>OY720442.1:54907488-55389983 GCA_963082915.1 Dolichopus griseipennis | reverse complement strand
ATTCGAACTATAAAGTTTTTTCGATTAAAAACGATTACGAACTGCATGTGGGATTTGAATATAAACGTCTTCGATTAATACGCTGTTTAACCACGACAGCGCTAAGATCCCATAAAAAGAATAAAATATTTGTTGCATTTTTTTTTTGTTTTACTAAACTTTTATTTTGTTATTTGCTTACATTCTTATTATAACTTAACCTACAAAAATAGTTAACAAAAAAGGTTTTTCTTATTTTAAAAATTAACATGTAAGAAAACAAGTGTTTTTTTTATGTTAAAGAGTTTTTCTTAATAATTATTATGAACGTTTACTACTATTTTAATCAAACTTTTAAGTACCTATGTATTAATTTCGAAATTTTAATTAATTGCAAAAAATTTAAAAAGGCAATAAATATTTGTTGAAGAAGCTCTAATTCTACGTTAACAATTATTGCATACTTCTCGGCGCTCTTGTTTAAGTCTAATGAGTAACTTAGTTTTCAACTACTAGAATTATATTTTTATGTAACTCTTATGTAAAGTTGCTATATTTTTATATCAAGATATATTATATAAGTTGTTAAATTAGTTAAAATACTCTTATTGTGCAGTTCTCGTACTTTTAAGTACCGTGCCACTTTTGCACGACTTCATCTCTTTTTAAAAAAATACTTAAAATTCATGTTTGTTTGTATCATATTACTTACAAGAATATTTTATACCAAATCTCTTCACTTACTGAAATAAAATCTTACCGTTTTTCAATTGACTCTTCAAAACTTTATTTAAAATACAATTTAAGAATTTAATAAACCTATTTCTAAATTTAATAATAATAGTTATTGTAGTATATTATGTAGTTAAACACTTATACAAATAATATTTATTATACTTTGTATAATTCAAATTAATATATTTTAAGTGCCTTTTTTAACAAATTCATTTACTTGTTTAGTCAAATTAATTAGATTTCTCATCAATGTCCCATTTACTTTCCAACACTAAAAATATACAATATTATTTAAAAAATTTATTGATATACAATAATAATAAGTGTTAAGTGTTAACCAAAGAAATAATTTAATTTTTCAAATCAAAGAAAAGGAAGTTACTTGACCACAAAGCAATAAAATGTTAAGAATTTGAGGAAAAAATTTTGTTAAGTAAATGATACAGTAAGGAAAGAATGGAAAGTTTTCAATTAATTTCAAAGAAAAGTTTTTGTAAAATTCCTCATTAATTTCAATTATAACATTTACATAACTACAATTGTATATATATATAATATAATAAAATAAAATAAAAAAAAAAAATATTTTTTTCAATATATACTTTTATTAAAGTAGTACTAGCCCCCTAAAATGTAGAAAATAAAAAATTTAAGGTAGATCTTGGGAATTTGTTACTGTGTTAAAATAAAAATAAATTGCTGGTATAAGAAACAGTTCATTGAATGTTTGAAAATTTTTAAGCTTAAAATTTTTAAAATTTTCACTAACCAAAAATTGATGGCAGATTCGCATATAAAAGTGTTTTAATATAAAATATAAAAGTAAATTGCTGAAATGAAAGATAGTTCTTCTTTTTCTTAAAATTAATCCAGCAATTTACTTTTATATTTTAAATTTTTTTTTTTTTTTTTCTTTATTAATAATTCATTATTTTCCTTACAGATCTAAGACTTATATAATGTTATATTAATTTATTACAATTATTCTTATTATTATCTTACTTGGAAACAATAAATTTTTTTTTTTTTTTTGTTTTTGTTTAACGATCATAGTTTACACTTTCTGATCTTATAATTTTATAAATTATAAATGTATATATGTCAAAGTACTAAGCTAAATAGAATTAAAAGAGAAAAAAGAAAAAATATTTACACTGTATAAATTCAAATACAAAAGTTCTAAAATAAAATGATAGTTGTTAAATTACATATCAAATTTTGAAAAACAATTATGACAAAAAACAATATTTCATAGACTTTCTAAAAGTTCGCGAGTGATTTAGATTGAGTTTAATTCAACCACACTTTTAATGACTTTATATCAATGAGAAAAACATTGAATGAGTACGCAATGCAATTTCCATGAAAGAAACAGATTACTTTCTTTGACACACCTTCAATGAAGAATGTATTCTTTAATTAATTTTTTGAATGAGTGTAAATTATCAATAAGTTTAAGTTCATATGGTAGTTCATTATATAGTTTGAGACAATTGTATAAACAGTTGTTCTGTTGGTTTCTTGTTTTAAAAAGTGTTAAGTAGAAATTGGTTTTGTTTCTGGTATTGTGATTATGTATATCGATCATTCTATTAAGTAAAAAATTGTGTTTTAACTGATTATTTATGATCTTAAACGCCATCAAGTACATTTCTATTTTACATATATTTGAAAAACTAATATACTGGCTGTCATACAAGTTACTTGTGGGATGTAGTATTGGATAGTTGTGAATTGTTTTGATAACTTTTTTGTGAACAATATCTATTTTATTTAAAAGGGTCTTTGAAGCTTTATTCCATATCGGATTAAGGTAAATAATATTTGAAATAATATATGAAGAGTATATTATTTTTAGTACATTTTGGGTAAAATACCTGCGGAGTCGTTTCATGATAAAAACATAAGGCGTAATTTTATTTAAGAGTTGCTCAATATGAGCATCCCATTTCATTTTACTATCTAATAGTAGGCCTAGATAATTAAATGTTTTAACAACTTCTATTGTACTACCATTTATATGAAAGTTGATATCTGAGAAGTGTTTGTTTTCAAATAACATAATCTTAGTTTTCTTAACATTTAGCAGTAATTTGTGTTTAGTAAGCCACTGTTCGACAGAGATTAGGTCGATTTTAATATCATTTCTTAATTCAATTTCATCACTATTTGCATATTTAACAACAGCGTCGTCAGCATATAGTTGAATTGTACCCTTTAGATTTAAGTTCGCAAGGTCGTTGATATAGATTTTGAATAGAAGTGGCCCAAGTATTGAACCTTGAGGTACTCCTTTTATTATTTTTTTCGATTCACTAAATGTGTCGTTTATGCGCACTTTCTGATGCCGATTTGTTAAATATGACTCAAAATACTTTAAATCATTTGGATTAACATTAATTCTTGAAAGTTTTAATACCTACCATCATCCATATTTTCGAAATAAAGTCAGTTAAACTTAAACATGCCGCTGTTGTATTAGATTTGTTTTCAAAGCCGAACTGTTTGTTACTTAAGATACTATTCGCATCAATGAAGTTATCCAAACGAGTTTTTATTATAGATTCAAAAATCTTCGAAAAGCAGCTTAGCACGGAAATGGGACGATAATTAGTTACGTCAGTGGTATTACCATTCTTGTAAACAGGCGTTACGATTGCTGTCTTTAGTGAATTTGGAAAATTGAAAGTAGAGAATGAGACGTTTATGAAACGCACTAAAATTGGGGATAGCCGTTCTTTATATTTTCTGACAAATTTGGTCGCTGCCGCTATTTTCAATTTATCAATAACGGCGTCAATTTCTATTTTACTAGTTGGAGTTAGATGAAAGTTTATGTTCGGACTGTGACCGAAGTTTTTTATGTACTCCGTATCTATGGGTTGCTTAGAAACATTTATTTCATTGGTTACATTGATGAAGAAATTATTCATTTCTTCAGCAATGTCGGCTTTATTATCTAAAATTTTGTAGCCTTTTTTTAAAACTTTAATTTGACTGGAAGATGCTTTGTGGTCTTTATTGTACATGATCCTTTTATACAAGTTCCATAATTTTTTGCTGTTGCACGGATCTTGAGCTATTTGGTCTGTACAATACTTTTTTTTAGCTTCGAGTATTAGCCGTTCAACTTTCTTCTTATGAAAATTGTATAATACAGTTTCGTGTGTATCATTATTATATTTTCTTTTATATTTGTAGAAAGAATTTCGTATTTTAATGGCATTTAATATTTCATTTGTCATCCATTCATTTTTTTTTTTTTTTATTTTAATATGGAATGGTTTTTACGTTTCTTTGCACAAGTAGGTCTAGTTCCTGTACAAGATCATCGAAGTTTCGTAAAGAATCAGTTCTTGACCAAACATCATCATTATTAACACTGTCGTAGTCTAAAATTTTCTTAAATTGATTGGATTTTTCCTTAATGGGTTTAAGATCTACACTTAGAAAGATACTTTGATGATCAGATAAACACGTGTTTGATATATGAAAGAAATATTTGTGTTTAACCAAATCTGTTATAAAATGATCGATAATTGTTTTGGACGTTTTACCAAATCTTGTTGCAAATTTAGCTGATAAGTTATTATAAATCAAGAAACCATTAGTATTAATTGTGTTAATATAGTATTTCGCGTCGCAACTGTCAGTGTTAAGTAAATTAATATTGAAGTCACCTATGATAATTGATCTTTTATATGTGGAGATTATTTCATCTACTTTGGTCAGAAAAGTGTCAATATTGATTTCGTGGGATTTGTAAACGCCTATAATATTCATATTATGTTTTAATAATTTAACACATAAAACATTTGATTTCTCAAACTCAGTTTCAAAATTTATGCTACTACTAATTTTATCGCTTACATAAATTCCTACTCCACCATACGAATTTTCTCGATTTGAAAAATATGATGTGAAACCTTCTAAATTAAAAAATTTGTTCTCAGATTTATGTAACCATATTTCTGTTAACACAAGTACATGTACTTCACAAGAAAAAGAATTGACAAATATTTCCAGATTGGTAAGCTTATTTCTTAAACTTTGAATATTTAAATAAAGAACATTTAAATTATTTTTATATTCACCACACTTCTTCGTGCTCACCCCTATAAAGTAATCTACCTTCATGCCATCTTGTATGTTTATAAAATCATCTGTTTGCATTTTGTAAACATCGAATGTCATTTTTGATATATAGTTTGTGTAAATTTAAAAAGTAAAAGCGTAAAATTAGAATTAAAATTATAGTTAAGATTAGTATAAATTTAAAAATAATTAATATAAAATTTAGTGTAGAAGTAATAATTTTTTTATAAATATTGTTCTTTATATAAATATTTTTGATTTGAAAAAGTGATTGTAAAATAATATAATTATTATAAGTAATTTGAAAGATTGATTGAAAACTTATGTTTTTGTATTTTAATATTAAAACTATGTAATAAGTTTTATTTAAGAGGTTATGTAGAATGTTTAATAAAAAAATTTGTGCAAAAATTTCAAGTAATATGTAAATGCTGAAGTGCTTAAAATTTAAAATTAAATTAAATGTAAAAATAATTGTTTTATAAGTAATGTTTTTTTGATAATTAATATTTAATGTAGGAGTAATAATTCTTTTATAAATATTGTTCTTTATATAAATATTATTGATTTGAAAAAGTGATTGTAAAAATATAATATAATTATTATAAATAATTTGAAAGATTGATTGAAAACTTATGTTTTTGTATTTTAATATTAAAACTATGTAATAAGTTTTATTTAAGAGGTTATGTAGAATGTTTAATAAAAAAATTTGTGCTAAAGTTTCAAGTAATATGTAAATGCTGAAGTGCTTAAAATTTAAAATTAAAATTAATATAAATGTATAAATAATTGTTTTATAAGTAATGTTTTTTTGATAATTAATATTTAATGTAGAAGTAATAATTCTTTTATAAATATTGTTCTTTATATAAATATTTTTGATTTGAAAAAGTGAATGTAAAAAAATATAATTATTATAGGTAATTTGAAAAATTGATTGAGAACTTTTGTTTTTGTATTTTACTATTAAAACTATGTTATAAGTGTAATTTACGAAGTAATGTAAAATGTATGTGAAATAAAAATAAAATAACAATAATAAAGTATACATAATAAAAGTATATAATGATTCAATGTTATTCTTTAAAACTGAAAGGATTGTTTGTATATTTTTTAGTTCAAGCAAAATGAAGTTACAGTGATTAATTTTAATTTCATAGAATAGAGAGTTAGATTTATATAATGAAAATTTTTTTTTAGATTGCACTAGTATTATTAAACACTTTTAAATGCAAAAGACCTGCCATCAATTTTTGGAATATTCAAAGTATTTTCAATAAGAGAATATTGATTTTGAATTAAACAAGTGAGGGGAAAAAACCAAGGGTTTTTAAAAAGCACATTTTTAAAATTATATACGGTTTCTTACTGAGTATTTTATCATGTATTTTTATAAAAATATATATTATGATAATATTATAATTTTGTTATTTCATTAATAATTAATTATATGACTAATAGTGAATTACTTAGAATATAACCCCAATGCACTCAAGAAAACCTGTTAATAAGTGCAAAATATAATGTTGGAGCTTCAATGTTAACGTTTAATTTTGGAAAAACTTACAATGGTGAATAAGTTATTGTTTTATAAGAACATAAAAGTTTTAATTTTGAAGACCTAGCAGCCCTTCAATTGGGAAGGTTCCCAAATTTTTGCTTAGCAAACTTATGATGGATCTGCCCACCCCCTCCTGTCCTCACCCTTCCATTTTTTTCCGGTTCTAGGAAATCAATTTTGAACTCCAACTAAATTTGGAATTTTACCTAGAATATTATTATCAAACCAAAAATGGTTAAGACAAAGAACAATTTCTTCAATTTAAAGAGACCCTTTCAAATTTAAGAAAAACCTTTAACGTATGTTGAAATATGATGCCGCAGCTATAAATTTTGCATATTTGTAAAAAAAAATTTGAACAGGTGTTAAAGTTACAGGTGGTTGAAAATAGCAAAATTTCAATTTTCGAGCCCTTATAGCTCCTAAACAGGGGGCGTGACAAAAAAATTTTGTTAACCGACTCCTACTAATTTCGAAGGACCTAACTTTTCTCAAAATTTCAAAACCCTAGGTTGAACCGTTTAGAAGATATATGGGGCTAAAAATTTTGCAAAAGTTGAGTTTAGCTTAATGGTAAATTTTAGTACCGTATGGTAACCCTATACATTTTAGCCTTATATTTTTGTGAAGCTTATAAAACCAGCTATCTTTTGCCGTTTTCAGATTGAAAATACACTTAACAAAACTCATGTTATAATAATTTAAAAATAGGGCTTTTTCCAACTTTGAAGGGCTGTAGCTCCGTAACGGGTGGGGCTACAGAAAAAAATTCTTCTACGAAATGAATTTTTTTGTAATATCTACCCGTGGTTAAAATTTCTTTAATTTATTTCAAACGGTGTAAAAGTTTTTGTAAACATACGGACGGACGGACGGACGGACAAAGTCAAAATTAAGAAAAACCTTTGACACTTATTGAAACCTTCGTTTTGGAGCTTTCAATTTTGTATACAAATAAAAAAAAATTTTAACTGGTATTCAAGTTATAGGTGTTTAAAAGCTAAATTTTTAGCAAAATTTCAATTTTCGACCCCTTACAGCTCCTAAAGAGGGGGCGTGACAAAAAAAATTTGTTAACTGATTCTTATTTCTAAGGATCTAACTTCTCCCAAAATTTCAAGTTTCTAGATTTAGCCGTTCCGAAGTTATGAGGGACCAAAAATTTTGTAAAACTTAGTTTTGAATAACGGTAAATTTTAGTACCGTATGGTAACCCTATACAATTGGTTTTTAAAAATTTGTAAAGCTTATAAAAACAGCTGTCTGTTACCGTTTTCAGATTGAAAATATACCTTATAGAACTCTAATTATAACTGTTTAAATATGGGGCTTTTTTCGACTTTGTGGGGCTGTAGCTCCGTAACGGGGGGGGCTACAAAAATAAGTTTTAACATTAAATTATTTTTATTGCAAAACCTACCCATTTCTGATATTTTTTAGTCAATCGTAGGTAAAAAGGGACGGACGGACAGACGGACGGACGGACGGACAGAGTGAAGCTATATAGGCACATTTTTACAAAATTTTTTGAAAATGTGCTAAAAATTAATATATTGAAATATTTTTGTTTCTAAATTATTCAAGTAGAGTTGAACTTATTAAGAGTAGGGTTAAATTTATCTTAGTCTTCAACCCCTACTGACAATGGATATTATCTGACCTATGTATAAAATTGTAAAATTATTTTAGAAGGAAATATATTATTTTATAGATATATTTACACATACAACTTTTATTTACAGCTATTTTTGATATTGAAATACGATTTGATTTGATATACTTTCTTGTTTAGTTCAGAAGTTGTTCGTTCTTAAATTTTAAGTTTTCTTGTTTTGGTTTTTACTACAATGATTTTCATAATTTCTTTAGGTTATCTTGGTTTTCCATCCAGTGAAAGAAGTATCTATATGTATCAAAATTATCTTCAGGTATTTCCGTTTCTTTTTTCTTTTGTTGATGGAAATCTTCGAAAGCCTCCCAGAATGACTGTACGGGGTTAATGGAGGTTGTGTTGGATTTTAACAAACTAAAACCACCCCACGTTCTTTCAATCGATAAACTTGAGCTATACAAATCGAATATAAGTATCTACTCATCCATTATTGCTCATCCATTTATCCAACTTTATCTAAGTCTTAATAAAGTTAAAAACAAAGTTATATATAAAGTTCCCACGCAAAGGGGGTGAATAATTATTCAATGTATAAAATTCTTCACATACATAAAACCGAATTCCTTTTTATACGGACGTAGTTCTAAACTTAGTAGTATATTAAATTTTCCATTACGTTGTGACGCTGTAAATGAGTAGGCGTAGATATAGAATCAAGTTTATGAATCGAATCAGACCCGAAAAGTCAGTTTATTAAGCTATGTCTCCATTTGTCTGACCATATGAGAGCTTGGACTCTGAAATTTTTGAAACTCGATTTAAATAATGATATTGCTATTGAAATTCAGCCAGTGTGTTTAAGGTTTTCGAGTAGTTGCAATACAGTTCTTCTTTTATATTAGCGTAACTGTATATATAATAAAGATAGGTATCTGCAAGTTTGGCCAAATTAGTTTAGTTTTTTGGCAAAAGTATATGAAAAATTATAAGTCATCTTTTCAAATATTTTGCATAGTGTAAGAGGTTCGAATAGCAGCCATTTAACATTTAACTTAAACTTTATATCATACACAACTTAAATTTCTTAATGAACTGTTTATTTGAAATTTTCCCAAAATTTCAGATAAACCAGATGATAAAATGTTTTTATTCGTGCTTATCTAGGTATCCTAGAATTGACCCAGTCTACCTTACTCTCTTCCTCTAGTTTAATATTAAATTTAAATTTTTACAAGATAATACAAATATTTCCTGAAATTCTTTATAGTTTCAATTTATGATGTTAAAGTATATGGAAGTTATGAATCAAAAGAGTTTTTTATTACACGAGTATAGAAAAACTCTCGGTTAAGTTTAATAGAAGCAGGAAATTGAGGTTTCACCGTAATAAAATTCTAAGTAATATTTTTAGGTTTAAGAGAAATTTCCATGTTATATAGTTTTTACAACTAAAAATAAATCAATTACAGCCTCATAGTTTTAACATAGATCATAAATTTTTCATTATAGTTTATTTTTTTCTTTTCATATATTATTGAAGTTTAATTTTAGCATTTTATGGTTTTATTATATAAGATTTATATAATATGTGGTTAATGATTAAAAAAAGATAATGTTTAAGAGTATTTTTGTCTTTTACAATAATTTTTTAAAAATTTAAGACTCGGGAAAAAAAATTGTGCGATATTTTTCAATTCTTCCAAACTTTTAATAGAAAATATAACGAGAGTTTGGAAAATAGCTGAAGTTCAAAAGGATTTGTACATACAAAGATTTTTTGTAATTCATTTATTTATACCTTCGTAGAAAGCTTAAATTAAGTATAAATTGGGGTGTTGGTTCGGGTACTTCCCACGCACGCCCAAAAACTTTAAAGCATATCTTCGAAATTAATAAAGATTGAAACTTCAAATTTGCTACAACGATGTCTTCCTCTGTTTCCATTATATTCCCAAAATTAGGGATTCATTGGAGGTGAAGATAGGAATTTGTAAAGATAGAAACATTTAAATTTGATACAAGAGTAATCTGTCCGGTTTTTTTTTACGCCTCCTTAAAACTAACCAGAATATATTCCAAATTAATAAAGTTAGAAAATTAATATTTCTATTAATTGAATATGTCAAGTATAAGGTATTACTACGGTTGCTTAAACTAAGATTACTTAATTATTTTTCTCTAACAAAATCTTAAAACAACTTTTAAGTAGAAATAATTAAAAAATGTGTATAAGTATTAATACTATCCTAATCTTATAAAGCAATAGAAAAAGTTTTAGCCTGGATATGATGCATAGTCTACACTTATTTTCTGAAGTATGACATAAATCCTATCCGCTTTAGTATAAGCGATCTGTTATTAAAATATCAAACTTCAAAGAAACAATAACCTACACAGTTAATAAAATACTTATTAAAAATATTATTGTGCAAGGTATACCTTATTCTAATGTAATACAGTTCAAAATATAACAGTATACCCACTAGAAAATATTTATCTTAATACTCCGAAGACTTCAATTATTTCTTTTATGACTGCTATCAATAGTTTTATGAAAATTATCATATGCATGCATGTTACATATATTATTAAGCTCCAACATTTTCTATACATTTTCATTATATTTTTCAACATTAATAGCACATATTTACTATTAATATACATTGGTTGTACTTAAAACAACACTTGACCTTTTGATTTCAATAAAAAAATGGGTTAAAAATTATATTACATATTCCTAAACTGCTATCTGCAGAAATGGATACATAATATAATAATAAAATGCATATAATTATGTGGATTAATATCTACATCAGACAAAATACAAACCATAATAACACGTTTGATTCTGTAAATAAAAATAATTTATTTCATTCCATGAGGATCTAATGGAAGTAATTAGAGTAAACTTGTAATTTGACTTAAAAAGTCATTGAGGCTAATCGTTCTTAGTATAATTTTCTTACTCTAACAAATAATTTAAAAATGTTTTTAAACAGATTTATGCTTAAAATTCATGGAACTTCATGGAATTCATAGAAGTGTCTTTTTAAAACATAATCCGGCGCGTTGTATCAAATTGATACAATACGTTCTTGCTCTTTATTTTGGCATTTTTTGACACATCTTTACTTCTTATTTATTTTTATAAATTTTAGTATTTTTGACTCAACATGTCGAATAAAAAAAAAACTGTAATTTGAGAAGATAACATTATATTTTATTTGCTAACTCCTGGTGCGCTTTCCGCTCAATGGAGGTTTAATTTAAATTGATGTTATTGAAAAGTTAGCAAAAAAATTACACATTTTGTGAATGAAAGAATGTATTAAAGTCATTTTTTTAAAATGATTTTTCTAAGATTATTTCAGCAGTTTTTAATTTTTCAGAATTATTACTGATGCGCAGAAATGTTGATTTATTTCACATTATGGGCATATTATTATTATTTATTAATTTTTTTGACAATAAAATATTTACATATTTTAGAAAAATATTTTTTTAGTTTTTGTTTCGCAATAGAGCAAAGGATCTAGACAAAAAAAAATTTTTAAACTTTCTCCTAGTGCAAAGAATAATCATCTGCTCCCAAAATTTGGCATAATTTACTTTCCAAATTTGTTTTTTTTTTACCAATTGTCGGACTGACATGTGGTACCAAACAACCTAACCTGTTAAAAGAGCCAATTCCATTTTCAAAGAGATTCATGCATACCAAATTTGAAGTGAATTGTTCAAATCAAAAATTTAGAGTAAAGTAACGAAAAAACTATAAAAAGCTTCCGCGCAACAAGGGGTAACGGAGCTCAACAAACATTTTTTTTAACCTTTCATTTTGACAAAGCAGTACTTAGCAAAATTGGGCGTAATTTTCTTCCAAAAATTTTTTGGACAATCGTGGGAAGACATGGTTAACAAATTCCAAGTCTGCTAATAGCGTCAACTGAATTCTCAAGTAGCATCACATATATAAAGGTCAATCGGTCAAACCGTTTTCATTTTAGAACAAAGAAGTTTAAATACTTGCACAACAGCCCCAACTTGGCTGTCTGGTATAGCAAAAATTTTAGCCAACGATTTCTTTCCGTACCCGAAATTGGCTGAGCTGTTTCGGAGTCTATTCGCAAAATACAAACAAACAAATAAACTTTCGCTTTTATAATAATACTAGCTAATACCCGGTGCGCGTTGCTGCGCCTCTCAATGGAGGTTTAATTGAAGTTGATGTTACTGCAAAAAGTTAACACAAAAATTACAATCGGTTTACACATGTAAATTTTAAAATGAATGAAAGCAATCTTTTTAAAACCATTTTTCTAGGTTTTAAAAAGAATAATGTTCTAGTAATTTTTGAAACGTTCTGTAATTCAAAGCAGTACAAACTACTTTCCAAATTTTGACGTAATTTACTTCCAAAAAATTTTTTTTGAACAATCGTAGGACCGACTGTTAGCAGATTCAACTCTATTTTCAAGTTGTTTCACACATATAAAATTTGAGGAAAACCGGTCAAATCGTTTCTAATTTAGAGTTAAGTAACGCAAAAATCTATTAAAAGCCACTGTGCCGCACTGGGTTAACGGAACTACACTTTCTCTTTGGGCAAAGCAGTATTACGCAAAAATGGACGTAATTTGCTTCCAAATCACTCAACAAAATTTTTTGAAGCTTTCTTTTTAGTCAAAGCAGTACTTCGCAAATTTTGACAATATTATCTTCCAAAATTATTTTGACCAACCGTCGGGCCGACATGGGTTAACAAATTCCACATCTGTTAATAGTGTCAACTCAATTCTCACAGGGGAGCACGTATGCAAAATTTGAAGAAAATCGGTCAAACCGTTTTTAATTTAGAGTTAGGTATTGAAAAAACCTATAAAAAGCTTTTGGGCCCTAATGGGTTAATGCAAGTCAATAAAATTTTTTTGTGAGTTTTCTTTTTAGCCAAAGCAGAATTTCATAAAATCGGACAAAATTTGAACCCACATTTTTTTTTGACCACCCGTCGGCCCGGCATGGGTTAATAAATTCCAAAACTGTTAATAGTGTCTACTCAATTCTCAAGGAGCATCACGTATACAAAATTTGATATCAATTGGTCAAACCGTTTCGAATTTAGAGTAAAGTATTGAAAAAACCTATAAAAAGCTGTTGGGCCGCAATGGGTTAATGGAACTCAACAAAATTTTTTTTGGGGCTTTCTTTAAAGCCAAAGCAGAATTCCGTAAAATCGGACAAAATTTGGACCCAAAATTTTTTTTGACCACCCGTCGGCCCGACATGGGTTAACAAATTCCAAAACTGTTAATAGCGTCTACTCAATTTTCAAAGAGCATCACGTATACAAAATTTGAAGTCAATCGGTCAAACCGTTTTCATTTTAGAACAAAGAAGTTTAAATACTTGCACCACAGCCCCAACTTGGCGGTCCGTTAGAGCAAAATTTTTGGGCCACGATTTCCTTCCGTACCCAAAAACCCCTATATACAAATTTTCATGAAAATCGGCTGGGCAGTTTAGGAGTCTATTCGCTACAAACAAACAAACAAACATACAAACAAACAAACAAATAAACAAACTTTCATTTTTATATATATAGATAGATAGATAGATAGATAAAGAAAAAAATTCGTATTTAAACTTAAATTTAATTATAGATAGCTTTAAAATATATATTAATTCAGTTACCATAATTTAGAATATAGGTTTAATGTTTAAACGAAATGTTTATTTGGGTTATTGTTAAATAATAATATGTGTGTGGTTTTAAATAGTAAAGAAAATATATTTTTTAAATGTTGGTACTTGTTAAGTATACCTACTAAATCAATTAAATGATTTAATTTTTATTTATATTATCTGTGCATGAATTCTTGAAATTAATTTCAAGAGTTTATGAACATATTACAACTAAGAAGCAAGTAAGTCATTGACAACTTCTTCAGTCGCTTAATTTGTTTAGTGAGAAGACTTTTAAAAATACCCACTGTTAATCAACTGTATAAATAAGGAGTTCGGTAATGAGAAGATAATTAGAAATTTATATTTAAAATAAATAAAAGTAAAAACTTTCAATTGATTTAGTAGATAATTAATAATTGCCAAAATTATAAAATTATATTTTGTTTATTATTTAAAACCACACATATTTTGTTTTACAATAACATTATTTAGTAAATATTTTACAATTAATTTTAAAATTTTAAACCAAAAACTATCAAAAAAATTGTAAAAAATAACATTTTGAATTCAAAAATTGTATTTACTTGGAAACCAAATAAAATTTTGTTTAAACATTAAACCCAAAGCTTATTTTAATAGATAGGAGGTATTCCAAATTATGGTAAGTGAATTAATGTAGATTTTAAACCTATCTATTTATTATAGGTATTAATTAAAATTTAAATAAATATTTTTATAATAAATATTTATAGTTCAAATGTATATTTATATAACAAGTGGTTTTTTAATTAAAATAAATTATTATATAAATAGTTGGTAATTTTTTAATTATGTTCAATTAATATCAAAGTTTTATTGCAACAAAATTCAAAATTTATTTAAATCTAAAACAATTGCAACAATAAACGAGGAAGAGTGTAGTAGAGTAGACTGTATCAATTCTGGGATACCCGTACGACCATAATATCGACATTATATCATCCGGTTAATTACTTTTGATAAAATCTAAATACACAACTTATTAGGTTTTCAGTTATTAACAAAAAAAATATAAGTTAAAAGGCAGCTCTTCGAACCTCGTCCGCGCTTCACCGACTATATTTTATTCAGATGTTGGCCATTAAAGTTATCTACTATTGATAAAATTAAAAAAATCAGTTTTTTAGCACATTTTCAAAAAATTTTGTAAAAATGTGCCTATATAGTTTCACTCTGTCCGTCCGTCCGTCCGTCCGTCTGTCTGTCCGTCTGTCCGTATGTTTACAAAAACTTTTACATCGTTTGAAATAGAGTAAAGAAATTTTAACCGTGGATAGTTTTCACAAAAAAAATAATTTCGTAGAAGAATTTTTTTCTGTAGCCCCATCAGTTACGGGACTACAGCCCCCCAAAGTTGGGAAAAGCCCTATATTTAAATTGTTATAACAAGAGTTCTGTTAGATATATTTTCAATCTGAAAACGGCAAACGATAACTGGTTTCATAAACTTTATAAATATTTAAAAGGCAAATATTTAGGGTTGCCATACAGTATTAAAATTTAACATTACACAAAACTCAATTTTTGCAAAATTTTTGGCCACACATATCTTCTGAACGGTTCAAGCTAGGGTCTTGAAATTTTGGGAGAAGTTAGATACTAAGAAGCTAGCAGGAGTCGGTTAACAAAATTTTTTTGTCAAGCCCCCTATTTAGGAGCTATAAGGGCTCGAAAATTGAAATTTTGCTATTTTTAAACACCTGTAACTTGAATACCTGTCTAAATTTTTTTTTAGTGGTATACAAAATTCAAAGCTCTATAATTATATTTTATTATGTGTCAAATGTTTTTCTTAATTTTGAAGGGTGACAAAGCTACAGCCCCTGCAAATACCAAAAAAGCCCTATTTTTAAATTGATATAACAAGAGTTCTGTTAGTTTTATTTTCAATGAAAGAACGGTAGAAGAGAGCTGCTTTTATAGGCTTTACAAAAATATGTCGCTTAAATGTGGGTTACCATACGGTACTAAAATTTACCATTATATAAAACTCAATTTTTGCAAAATTTTTGGTCCCATATATCTCCTAAACGGTTTAAGATAGGATCCTGAGATTTTGGGAGGAGTTAGATCCTCAAATATTAGTAGGACCCGGTTAATAAAATTTTTTTGTCAAGCCCCCTGTTTAGGAGTTATAAGGACTCGAAAATTGAACTTTTGCTATTTTTATGCACCTGTAACTTGAATACCTATCCAATTTTTATACCCGTATGACTATATAGGCAAAGGGTATAATAAATTTGCCATTACGTTTGTGACGCAGAGAAGGAGAGGGGGTAGATATAGACTCAAGTGTATGGATCGGATCAGAATCGAAAAAAAAAATCGATTTACCTATGTATGTCCGTCCGTCCGTCCGTCCGTCTGTCCGTCCGTCCGTCTGTCCGTCCGTCCGTCCGTCCGTCCGTCCGCACGATAACTCAAAAACTAAAGGAGCTAGGATCTTGAAATTTTCGCGAATTCGTTTTTTTGCAATAGTCGTCATCGCTATTTAAATCCAGCAATTTTGGTCCATGGGTTCGGGTGGCTGCCATACAACTTCTTTTTTTATATGAGTATTTCTCTGTACCTATTACAGTTACGTGTCTGCAATTTTGGCAAAAGTAGTTTAGTTTTATGGCCAAAGTTTCTGCAAAATTTGGTTGGTCTGTTGCAGTGAGTTCGAGTAGCTGCCATACAACTTCCTGTTTTATATGAGCATTACTCTATACCTATTAATGCTGGGTGTCTGAAATTTTGCCAAAAATAGTTTAGTGTATTGGCCAAAGTTACTGCAAAATTTGGTTGGTCTACTGTAAAGGGTTCGAGTAGCTGCCATACAACTTCTTATTTTATATGAGCATTACTCTATACCTATTGAAGTTAGGTGTCTGAAATTTTGCCAAAAATAGTTTAGTGCAATGGCCAAAGTTACTGCAAAATTTGGTTGGTCTACTGCAGAGGGTTCGAGTAGCTGCCATACAACTCCTTCTTTTATATGAGCATTACACTACACCTAATAAAGCTTTATGTTTGAAATTTTGTCAAAAGTAATTAATGTTTATAAATGATATAATGTTTATAAAACGGTCATACGGGTATCCCAGAGTTGACACAGTCTACTCTACCACACTCTTCCTCGTTTTTTTATTAATATACAAAATTTAAAGGCCCAACATTATATTTTGACATATGTTAAAGGTTTTTCTTAAATTTAAAAGCGGTTCCTTAAATTGAAGAAAGTGTCTCTCAGTTTTACCCATTTTTTCTTAGATTGTATAATTCTAAGTAAAATTCCAAATTTTTGTGTAATTCACAATTTAATTCCTAGAACCTAAAAAAATGGAGGGGGACGGAGGGGGGAGTTAGATGAAGTTAGATCCTTGAGAAACTTGGTAACCTTCCCCATTGAAGGGCTATAACAACTTTAAATTAAAAACTTTACTGTATTAAAAAAATGCTTAAAATTTAATTTAAATTTTTCTTTTAAGCGCTAGCTGTTCAACTGTTCGGTTAATAAGCCTGTCTTTACCATAAGTACATGTTTGAACAAGGGGTCATATTATTTTCGATCATAATATTATTCCATATACAATTTAAACATGAGATGGCCTTAGAACATGTTGAAGTGTCTTAGATTTTCAATAGATAGCTACAGTTCTATTTTAACTAATATTGTAATATTTTGTATTTTAAGTTATATGGTACTGTACATCTGTGAGTTTCATTATTCAAATAAATTATTTGTTTATACCTATTTTATACATTTGTTTATAATGTTATATTAATGTATTTCTTATATATAATATATATAGATATTTAATTAAAATATAAATAAAAAAAAATATTAATTTCAGTAAATTTGATTATAATATTTTCTAAGTAATTACAAATACAAATTTAAATAAATAGGTGTTTAAAAATAATTTTAAAAATTTTAATTAATTTTAATAATTTAAAATAAGAAATTAAATTAAATTTTGCAGAACACAATATGTTAATTATTATTAAGTTAGTTATATCCTGATTTAAAATATGTTTGTACTTATATTAGGTAGCTTTGTTTATATCTACCTATAAAGAAAGATTATAGTTGCCCTTGCCAAGTTTTATATACCAGGTTTGTAACTGCCCAAAATAATGTTGAACTTTGACAAAGCACTTAGCTTAATAGTTAACGTACCTTATTTCAATTTTAATCTGGTAGAATTATTAGATTCACAGTAATAGCATTGAAAACTTTGTTAGGATAGTTCACCAAAAACGTGATTAAAACTTTTATTAAAACATATTTAAACTTCGCAAAATTGTTTGTCATATTATATATATTACATACGGATATTAATTTTCTAATTATTACTCGTTATTAATGGATAAAGATAAAATAGAGTCTTGTTTAAGCAGTCTTTAAGGCAAACTTTTTTTCCGAATTCCAAACGAACTTATCATATTACCATTCTTGTTTATTGTTATAGTTTCAACTACACAGTGTTATCCAGTTTTGCAGAATTTGTGTGGCAGCTAACCGAGAATGGAGTGTATATGTCATTACCAGTTCGATACGTTACAAACGGAGCTACAGTATTAATACACTCGTAAATTATTGTTCACATATTAAAAGTGTGTGAGTATGTGTCATAAATATATGTTTATTAATTGAATTTGAATAATATTTTTTTTATTAAATAAATTTGTTATATTTAGAATTAAAATATATTTATATGTATCAGTATATAAATATAAGTAGGTATAACACTCGTATTGGTTTTCTTTAATTATTAAATAAATGTCAATTAAAATTAACTTCAACAAAATTTTATTAAAATTTTATCGAAATTATTTCTATGGAATTTATCATTAATTGGAATAACTTGGAGTAAGAATTGTTGAATAGAATTAATAGATTATTTGTGTGGTATTTAAAATCAATAAAATAAACATATTATTTTAACTTATATTCATTTTGCTTTATAATAGTTATTAAGGTATAAATAAAATATAAATAAAAATTTAAAAAAAAAATTTAATATTAAAAATTATTTGAAGGTAAATACCTAACACTTAATATTTAATAATAATAATTTATTAAAAGAATGTTAGTTTTAACCTACATGTGATATTTTAAATAGCTATGTAATTAAATTAGCAATTATTTTTCTTAGGGCTAAAAATAAATAATTTTATATATAAATTTCCATTAAACAAAATGCAGTTGGTCTAGTATATGCCTTTATTTGGTATATAAAAAATATAGTGTATATTGTAATAGTTCAATAAGAAGTCTAAATGTGAAATATCCAAAGGACTATTATAATATCAGGCAATATTTACTATTGTCTAGTACTACAAATAAATAAATAAAAGAAAAACGAGGAAGAGTGTAGTAGAGTAGACTGTGTCAACTCTGGGATACCCGTATGACCGTTACATAAAAATTATATCATTATTATTATAAACATTAATTACTTTTGGCAAAATTTCAAACATGCCAGCTTTATTAGATGTAGTGTAATCTAATATATAAAGAAGAAAATTTGTTTGTTTGTTTGTTTGTTTGTTTGTCCAGGATTCACGTGAAAACCACTGGTCCGATTGACACCAAATTTTAAAGGAATAATTTTGGGAGTCCGGGGGGTGACATAGGCTATGTCGCATTTTTATAAGTCAACAGGTTGCGGCTCCAGAGCCGTTTTAAGCTTTTTCGTTTTTTTGATGTCGAGTCGAAACACTTGAAATTTTGCACGAATGTTCTTCTTATTACACGGAATTAATGGTATAAAGTTGATTGGAATAAATTAACCCCTTTCGCCCGGCGGGCTTCCAAAAAATTTTGTGTTTCCAATTTGTGTCCAATTTTACAGGGTGGTTTTGCAGTCAAAAAGAGAGGCTGGCACAAATTTTTGTTAGGTTCGGTTAACCCGTTTGGGCACGAGGGCGCAATGAAGCTTTTTCAATGTTTTTGATGTCGAGCCGAAACAGTTTGACCGATTGACTTGAAAATTTGCACAAATGTTCCTCTTAGCAACCGCAATTAGTTGCATAAATTTGGTTGGAATAATTAAACCCATTTCGGCCTGGCGGGCTTCCAAAAAATTTTGTGTTTCCGATTTGTGTCCATATTTACAAGGTGGTTTCGCAGTCGAAAATAAAGTCTGGCACAAATTTTTGTTGAGTTCGGTTAACCCGTTTGGGCACGAGGGCCCAATGAAGCTTTTTCAATGTTTTTGATGTCGAGTCAAAACGGTTTTACCGATTGACTTGAAATTTTGCACAAATGTTCCTCTTAGCAACCGCATTTAGTTGTATAAATTTGGTTGGAATAAATTAACCCATTTCGGCCTGGCGGACTTTCAAAAAATTTTGTGTTTTCGATTTGTGTCCAATTTTACAGGTTGATTTTGTAGTCTAAAAGAGAGGCTGCAAAAAGTTTTAGTTAAGTTCGATTAACCAATTTTCCACGACGACGCTATGAAGTTTTCTATATATTTTATTTTCTTATACGATTAAAAGTATTTTATTGAAAATTTTGTACCAGCATTTTAATTAAAACCTACAGGGTTAATTTGGTTTTGACCTGTTTGTGCTTTTTGAACAAAGATTCAATGAAATTTTCAGTTTTCTTCAAATGAAATCTAAAAATCAAAAAATTCAATTTGTTATATTTAATACTTAAATACATAGTATTTTAAAACAGTTTTTCCAAAAAATAAGCCTGCATTTCTCTCATAAAATCAGAAAAAAACGAGGAAGAGCAATTTTCAGGACTAAACAAAATATAAGTTGAAAAGCAAATTTTTAAACCTTTTCTAAAAATCGACTATATTTTATTCAAACGTTGGCAATTCAAGTAAATCCCCTTTTGACCTATAGTCATTTTAATTCAGTTAACATTATTCACCGGAAACCTACCATCCTCAACTATATCGACAAGGAGCACCAAATTGTCAAGAAGCACCATGTATAGAAAAATTAGAGATAATCGTTCAAATTGTTTTGCAAACTGTTTTTTAAAATTTTTGTTTCGCATTCGATTAAAAGAACTCGACAAACCTTTTTTTTATGTATTCCCCTAATTCAAAGAAGTTGTACCTACTTTCAAAAATTGTTCGTAATTTACTTACAAATTTTTTTTTGAACAATCGTCGGGTCGGCAGGGGTTAACAACTTTCAAGTCTGTTAGTAAATTGAACTTCATTTTCAAAGAAGAACACATTATACGAAATTTGAAGTTAATCTAATCATTCTAATATATAGCAAAGCAACGAAAAAACCTATAAAAAGCTGTTGGGCCACGATGGGTTAACGGAACTCCACAAATATTTTTTTGTGGCATTTATAGGCAAAGTAGTATTTCAAAAATTTGGCTGAAACTTGCTTTTTTACAATTTGCAAGCTTCCGGCCAACGCCGGGTAAATCTGCTAGTACTCATATAAAAGAAGGAGTTGTATGGCAGCTACTCGAACCCTCTGCAGTAGACCAACCAAATTTTGCAGTAACTTTGGCCATTACACTAAGCTATTTTTGACAACATTTCAGACACGCAGCTTTATTAGGTGTAGAGTAATGCTCATATAAAAGAAGGAGTTGGATGGCAGCTAATCGAACCCTTTGCCGTAGACCAACCAAATTTTGCAGTAGCTTTGGCCATTGCACTAAACTATTTTTGGCAAAATTTCAGACACCCAGCTTCATTTGGTGTAGAGTAATCCTCATATAAAAGGAGGAGTTGTATGGCAGCTACTCGAACCCTTTGCAGTAGACCAAGTAAATTTTGCAGTAACTTTGGCCATTACACTAAACTATTTTTTGCAAAATTTCAGACGCCCAGCTTCATCAGGTGTAGTGTAAAGCTCATATAAAAGAAGGAGTTGTATGGCAGGTACTCGAATCCTCTGCAGTAGACCAACCAAATTTTGCAGTAACTTTGGCCATTATACTAAACTACTTTTGGCAAAATTTCAGACACGCAGCTTCCATAGATATAGACTAATGCACATATAAAATTAGAAGTTGTATGGCAGGTACTCGAACCCGTGGACCAAAATGGCTGAATTTAAATAGCGATTCCGTTTTTTGCATAAAATTTTGCCAAAAGTAATTAACCGGATGATATAATGTATATGTTACGGTCATACGGGTATCCCAGAGTTGACACAGTCTACTCTACTACACTCTTCCTCGTTTTGTATCATTTCTATTTTGATAATTATTTAACTAACTATTTCATTTAAAATAAAAAAAAAACTAGAACATAATAAAGTTATAACACCCCATGAAAAATGTATTTTTAAAAATAATAATGTTAAGCTTTATACAGCATCGTTTTATTGCAGTTATTGTACTCAATAAAAGCCACTTAAATGAATAATACAGGGTATTTCATAATTACATAGCTGCCTCACTATGTTCGATCCTTATGAAATTCTTATGAAAAGACATTTTTTTAATAGGGGATCTGAGGCTATTGCGATTTCCACGTTAGAGTGACTTTAATATATTTTTCATTTATTAAAGTCCCTATACCTTGGAAATCAGAGAAGTCTGAACTAAACTACTTTATGTCTAGGAGAACTCCTTTATCACCGTCTCCTATTCTATTCAATCTCAATAGATTTTTCAATGACACATAGTGGAGCATATCTTTACAATTTTGTATTATAGAATGTAAATTAATATCAGGAAGCTTCTTATTATCTTATATATCGCAACTGGTATTCTATAATACGTAACAAAAGAAATTCTTCATCATATCTTAGAGATAATCTAAAATTTATTAGATACTTAAAATATCTTTATTTAAAACTTACTAGTTATATCTGACCATGAAGAGTTTATTATAAACGGAAAATAGATTTTAAAATTTAATTTTTACCAGGATTTTTTGGCATGTGGTTTGGGTTGGCAATGAAAATTTATTGTCTGGAATGAATTTATATATAATGTGGTTGTTATGGTAACTCAATTGTAAATTTTTTTTACTTGAAGATTTATTGCATTTTTCTTAAATTTATTTCATTTACAATTTTTTCAAATATCTTTTAAGTATTTTTTCTTTCCTATGTAGGTCTAACTACAAACATGTTAAAAATAAGTTACCAAATGATATAATATGTATATTATTATGCTGTCTTAAAATTTAAGTATGTACCTATTTGAACAAAAAAATTTATTTTGATTTTTCACTCATAATGACTTAAGATCTGCTTTTTTACATTAAAGAAGGGAGAAAATAAAATTTTAATCAATAAAAATAATTTTCAACCATGGAGGGTGGCATGGCTGGTTAGCACGGTGGAAAGAGTGCTAAATTTTCATTTGAAAGGTCTTGGTTTAATTCCCAACTACCATTCACCATTGGATTAAAATTAATGGAGAAATTAAATTAAAAATTAAATTGAATTGTATCTATTGATGGAGTTCATTGATATCAATTCTAATAACACGAATATAATATGACCCCCTGTTCCAACAAGCTCCTAACGTATAGACAGACTTATTAGCTTAACAATAGAACATTTAGCGCCTAAAAAAAAAAAATAAGAAAAAAAAATCCTAAAAACTTAAATTCATAAACCAGATTATTATTCTGTTACATTTATGTTCAATTATTGGTTAGGATACCGAAAGGTAAATTTCGGTGATCAGACCTTCCTAAACGTTATATTTAAATTCAAGGTCTTAATATTTACATATTATAAGATCTTATTTTGAAGCAGCAAAATAATTAAAATACTACTTGCACCCGGTACCAAATAAGTCACTTTGAAATTATTGACTCAATTATTACGCTATATCGGACTAAAACTGTAAGTCAAGCTCAATAAGTGCATTTTACAAAAAGATACTTTCTATTATTTCTTTTCTTATTTCAAAAGTAGGTGTCAACCAACAGACGGACAAATACCCAAGACAAAGACAACAGACTGAATAAATACAAACAAAATTTAAGAATGAGAAACTTTAGTAAAAGATAAAATACTTGATTAAAACAACAAATTGTTGTTATAAAAATTTTCAATTGTATAAAATTGTATTTGTTCTTGATGACATCACATTATTTTTAAAAGTTCTTTAGAGCATCACATGATGTATTGATAAATTAAGTCTTTTTCTTTACACGTGAAATTTTTCCAGTTTTCTTTGGGTTTTTTGTTATTTGGCTTTACGTAAACATCACATTTTCTTTTTTATTATATACAATGATAATATAATTAAATTCTTTTTTGAGGAGACAGGCTTTTACGGTTTCCATTGAATATCATTGGTAGACTTTTACTATATTACAATTACCTAAAAAATAGTTAAAGACTGAAGAACTTCGAAACAACTTTTGGAAGGGAATAAACTTAATCGTTTATTAATAGGTTCATAAAAACAATATAAGTAAATGTCACATATCTTATTAAACGGCCTTTAATTTTTGAATTAATTTTTAGTAGATTTTAGTTGAACGGTAGATGCTGGTAATTGCCTTGATAATGGCATCTTTTCAGTTTAAAAAATATAGTTAAGATAAGGGGTCTGGAACCAAACGAAATAAAAATTAAAAGCTCCGGAAAGATATTTATTTCGAAAAAAAAATATTGTTCCAATTCAAAATACCTTTCCGGAACTTTATCCGGCTTAAATTTTTCTAACCATTTTTTTGGAACTTCTTTCAAAAACCTTAAATTAAAGTTCTAGTGAAAATAAAATTTCCTGCGTTTTTAAAATTTTTGAAGAACAAAAAAAAAATAAAAGTACCCGTTTTTTTGGACCTAATAGCCGGACTGGCATAATGTAAACACTTTTATTTTTAAATTTTTGTCGCCTCTAAGTATTCTACTACAGAATCGGGGATAAGGATTTTTTAATGAAGCTGGGCCCTATTGCACCAACACTCATCACTAATGAAATTATCATTTTTTTGATAAGTGAGTATTTTTAACTAATCAAACTTCATATGTTTGTTGTCAAATATGGTGTTGGTGCAACAAAAGTTTTGATAATTTGTTTATTACATTAGTGATAGGGCCCAGGCCGATACGCGGATTTAAACTTTATTTCAATTTTAAATTGGATTTGTTTCGAAATCACTTTATCTTTTGTTCAATTTGAATTTGTCACTTCGGACCCCTGGTTGAGAACCGCGTACATTTAATTGAAAGATGTTGCGATTACGTTACCTGGACTGTCTATAATATAGTTTAATCTAAAACCTAGAATACATTTTTACTGAAAGCTATTTTTTAATTGAACTCACACAAGTTTGTGCACAATTAAAACACAATGTTTGCTCATTTTTGTACTCTATTATTTTTACGATTACTAAATAATCACTAGATATATTATGTTATATTGTAAAATTATCTGCTTATACTATAAATACCGATCCCAACATTTCCATTAGATTGCCACAAATTCAAAAAAAAAAAGACAGCCAACAGAATGTGTAAATACAGGGTTCTAATATTTATTTACTTCTATGTTTTATTTTTACATAACATAATAAAATTAAACCTATGTGTTAATTCATACTGTTAAAAGAATAACAATATGAAAATGGGTTAGAACTTTAAAAACTATGGAAGTAATAAAAGTAGTATACAAAACAATAAGAGTAGGTACACAATATTATTATGAATATTTGAATAGTAAAAAACTTATTTTAGTTGCAAAGTGCATATTGTAAATGGTTGCTTTTTATCTACTGTAACAAATAACTTAATTTGCATTATTTTGGTTCTTAACTTTTCAACCATACGAAAATAGTAAGATTTTCAAAGAATACCTACTAAAAATTGAGTAAATTAATATTAAACGAGGAAGAGTGTAGTAGAGTAGACTGTGTTAACTCTGGGATACCCGTATGACCGTAACATATACATTATTACTTTTGGCAAAATTTCAAACATACAGTTTTATTAGGTGCAGTGTAATGCTCATATAAAAGAAGGAGTTGTATGGCAGCTACTCGAACCCTCTGCAGTAGACCAACCAAATTTTGCAGAAACTTTGACCATTGAACTAAACTATTTTTAGCAAAATTTCAGACACCCAGCTTCAACAGGTATAGAGTAATGCTCATATAAAATAAAAAGGTGTATGGCAGCTACTCGATTCCTCTGCAGTAGACCAACCAAATTTTGCAGAAACTTTGGCTATAAAACTAAACTACTTTTGGCAAAATTTCAGACACGCAGCTTTAATAGGTACAGAGCAATACTCATATAAAAAAAAAGTTGTATGGCAGCTACCCGAAACCATAGACCAAAATGGCTGGATTTATGTGATGACGAAGAATAGCGATGACGCCTATTGCAAAAAACAAATTTCAAGATCCTAGCTCTTTTAGTTTTTGAGTTATCGTGCGGACGGACAGATATACATAGCTAAATTGATTTATTTTTAATAAATCCCCCTCTCCTTCTCTGCGTCATAAACGTAATGGCAAATTTATTATACCCTTTGACTATATAGTAAGGCTTTTTTTTTTAAAGCCCCTGAGCACATCAAATATTTAGACAAAAATAGATATATTCAAGACTGTAATAATTTTCCTCTTTTATATTACTGAAACAGAAGGGTTAAATGTAAAGTCATAGAATATAATCCGGGCAATATAAAAGAAGAACAATTCAGACACAATATACCTATACTGATAAATAATTAAAAAGAGACAGGGTGGTTGGAAAACACATTTAATTAGCAGTACGTGCTTAATAAAATTTTTACTAGGTTAAGAATTTTAAGTTAGGCTAAAATTGCTTAAGTTTTATTTAAAAGCAGTCTCTAAGCTTAATTTTTAATATCCAAACCAAATTGTTATAATTATCATAAGACTTTTTAAGAATTTTACAATTCCAACAATGTTCGAAATGCTTTAGTAAATTATGTTAAATAGTTTCAAATTCTTACTAAGTAAATAAATATTTAAATAAATTTAAAGTTTTTAGATAAAAATTTAACAATTTTAAGTATTTTAAAATTGAAATTAAATAATTTTGAGGTAAAGTTTAAACGTTAAACACAAATTATTGCAAATTAGCACATACTTATTAAATATAAAATTAGTTAAAATATATACTTAAGTGGTGTTCAAAAATTATAATAATTGCTAAGTCAAAATATTTCATATCTTATAATTTTTTATTTCATAAGTATATACTCCATTATGGTAGTCCAATTCAAATATAATTTAAGATCAACTAGCTTTCCCAAAAAGCTGAGTTGCTGGTATTTTTATTAGATAATTAGATTTAATCAAAGAAATATATTAGAAATTAATTTTTTTATCAATTTTCTTTTCCTCCACTATTATTTTAAAAAAAATTTAATATTTTACTTCAAAAATTTTTTTCATTTTATTCACTTCATAGCACAATTGACTTTTTAATTTTTAATTTAAAATGGCGCCTATATCTGTTATTAGATTTTTATTTTTTAAATATATTTTTCTAACATAAATTAACTTCATAATCACAATGACAACATCAAGAAAATCTTAAAAATGTTGTTAAGAAATGATTTTTGCTTTTAAAATATTTAAAAGTTTTTGAATTTTATCATACAATAAAAAAATTAAATTTCATCGCTCTTAAAATTTATTTTCATTTAATTTTTGAAATTTATATTTGAAGAGCAGAAAATGACGAAGAAAATCTTTTTTAAAAATAAAAATATATAAAACCGTTATGAATAACTGTACTAGTTATATATATTTTTAAATTTTCTTATTTTATATTATGATATAAACTTTTACTAGTGTAGTGGGTAAGCATTTGGCTTATTAACCGAGGAGGTCCGGGTTCGATTCCCGGTCAGGTCATACAATATTTAATTAAAAAAAAATTATTGAAAAATAATTTTTCTTTACGAATCCCAATGGTGACCAAATATAATATAAATATATAAATATATAATATATATAAACAAAATAAATAATATAGTAGTTAATATAGTAGTAATAGAAAGTATTTAATTTAAGAAGCCCAAATGCCAAATAGGCAAAGGACTATAATAATATCAGGCAATATTTACTATTGTTCTGGTACTAATCATAAATAAATAAATAAATAAACTTTTACGAAATAATTACAATTTTACGGTTTGAACTAGTGACCGTCGACTTAAATACCACGTTATTGATCATATATTTTTAAATGATATAAAATTCTAATATCCTGTTTTTGAAGTTTTTGAAGACAGCAGGTTTCCAAGGACACATATACAAATATTTAAAAATTTTAAGTAGATCATTATGTTTTACGTTTTTAGTCTGGGAATATTGCTGAACTTTCTTATAATTCCGTGTCCAAAGTGGTTTTCGTACTGTCCCCGTAATCTGATATTTTAACAGCTTACTTATTAGTTAAATAGACTGCTTATCAAGTGAAAAAACTTTTATTATTACCATAACCTTTTTCTTTTATTTTAATTAAATGTTACCGTTTAATGTTAAATTTTATTTAAGTTTTTTAAAACAAGTTCGCATTTCATTAGAACTTAACGAGTTTAGTTTCTTACAGGCTCGTATTTGATTTGAAGCAGCTATTATTATTTAATCATTGACTATTGCCAGTAGCTTTAAATTGTATACAAAATTATACAAAATTTAAAAAAAATTTTTTTATATTTAGTAGATACCACTTAGATGCTTTTGTACAACACTGTTAAAGACCTACAGAATAAAAACAAAATCCTAGTTTTAATGTATTAATTTTTGTTATTCTTTTTTAATTTATTAATTTTTGCTATGATTTTAATGTTTGGGAATTCACCAAAACATATCAGATTTATATAATTCCCTAAAATGGCGTCTTAATTCTGATTTTACAATGATTTTTTTTTTTTTTTAATTTTTGCTCTGTTTTTTTCTTATGTTAGTTGTTAGTTCATTCGTACCGAAAGATATGAATGAATCTTCTTCCTTCTTGTTCTAGACGTAAAAGTATAGATAGATATTTACTAAATATAAGATCATAGACATCTTCAGTTTATTTTTATTTTCATAAATTTTACCTTATCTGTTTGTTCATGAAATTTTGTTTTCCATTCAACGTCCTTACAATTATAGAGGCACAAAAGACTCTTGTCTCCTATAATCTGGTTCTTCATCTATAATAAAAATGTTGCACACTAAATAAATGAAGATGAATAAAAAAAATTTGGTTAAATTATCGGACTGATTCTAGGGAAAATTAAATTAATGCTCATTAAGTATGTATAAACAGGGTTTTAATCTAGTTATAGACATTATATAGGATGTCTGAATAGGAGGCCATATGATTTTGAGTAAGACCGATTGAAAAACTTAGTCAAGACATAAACCACTTACATTATATTTCTATGAGTTTTGAAGAACTCCTTTGAAGAACATCTTTCTAAAACCTCTAGAACCTCTTCTTTAAAATACAAAAATATGAAATTATTAACAGTTGACTTGATTGACTGATGAATTCTATAGGGCAAATTTACTAGCTATCATTTTAGATACAATAAATGTAATTCGTATAATTCAATACTTAAATTTTCAAATTCACAAAATTGCAAATTTTTAAGCTAGTTTTTCTACATATTAGAAAATAAGTGTAAGAATTCAATTTAATTTTTTTTTTATACCCGTATGACTATATAGTCAAAGGGTATAATAAATTTGCCATTACGTTTGTGACGCAGAGAAGGAGGGGGTGTAGATATAGACTCAAGTGTATGGATCGGATCAGAATCGAAAAATAAATCGATTTAGCTATGTATGTCCTTCCGTCCGTCCGTCCGTCCGTCCGTCCGCACGATAACTCAAAAACTAAAGGAGCTAGGATCTTGAAATTTTCGCAAATTCGTTTTTTTGCAATGGCCGTCATCGCTATTTAAATCCAGCCATTTTGGTCCATGGGTTCGGGTGGCTGCCATACAACTTCTTTTTTTATATGAGTATTTCTCTGTACCTATTACAGATTCGTGTCTGAAATTTTGGCAAAAGTAGTTTAGTTTTATGGCCAAAGTTTCTGCAAAATTTGGTTGGTCTACGGCAGTGGGTTCGAGTAGCTGCCATACAACTTCTTATTTTATATGAGCATTACTCTGTACCTAATGAAGCTGGGTGCCTGAAATTTTGCTAAAAATAGTTTAGTGTAATGGCCAAAGTTACTGCAAAATTTGGTTGGTCTACTGCAAAGGGTTCGAGTAGCTGCCATACAACTTCTTATTTTATATGAGCATTACTCTATACCTATTAAAGTTGGGTGTCTGAAATTTTGCCAAAAATAGTTTAGTGTAATGGCCAAAGTTACTGCAAAATTTGGTTGGTCTACTGCAGAGGGTTCGACTAGCTGCCATACAACTCCTTCTTTTATATGAGCATTACTCTACACTTAATAAAGCAAAATAAATTTCAAACATTCAATTTTGCCAAAAGTAATTAACCGGATGATATAATGTATATGTTACGGTCATACGGGTATCCCAGAGTTGACACAGTCTACTCTACTACACTCTTCCTCGTTTTAACTGTATTATAAAATGATTATTTACAGATATTTTTCTTTTAAAGAAAAATTATGTTTTCGGTATGTTTTTCGCTCGTCCATTAGTAATGGTTCGATCTAGACGTCAAAGGCATGTATCGGATTAGTATCGAAAAGTAAACCGTTTCAGATGAGTGTATCTGTCCGTCCGTCTTTGTTTCAGTGTGATAACACAAGAACCAAAAGAGCTAAATTTTGAAATTTACACAAAATGTTTTCTGGATAATTTCTATAATCGGGCAACTCCTTTCATACAATTTAAACATGTTAAGAGGAGCAGCCATACAAGTTTCACAAAACTGGCTTATATATCTTTAGAACTATGAACACCTTATAGTTAAAATTAAAAGAAGTCAAGTAAAGTAATATGGCAAGCTCAAAATTTTGAAATTTTTCTCATTTGTCATTTTTCATATTTGTACCTCATTTGTCAATCCGATAGCGATTTTTGAATTTACGAGGTTAACATTGAAAATAATAGAGTAATAGAGTAATAAAGCAAAGTGCATTGACGAAACTTAACATTACTCGAACCAACTTTTAGCATGTGCCCAAATTTTATTTTATTTGTTTTTATGGTTTTTTAAAAACCAATTTTGGAGTATGCAAGGGTATCTAAAATTTGACGAGAGCAACTATAATCGTCTTCCTTTTAGACAATGATGTTAACTCAATACTTAAAATGTTGTATGATTAACAAATTATGTTTGAGGAAGCGAGTAATATTTTTTATTAGATAGAAAAATCTAATTTTTTTTTAAATATATTATTGAGAGATTAGATATTAAATATTAATATTAATAAGGTTATTAAAAATGTTAAAATTAAATTTCTGCTGGAAGTATGTAAATTCATGTAAATTCATAAATACATACTAACATATTTATATTTAGTGAAATTGATCTCTATATATAGTAACTTTAATTTAACATAATTTATTTACTGTTTAAGCTTCGCCAAGAATTTAACATTAGACATAAAGTGTAAAAATATTTGTATTTTTTAATATATTTTTAAATATATTTTCATTAAATAAGTGGGTCAAAAATTCTTTTTTATTTTATTTAAGTGCATTGAAAATTGGTAAAAAGCCCGAACATAATTTAAAGGAAATACTTGTGTTTTTCAAAAAAGCGGAAACACAAAAAAAAAATTTTGAATGCATTTCACAAAATATTTTAGGAAAAAACAAATAAATAAATTAAATAAATACAATAGAAAAATATTTAGCTTTTTTATTTATAATTTGTTATTCAATTAATATGTTTCTGCTTAAATTTTTAAAATTTATGTTGATATTGCAAGCAAAACAATATTATATTTAATTTTGGAAAATTTTTCAGAATTTTTCAAAACGGATTGAATTTTAGAAAAATGTGTACTTCGAAAAAGAAGTTCTGTTTATTTGTTCTCTGAACTTTATTATTTTCGGTAGGCTAGAGGCAGGTTAGGGAATGTAGAGATAGTTAAATAAATTATTTGGAAATTCAATCAAAGTAGATGAAGTTTTTAATTTAATAATAAAATTTTTGGAATCAGAGGCCTCAGAGGTGTAGTGGTCATCACTTAGCTTAACCGCGGTCGTTGAAATTCTATTATTGTACAGGACATCAAATATTTAAATAAAAAATAATCTTTCTTTACAACTCACCATGGTGATCAAATAATATATAATATAGTAAAATATAAAAGATATAGATTATAATGGCAGATTATACTAAGGATTAAGGTTATAGAAATAAATTTTTGAATTTAGGAGAGTAAAAATCACTTAAAAACTGATTGAAAAAGTCAAAATGCAAAAATTCATAGATAATCTGAAATAATAGATAGCGATTTAAAATTCTATTTCTACAAAATGAACAAGAAAATTAAACTAAAAAGAAATGAAGCATTTTGTAATTTTGGAATAGTATATACATACCAAAGCGATTACGTATCAGAGATTTTAATATTCTAAATTTACAATTAATTTTATAACACATCTTGGAATTTTATTTGGAATTTTCTTTATTAAAAAAGATTCTATTAGAATAATCCATTTCCAACTAATTATGAATTTACTTAAAATAAGTTTCTGACCTAAATAGGATATTTAGAAGGTATGAAGCGCTTTTCCGATTTAAGGTTCCAGTTTCTAACCACTTAAAAGAACCTGGTCGCAGCTGGATAATTGTGGAATAAACACTTAAACTGCTTGGGCAATATCATGACTGAGAGCAAGAATGGGAAATGGATAAAATATATAAAAATAATTAAATGATATAGGAGTAATTTAGAATTGTCTTTTTAATTTTTTTTTAAATCTAAAGAATTAGAAAAATAAAAAATTAGAAAATGTTAAACTTCTAATTCTGTAAAAACTACAGTAACCAAATACATGCCTGTAGTCTGTAAAATATTGGCCTGACCCGAAATCCGGCTTTGCCAAATTCCGCATTCACAAAATTCCCGCTTTTCCACTGTTTCAAAATTCCACTGTTTCAAAATCTCTCCAAGACAAAAGCCGTATTGCGGGCTGCTCCCGTAAAACATCTATGGTTTTAAATTTCAACCAAATATTTCCGACAAAATGTCTTTATTTTAATATTTGTATGAAAAAATCCAAAGTACAATAATTTTAATCTTAGAATAAAATTTAATTATTCAATCACTTTTTTTTTATAAACCACATGCTTTCAATTTTAAATAAATTTGTACTGGATGTTTTAATTTAGTAAGAATTAAATGATTTAAAATCAATGCGAAGCTTATTTAAAAAAAAAACTTAATAATATAAAAAATTAATTGAACAATTTATCAACATCGGTTACTTTTTAAAAATTATTTCAACAGGAAACCGGTTTTTCAACATGTAGCGAATTCTTGTACATATTTTATAGAATTTTGTTTTACACGTCAACCGCCAGAGTATTTTGAGAACTTCTTAGTGTATATATACCCGTATGACTATATAGTCATTATACCCGTATGACTATATAGTCAAAAGGTATAATAAATTTGCCATTACGTTTGTGACGCAGAGAAGGAGGGGGGGTAGATATAGACTCAAGTGTATGGATCGGATCAGAATCGAAAAATAAATCGATTTAGCTATGTACGTCCGTCCGTCCGTCTGTCCGTCCGTCCGTCCGCACGATAACTCAAAAACTAAAGGAGCTAGGATCTTGAAATTTTCGCAAAATCGTTTTTTTGCAATAGCCGTCATCGCTATTTAAATCCAGCCATTTTGGTTCATGGTTTCGGGTAGCTGCCATACAACTTCTTTTTTTATATGAGCATTACTCTGTACCTGTTACAACTGCGTGTCTGAAATTTTGTCAAAAGTAGTTTAGTTTTATGGCCAAAATTTCTGCAAAATTTTGTTGGTCTACTGCAGTGGGTTTGAGTAGCTGCCATACAACTTCTTATTTTATATGAGCATTACTCTCCACCTACTGAAGCTGGGTGTCAGAAATTTTGCTAAAAATAGTTTAGTGTAATGGCCAAAGTTTCTGCGAAATTTGGTTGGTCTACTGGAGAGGATTCGAGTAGCTGCCATACAACTCCTCCTTTTTTATGAGCATTACACTACACCTAATGAAGCTAGCTGTCAGAAATTTTGCCAAAAGTAATTAACCGGATGATATAATGTATATGTTACGGTCATACGGGTATTCCAGAGTTGACACAGTCTACTCTACTACACTCTTCCTCGTTTTATTTTAAAATTCAATTATAATATTTTAAGATTGATATTACCCCTAGGCCCTTAAACAATGTCGACACTGTTCGAACGCCGCAAGTGTCAAATAAACTTAAAACATATGAAAATGTATGAGACTTAACAATATCAACGGCGTATTAAATTCACGGTGAAAATTTTAAATTTGTTTAAAGTTAAAAATAACATTTTAATATGAAGTTTGTGAAAAAAACTTATTTTTAAATGTTAAATTAAACACTATTTGGGAGTTTCTTCTTAAGAAACACCCAAACACGTACTCATCTTATTTTCCAAGTGTATTGCATTTTCCTAAGAACAGAAGAAAAGAAGCCAACACATAAAAATATTTAAAAATTGTGCACAGTTATACGTTTTTATTATAAGGCAATTTTTCAACGAACCGGAAATATTTCTGAGAAATAAGTTATTGGTAATTATACCCGTATGACTATATAGTCATTATACCCGTACATAAATTCAAAGGGTATAATAAATTTGCTATTACGTTTGTGACGCAGAGAAGGAGGGGGGTAGATATAGACCCAAGTGTATGGATTGGATCAGAATCGAAAAATAAATCGATTTAGCTATGCATGTCCGCCCGTCTGTCCGTCCGTCTGTCCGTCTGTCCGTCCGCACGATAACTCAAAAACTAAAGGAGCTAGGATCTTGAAATTTTCGTAAATTCGTTTTTTTGCAATAGCCGTCATCGCTATTTAAATCCAGCCATTTTGGTCCGTGGGTTCGGGTAGCTGCCATACAACTTCTTTTTTTTATATGAGTATTACTCTGTAACTATAACAGCTACGTGTCTATATCCAGCCAAAAGTAGTTTAGTTTCATCGCCAAAGTTTCTGCAAAATTTTGTTGGTCTACTGCAGTGGGTTCGAGTAGCTGCCATACAACTTCTTATTTTATATGAGCACTACTCTACACCTAATGAAGCTGGGTGTCTGAAATTTTGCCAAAAATAGTTTAGTATAATGGCCAAAGTTACTGCAAAATTTGGTTGGTCTACTGCAGAGGGTTCGAGTAGCTGCCATACAACTGCTTCTTTTATATGAGCATTACACTACACCTAATAAAGCTCGTATGTTTTAAATTTTGCCAAAAGTAATTAATGTTTATAATAATAATGATATAATGTTTATATAACGGTCATACGGGTATCCCAGAGTTGACACAGTCTACTCTACCACACTCTTCCTCGTTTTTCAATGCGATTGATATTGAAGTTATTTTAAGTGTAAATATAAATAAAGCATTGTAAATGGTTCAAAATTTTTAAAATATTAAGAATTTTATTTATCTTGTAAAGCTAAATAAAAGTATTTTAAATTGCACATCTTTGTACTATGAAGATATATTAAAAGTAGTAGTTTAGGATGTATATGTAATATGTATATACACGTGAAAACCGAAACTGTTATTAAAATAAAATAACAACCTTTATCAGCTTCTAAATGTTAATGTCTAAAAGTTTTAATACCAAACCAAATTAGTGAAGACTTTTACACAAATTATAATTTTTGTTATAAATGGCAAAAAAGTTTTAAAAAGTCTGAGCCAGTGCCAGCCAACCTAAGCCAACCACATTTCAACAAATCAAATAGGTTGTTGATAAAAATATTGTATAGTCAATGGACTTAATAAGAATTTAATAAATTAAAAATACTCTTTAATTTTAAAAAATTACTAATTAATTAGCTTCTATTGAAGCAATAAGGGTTTGATCATGTCGTTTGCAGATCTAGGAGTTTTAAGCTAGCTTTCTGTTTTGGATCCCGAGTGTTACAAATTCCTGAAAACCAAAAATACCGAATTAAAATTTTTAAAAAGGGTTTTAGAGTTTGATACAAAATCATTAAATATTTATGTATATAGAAGATTCTAAATTAGGTGGAATTTTAGAGTATGTTTTTTTAGAGAGTTTATATTTTGGGGATTTTGATATTTTCGTTTTCTTTTTTTCCAGATTTTCAATCATTCGGGACTTTTGTTAAAGTTAAAAGTAAAATATTTATTTTATTTGTAAGAGATTATGTATAGATATATATTCAATTTTTTTTCAACTTTATCCACTCACCATATTATAAAATTAAAAGTCGATTGGAATCTACCCTACAGACTCCATCTGATTTGTGCGAATTTTTTAGAAATGAGACAAAAATTAAATTTTTGTGAAAACTTGCCATCAAATAAAATATTGTTTTCAACATGCATCCTACTTATATATTTTTTAAATGAAATATTTCTACAATAGCTATATTTAATTCAGTTTCTTGATAATTCAAAACATCAATTTTTTTTAATTATTCTTTATTATTCTTTAAAATTTTTTCTCAGGACTCAAGAAAAATATTTGAAAAACAAAAACATTTTATAAAAATATATTTTTTAAAAGTGCCTGTTGACCGAATTGTTTTTCTATCCTTCAGTGTTTCCTTTTAGGTTTTTTTTTATTTTTTTATTTTTTAAGAAATGGCCTTCCATAAGAAGACAATATTTCCAAAAATTAAAAAATACAAAAAACGGAAACTGAATTTTATTTCATTAATACAGAAGGTCTTGCTTTTAAAAATATTCCAACACTTTTTTATAGAAATTTTTAATTTTTATACCCGTATGACTATATAGGCAAAGGGTATAATAAATTTGCCATTACGTTTGTGACGCAGAGAAGGAGAGGGGGTAGATATAGACTCAAGTGTATGGATCGGATCAGAATCGAAAAAAAAATCGATTTACCTATGTATGTCCGTCCGTCCGTCCGTCCGTCTGTCCGTCCGTCCGTCTGTCCGTCCGTCCGTCCGTCCGTCCGTCCGCACGATAACTCAAAAACTAAAGGAGCTAGGATCTTGAAATTTTCGCGAATTCGTTTTTTTGCAATAGTCGTCATCGCTATTTAAATCCAGCAATTTTGGTCCATGGGTTCGGGTGGCTGCCATACAACTTCTTTTTTTATATGAGTATTTCTCTGTACCTATTACAGTTACGTGTCTGCAATTTTGGCAAAAGTAGTTTAGTTTTATGGCCAAAGTTTCTGCAAAATTTGGTTGGTCTGTTGCAGTGAGTTCGAGTAGCTGCCATACAACTTCCTGTTTTATATGAGCATTACTCTATACCTATTAATGCTGGGTGTCTGAAATTTTGCCAAAAATAGTTTAGTGTATTGGCCAAAGTTACTGCAAAATTTGGTTGGTCTACTGTAAAGGGTTCGAGTAGCTGCCATACAACTTCTTATTTTATATGAGCATTACTCTATACCTATTGAAGTTAGGTGTCTGAAATTTTGCCAAAAATAGTTTAGTGCAATGGCCAAAGTTACTGCAAAATTTGGTTGGTCTACTGCAGAGGGTTCGAGTAGCTGCCATACAACTCCTTCTTTTATATGAGCATTACACTACACCTAATAAAGCTTTATGTTTGAAATTTTGTCAAAAGTAATTAATGTTTATAAATGATATAATGTTTATAAAACGGTCATACGGGTATCCCAGAGTTGACACAGTCTACTCTACCACACTCTTCCTCGTTTTTTTATTAATATACAAAATTTAAAGGCCCAACATTATATTTTGACATATGTTAAAGGTTTTTCTTAAATTTAAAAGCGGTTCCTTAAATTGAAGAAAGTGTCTCTCAGTTTTACCCATTTTTTCTTAGATTGTATAATTCTAAGTAAAATTCCAAATTTTTGTGTAATTCACAATTTAATTCCTAGAACCTAAAAAAATGGAGGGGGACGGAGGGGGGAGTTAGATGAAGTTAGATCCTTGAGAAACTTGGTAACCTTCCCCATTGAAGGGCTATAACAACTTTAAATTAAAAACTTTACTGTATTAAAAAAATGCTTAAAATTTAATTTAAATTTTTCTTTTAAGCGCTAGCTGTTCAACTGTTCGGTTAATAAGCCTGTCTTTACCATAAGTACATGTTTGAACAAGGGGTCATATTATTTTCGATCATAATATTATTCCATATACAATTTAAACATGAGATGGCCTTAGAACATGTTGAAGTGTCTTAGATTTTCAATAGATAGCTACAGTTCTATTTTAACTAATATTGTAATATTTTGTATTTTAAGTTATATGGTACTGTACATCTGTGAGTTTCATTATTCAAATAAATTATTTGTTTATACCTATTTTATACATTTGTTTATAATGTTATATTAATGTATTTCTTATATATAATATATATAGATATTTAATTAAAATATAAATAAAAAAAAATATTAATTTCAGTAAATTTGATTATAATATTTTCTAAGTAATTACAAATACAAATTTAAATAAATAGGTGTTTAAAAATAATTTTAAAAATTTTAATTAATTTTAATAATTTAAAATAAGAAATTAAATTAAATTTTGCAGAACACAATATGTTAATTATTATTAAGTTAGTTATATCCTGATTTAAAATATGTTTGTACTTATATTAGGTAGCTTTGTTTATATCTACCTATAAAGAAAGATTATAGTTGCCCTTGCCAAGTTTTATATACCAGGTTTGTAACTGCCCAAAATAATGTTGAACTTTGACAAAGCACTTAGCTTAATAGTTAACGTACCTTATTTCAATTTTAATCTGGTAGAATTATTAGATTCACAGTAATAGCATTGAAAACTTTGTTAGGATAGTTCACCAAAAACGTGATTAAAACTTTTATTAAAACATATTTAAACTTCGCAAAATTGTTTGTCATATTATATATATTACATACGGATATTAATTTTCTAATTATTACTCGTTATTAATGGATAAAGATAAAATAGAGTCTTGTTTAAGCAGTCTTTAAGGCAAACTTTTTTTCCGAATTCCAAACGAACTTATCATATTACCATTCTTGTTTATTGTTATAGTTTCAACTACACAGTGTTATCCAGTTTTGCAGAATTTGTGTGGCAGCTAACCGAGAATGGAGTGTATATGTCATTACCAGTTCGATACGTTACAAACGGAGCTACAGTATTAATACACTCGTAAATTATTGTTCACATATTAAAAGTGTGTGAGTATGTGTCATAAATATATGTTTATTAATTGAATTTGAATAATATTTTTTTTATTAAATAAATTTGTTATATTTAGAATTAAAATATATTTATATGTATCAGTATATAAATATAAGTAGGTATAACACTCGTATTGGTTTTCTTTAATTATTAAATAAATGTCAATTAAAATTAACTTCAACAAAATTTTATTAAAATTTTATCGAAATTATTTCTATGGAATTTATCATTAATTGGAATAACTTGGAGTAAGAATTGTTGAATAGAATTAATAGATTATTTGTGTGGTATTTAAAATCAATAAAATAAACATATTATTTTAACTTATATTCATTTTGCTTTATAATAGTTATTAAGGTATAAATAAAATATAAATAAAAATTTAAAAAAAAAATTTAATATTAAAAATTATTTGAAGGTAAATACCTAACACTTAATATTTAATAATAATAATTTATTAAAAGAATGTTAGTTTTAACCTACATGTGATATTTTAAATAGCTATGTAATTAAATTAGCAATTATTTTTCTTAGGGCTAAAAATAAATAATTTTATATATAAATTTCCATTAAACAAAATGCAGTTGGTCTAGTATATGCCTTTATTTGGTATATAAAAAATATAGTGTATATTGTAATAGTTCAATAAGAAGTCTAAATGTGAAATATCCAAAGGACTATTATAATATCAGGCAATATTTACTATTGTCTAGTACTACAAATAAATAAATAAAAGAAAAACGAGGAAGAGTGTAGTAGAGTAGACTGTGTCAACTCTGGGATACCCGTATGACCGTTACATAAAAATTATATCATTATTATTATAAACATTAATTACTTTTGGCAAAATTTCAAACATGCCAGCTTTATTAGATGTAGTGTAATCTAATATATAAAGAAGAAAATTTGTTTGTTTGTTTGTTTGTTTGTTTGTCCAGGATTCACGTGAAAACCACTGGTCCGATTGACACCAAATTTTAAAGGAATAATTTTGGGAGTCCGGGGGGTGACATAGGCTATGTCGCATTTTTATAAGTCAACAGGTTGCGGCTCCAGAGCCGTTTTAAGCTTTTTCGTTTTTTTGATGTCGAGTCGAAACACTTGAAATTTTGCACGAATGTTCTTCTTATTACACGGAATTAATGGTATAAAGTTGATTGGAATAAATTAACCCCTTTCGCCCGGCGGGCTTCCAAAAAATTTTGTGTTTCCAATTTGTGTCCAATTTTACAGGGTGGTTTTGCAGTCAAAAAGAGAGGCTGGCACAAATTTTTGTTAGGTTCGGTTAACCCGTTTGGGCACGAGGGCGCAATGAAGCTTTTTCAATGTTTTTGATGTCGAGCCGAAACAGTTTGACCGATTGACTTGAAAATTTGCACAAATGTTCCTCTTAGCAACCGCAATTAGTTGCATAAATTTGGTTGGAATAATTAAACCCATTTCGGCCTGGCGGGCTTCCAAAAAATTTTGTGTTTCCGATTTGTGTCCATATTTACAAGGTGGTTTCGCAGTCGAAAATAAAGTCTGGCACAAATTTTTGTTGAGTTCGGTTAACCCGTTTGGGCACGAGGGCCCAATGAAGCTTTTTCAATGTTTTTGATGTCGAGTCAAAACGGTTTTACCGATTGACTTGAAATTTTGCACAAATGTTCCTCTTAGCAACCGCATTTAGTTGTATAAATTTGGTTGGAATAAATTAACCCATTTCGGCCTGGCGGACTTTCAAAAAATTTTGTGTTTTCGATTTGTGTCCAATTTTACAGGTTGATTTTGTAGTCTAAAAGAGAGGCTGCAAAAAGTTTTAGTTAAGTTCGATTAACCAATTTTCCACGACGACGCTATGAAGTTTTCTATATATTTTATTTTCTTATACGATTAAAAGTATTTTATTGAAAATTTTGTACCAGCATTTTAATTAAAACCTACAGGGTTAATTTGGTTTTGACCTGTTTGTGCTTTTTGAACAAAGATTCAATGAAATTTTCAGTTTTCTTCAAATGAAATCTAAAAATCAAAAAATTCAATTTGTTATATTTAATACTTAAATACATAGTATTTTAAAACAGTTTTTCCAAAAAATAAGCCTGCATTTCTCTCATAAAATCAGAAAAAAACGAGGAAGAGCAATTTTCAGGACTAAACAAAATATAAGTTGAAAAGCAAATTTTTAAACCTTTTCTAAAAATCGACTATATTTTATTCAAACGTTGGCAATTCAAGTAAATCCCCTTTTGACCTATAGTCATTTTAATTCAGTTAACATTATTCACCGGAAACCTACCATCCTCAACTATATCGACAAGGAGCACCAAATTGTCAAGAAGCACCATGTATAGAAAAATTAGAGATAATCGTTCAAATTGTTTTGCAAACTGTTTTTTAAAATTTTTGTTTCGCATTCGATTAAAAGAACTCGACAAACCTTTTTTTTATGTATTCCCCTAATTCAAAGAAGTTGTACCTACTTTCAAAAATTGTTCGTAATTTACTTACAAATTTTTTTTTGAACAATCGTCGGGTCGGCAGGGGTTAACAACTTTCAAGTCTGTTAGTAAATTGAACTTCATTTTCAAAGAAGAACACATTATACGAAATTTGAAGTTAATCTAATCATTCTAATATATAGCAAAGCAACGAAAAAACCTATAAAAAGCTGTTGGGCCACGATGGGTTAACGGAACTCCACAAATATTTTTTTGTGGCATTTATAGGCAAAGTAGTATTTCAAAAATTTGGCTGAAACTTGCTTTTTTACAATTTGCAAGCTTCCGGCCAACGCCGGGTAAATCTGCTAGTACTCATATAAAAGAAGGAGTTGTATGGCAGCTACTCGAACCCTCTGCAGTAGACCAACCAAATTTTGCAGTAACTTTGGCCATTACACTAAGCTATTTTTGACAACATTTCAGACACGCAGCTTTATTAGGTGTAGAGTAATGCTCATATAAAAGAAGGAGTTGGATGGCAGCTAATCGAACCCTTTGCCGTAGACCAACCAAATTTTGCAGTAGCTTTGGCCATTGCACTAAACTATTTTTGGCAAAATTTCAGACACCCAGCTTCATTTGGTGTAGAGTAATCCTCATATAAAAGGAGGAGTTGTATGGCAGCTACTCGAACCCTTTGCAGTAGACCAAGTAAATTTTGCAGTAACTTTGGCCATTACACTAAACTATTTTTTGCAAAATTTCAGACGCCCAGCTTCATCAGGTGTAGTGTAAAGCTCATATAAAAGAAGGAGTTGTATGGCAGGTACTCGAATCCTCTGCAGTAGACCAACCAAATTTTGCAGTAACTTTGGCCATTATACTAAACTACTTTTGGCAAAATTTCAGACACGCAGCTTCCATAGATATAGACTAATGCACATATAAAATTAGAAGTTGTATGGCAGGTACTCGAACCCGTGGACCAAAATGGCTGAATTTAAATAGCGATTCCGTTTTTTGCATAAAATTTTGCCAAAAGTAATTAACCGGATGATATAATGTATATGTTACGGTCATACGGGTATCCCAGAGTTGACACAGTCTACTCTACTACACTCTTCCTCGTTTTTTAATTAAATCTGCCTTTCTTTTTTAATTTAATATAAACAGTTGTGGGTATTTATGACGTTATGGTCTATCATTTTTTTAATAAAATTATTTTCTTGTGACTATCTAAAATATAATTTTTATTTTTTATAAATAATTATAATGTCACTTATTTTGATAATTTGTATTTCATTAAATTGTGTTTATAAAAAGTTGGTGATCTTTTATAAATGATAAGAAGATTTTTATTTTAAGCTTCCTTCCATTTATTGGGAACAGTTAAATTCAATTTCAATGAATATTAAAATTATTTACATTATTAATTGTAAAAACGTCACAAAATCAGACTTCTACATTAGTAGTACTCGATTAATTAATTCAGTGTTAATAGGTTACATATTAATAGAATTAGAATTACTTGCATTTACGCAAACTTCATTTCGGGGGAATAGAAAACATTTTCGTATGATAAAACTAGACCTATAAAATTCAATTACCAGTACAATACCAGTACCATTAAATGGTATTCATTACTTGGTAATTATTATTAAAAAATTTTTCTGCTTGTTAGTTGAGAATTCAATTACCAGTAAAACGAGGAAGATTATAGTTGCCCTTGCCAACTTTTAGATACCCGTGCATACCCACTATGGTGTATAAAATAAATCGTAATTTACTTCCCTTATACATTTAACTCATTACCCCATAATTTTGATGTAAAACAAAAAAAAAAAAAAAAATCACAAACAAAATGTTCATTCATTGTCTCATAACTTTAGCTTAAAAAACAAAAAAAAAAAAAAAACAAAAAAAAACAAAAAAAAAACAAATTGACCCACCCTAAAAGTCCGATGTTCCGAGTGATGTCCAACTTTGCCGAATAACTTGCCCTATTACTTTACCTGCCCAATTTTAATTTTAACCTTGTAGCTTAATTAGATTCACAGTTATTTAATCGAAAACTTTGTATGGCAGCCCCCCCGAAAATGGGGCCCTAACATTTTGAAACTTCATATAAGTGCTCGATTCATTATATAACTAACCGTGTGTAATTTTCATCCGCGTAGTATAATTAGTTTTGAAGAAATTCATATTGGTACAAAGAAGTTGTATGGCAGCCCCCCGAAGCTTTGGTCCGATTTTAACGATAGGGAACCTACAAATTGTCTAAAAATGACTTTGTGTGAATTTCAAGACTCTAGCCCTTTTAGTTTTTGAGTTATCGTGCTGACACACATTTCGGGGACGATATGACGGACGGACGGACAGACACACATAGCTAGATCGACTAATTTTTCGATTCTGAGCTTTAATTACTTTTGTAATTATTTTTAATATTTTATTTACTTTTTCTTGTAATTAATTTTGATAATTGATTACTTTAAAATAATTAGATACCAAAATATAGTAAATTATCATAAGAATTTCAAATATTTTTGAAAAATCAAGTAATTCTTTCACTTTTTGTAGTTTGATAAAATGGTCCTCGATTTCTATTTGAAAGAAATTATTCTTAAGAAATATTATTTTCTTTGATCTATACAAAATAAATTTAAATTTCCTTTCTACGATTGACAAGCCATGTGCTTTACTTCATCTGAGCATTTTAAATATTTTACTTCCCTGAATCCAAGCGAAATAAAATATTTGTTTGAGATATTCTCATAAATGGATTTTATATAAACTTCATCAAACTTTCAAAACCTTGGTATATTTTGAATATACTCTAGATATTAATGTCTTTAACAAGAGTTTTTAAATTTTTCTGTAATTCTGTCAACACTTTCTTATCAACTTTATTTTAATTTTTAATTAAAATATTTTTACTTGAAATTTTTTTGACTTTCATAGAGTTCTCATTTATAATATTCAAATTATATTTAAACTGTTTGTATCCAGTGTCCGAATGTTACTAAAAATTCATTCATTCAAATTCATGAAAATAAAATAAAATATACTTAAATCCGATTAAATTTCAATTACGATACAAGAATTATTTTTTAACTGTCTTTTCAACATATGGATACACATAAATTATTTAAATACCATACATAATATGGGTGTACTTTTGTTTGTATTAATACTCAAAAACGTTTACTTTAATTTAATACAACTAAATGAAAAAAAACAAAATTTTATATATGGATCATCATTCACTGTAGGTGCTTGCCTTGAAAGAATACTTCCACCAAATATGATTGATGAGAACTTAAATTACAAAAAGAATAAACATTCTTGTCCAGTTTATATTAAAGAAAATAAAAATTAAATAAATATGTAGATCTACAAAATTTTAATCCTCAGATATTTTGTCCTACTAAATTTCTCGCATTCTCAAAGGTAAGTTATTACTGTACTCAAACTTTTTAAATGCTCTATTTGTCTTCTACAGTAATTTACCACGCCTAATCAAGAGATGATAACATTGGAGGATAAGTTAATTTAAAAACCATTGGACAAGGTATTAAATTATTATGAGTTCAATACTATTCCAGTTTTATACTTTAAAGTCAAAGTAAAATGTCCTAGAATAAATGGATGAATAATAAAATTACACACAGTGTAGTATATAATATAAAGTAATCTTCTTTTCTCTGAAATTTTATTTAATATGTTGGTGGTTGGTACTCTATATTTTCGTACTCGTAAAACAAAATCGTCATTTGATGATTGACTGATTGACTTATCTTTATGTAAGTATATAAAGTATGTATATAAAAAAATTTTTTGTTTTCTTTTTATTTCAAGGTTTTATGAATGAACATTATTTCGCAGAACATTATTTATGTAACGAATTGTACACTATGGATTAATCATATCAATTAAACTAAAAGAAAGTTAAAAACTTTGAACATTAAAATTGACTTATTTTACTCCGTTCTTATTATACCCGTATGACTATATAGTCAAAGGGTATAATAAATTTGCCATTACGTTTGTGACGCAGAGCAGGAGGGGGGAAGACATAGACTCAAGTGTATGGATCGGATCAGAATCAAAAAATAAATCGATTTAGCTATGTATGTCTATGTATGTTCCGTCCGCACGATAACTCAAAAACTAAAAGAGCTAGGATCTTGAAATTTCCGCATATTCGTTTTTTTGTAATACCGTCTTCGCTATTTAAATCCAGCCATTTTGGTTCATGGGTTCGGGTATACCTGCCACACAACTTCTTTTTTTATATGAGCATTACTCTCCACCTATTAAAGCTGGGTGTCTAAAATTTTGCTAAAAATAGTTTAGTGTAATGGACAAAGTTTCTGCAAAATTTGGTTGGTCTACTGTAGAGGGTTCGAGTAGCTGCCATACAACTCCTTTTTTTATATGAGCATTACACTACACCTTACGAAGCTGGATGTCTGAAATTTTGCCAAAAATAGTTTAGTGTAATGGCCAAAGTTACAGCAAAATTTGGTTGGTCTACTGCAGAGGGTTCGAGTAGCTGCCATAAAACTCCTTCTTTTAAATGAGCATAACACTACACTTAATAAAGCTGTATGTTTGAAATTTTGCCAAAAGTAATTAACCGGAAGATATAATGTATATGTTACGGCCATACGGGTATCACAGAGTTGACACAGTCTACTCTACTACACTCTCCCTCGTATGTATTATTAATTTCAATGTGGAATTGAGCACTTGCAAACTAGACTTGTAATGTAATGAATAGTATGGTTATTAAATACTGTCTAAAGAACCACTAATTGCTTGGTAATCAATACTTCCTAAATATTTTTTAAAAATTAAATTTTTTTTTATTCTAAAGTAATTAATTACCAAAAATTAATTAAGAATCAGAAATAATTACATAAGTAATTACATTTCAAAATCCAAGTTCAATGACTTTCTGGAAATTTTAAGTTGTTTTACTGGTAATTCAATTTTCAAATTACCATTGCAAATTACCATGTAACTAGCAAGTAAAGATTATTAAGTAATGGCACTGGTAACTGTACTAGTACTTGAATATTATATGTCTATATAATATTTACATTTGGTCCTTTTGACAATTATTTGTTGTTATTATCATAAAATTTTAACATTCCAAAAGTCTACAGTAATTATTAAATTGACTGCTTTTAAAGCAGTGTAAGCTTATAAAAAATTTAGAATAATTATTAATAAGTAGATTCAGTAGTTTTGCTACTCAAGGAATTTTAAGAGAGTTATTTTTCATTCAAACACTTTTGATAAAAATTTAAAAGTTCGTATATATTCCGTAATTGGTTTTTTGGATCCCTAATACCTAAATTTAAATAGTTAATCTAAAAGTTTTTGGAATTCTCAATGCAATCTTAATTAAAATTCTCGTTATTGTATTGGCTATGGTTAATAGCTTAAATTTTATTTTCTAGAATATGAATAACGTTTTCAGAAATATTTATTGAGTTTATTACGAAATTCGTTTATAAATTTAAGGCAAAAATAAGAAGAAAAACCAATTTATCAGATATCGTAACTATATGGTATGTTATCCATCAAAATTTAGTATCTGTTGATAATTATTATTAATATATGTGTCTAGAATGAGGTGAAACAAACGCATTCAATTAAATGTGTTTTGTTGGATGTGTTCAATTATAAAAATATAAAATATTAATATTTTGTTGGATGTGGTTTATTTTAGAAAATAAAATATCCAAAATTATCATAAGCAGGCCAAAAAATATTTTATTTATTTTTAATAAATAAACAAACAATAAAAAATTTCTTTGAAATAAAATTTATTTATTAGTTTATGAATTAATTCATTTCAGCTTTAAAAATCCCAGATGATTTTCTGGAAATGTTAAATAAATAGTAAAACATTTTGTAAGTAAAAATTAAGAAGACTTTGCTTCACAGGACCATTTGTGTAGTAAGTCTTAATTATTTTCAGTGAAAGTCTGAAATAAGGACGAAGGCCCAATGTACGCTTTGATGTATTGCTTGCTTTGCTTAAGCAAATAAACCAAGCAATATATCAAACTAAATTCAAAGTTTCCCTCAACTTTCCCACATCTCGCTCTTAACGTTTTTTTATCTATCCCTGCATCTTTTCCTCATAATCTTTTTAAAATTTTTCTATTTGAAAAAAGTTAAAAATGGAAGAAAATGGTGTAGGGGTTGGGAACTTTAATACACCATAGAAGCCAAACAAAATAAATTTTTTTTAAACCTAATTAGATATAATATTAAAAAAATTCCAAATAAAATTTGCATTTAATAATGCAACACTCAATTCAAAAATCAACATTTATTTAATACAATTTTACGTACATATAAATAAAAGATACATTATTTAGCATGTTCAGTAGGTACTTTATAGAATGTTAGTAACAAACAAGTATTTCGATTTGAATCTAAACAAAGGAAACAATATAGTATGTATAGCAACATTTTTTAAAAATATACAGGGTGTCCGGGACTCAAGTACGCGCACTGCACTTAGTGATTGGGGGCATTAAAACAAACAAAATATTGTACTGGAAGGGGTGTCTATTTTGGACCCTTTTCGAGATATGAGGGATTAAAGATTTTTAGTAGAGTTTTCATAAAAAAATCAATAACTTTTGAGCAGCTTACTGCAGAGAAATAAAAAACAATCCATTTTGGTGATCCCCATATACCCAACAGTTACAAAGTTATGAAGGTTCAAAATGATTTAAAATGAAAAAATTATGTTTCAAACTCAATTTTCTTTTGAAGCATACTGTATTTGGGGTCCTTTTTATAGCACATTTCGAGACAGCTTTTCAAGCCCTATAATTAGTACACACTAACTTTTTCTCTATCTCTAACCATTTTTGAGATATGAAGAATAGAAAAGTGTGTTACTTTCAATTGGTTCAAACAGAAAAATTATGAAATTTTTTTTTATCTATTTATTTTTTCATTAATATTTTATAAGAAATTTAGAATTAATGGGTTTCTTCTAAATCAAAAATACATTATTTATTATTAGTTAAATATTATGTATACTGAAAAAGCAATTAAGGCATTTTTGGATTTGCTTGTGTTAATCTTGTATTGATAAAGAAAATCCAACTTTTAATGGGAAATTATTGTTAATTAGTATTTTTTGGTTTTTTTGGTAAATAATTAACACTCAACTTTTTTAACAATTTCAATTTATATGGGAAAAAATTTTAAGATGTAACTGAAGGCTATTCAGTCATTTAAATTAGTTAATTTTCTCTGGCTATTTTTGAAATTTAGGTTTGTCCATTGGATTTGTTTAATATTGTCAAAGATTATTAGAATAACTATCCTATTCTGGTATAATAAAGCGATGTATTATGAACTTTATTATAGTTATAGTCAACACCTTTAGAAATCCTACTGCAAGGTAAAATAATATGTTAGACTAAAATTAATGTGCGTCTTAGTTCGTTGTAAGGAATTTTAATATGGCATTAAAGAATTCTGGTGTTTTTTTTTTAGGGTGAAGTAACGTTCCCCCTACTATTGCCATCGCTTATTGCCATCCTAAAATGTTATGTTATGTTAGGAGGGTTAGATTTTTAAAACTCTGAGAAAAAAAAAGTATGCTCTTGCATGAAAATCAATGTTAAACATCTTTCAAAGATTTTTTTTCAATTTTTATCAAAGCATTTAACGTTTAGTAATCACAATTTTTTTTTAATGATACAAAACTTTATACAAAGTTTTTTATTAATTTAAGATAAAGAAACTCTTTATTGTGTTAATAATTTCCAACAAGATTTTTGTAAAATTGCAATCACAAAAGTTTTATTTATAAAGCACAAAAGTTTTTTATAAAGTGTAAATACCCGTACATGTTAAATTGGACTTCAAAAAACTTTACAAAATTTTTTTTAAATTTAATTTAGTTGACTTAAGATTTAAGTCGGATCAAAAAACTTAATATGGGAAAGTTGTAGCTCTTTATTTATGCAACAAGCATTATGCAATAAGTTCTGTTGTACCATTTTTACTTTATGAAATATTCAAAAAAAATATAAGAATTACCTCATTCAAGTAGCCCTTGTAGTTACCCTTTCTTCTTCAAAAGCTTAAGAATTCAAGATATTACCAACAAAATTTGAAATTTTAAAACTTTCTACTCGGCTGTTTAGACTACACATATGTAAATAAACACTGACACACAGCTACACAGACGGATGTCATTAAAAAAACACATTTAATGGGTTTCTGCACACCGGATTAATGTGTAGATGCAATAATCTCAAGGTCCAATTTTTGATACGAAAACAAAACCTACCCCTATTATATTTTACCAAACCAAGATAAAAAGAAAATAAAATAAAATAAAACAAAAAATATTTTTTTCAATATATACTTTTGTTTAAATAGTACTAGCACCCTAAAATGTAGAAAATAAAAAATTGAAGGTAGATCTTGGGAATTTGTTACTGTTTTAATATAAAAGTAAATTGATGGTATAAGAAACAGTTCTTTTAATGTTTGAAAACTTTTAAGCTTAAAATATTGAAAATTTTCATTAACCAAAAATTTATGGTAGATCTTTTGCATTTAAAAGTGTTTTAGTATAAAAGTAAATTGCTGAAATAGGAGGCTGTTCTTCTTTCAGTTAGTCTTAATCCAGCAATTTACTTAAAAGAAAAATTTTTAAATAATGAAAAAAAAAAAAGAAACAAAAAAATAAAAGAAAAAAAAATTGTTTTTTTGTTAGTATTGGTTAACATCGAGTCTTACTAGTAAAATTTGATGGCAACGAAACCGGTTTTTTGTGAATACAAGAATTACGAAACCGGTTTTGGTGTATACAGAATTTTCACCGATTACGTCAACATTACGTCAAAATACCTCGATGCAACAATTGATACTACCCATGTGGCTTGGCTTAATTCTTATGATAATTTCTATAATGAATAATAAAACGATTTATACCTAGTTCTTTGTTTATGGTCTTTTATAATAATTCTGCATACATATACATACATATGCTCATAATATTATAACAATAACATGGTTGAAAATCTAGTTCGAATTATTAATGTCATTAATAAAAAATATTCACTTAAATATTCGCAGCTTACATTTGCATATACACCAAAAACAAAATAGGCACTCGCATATCTCGCTTATTCATATAAGATTTTTATCTTACAAAATACAAGTAAACTAACATTTAGACACATTACACATTATACTATAATTTATTATTATTATTTTTTATTAACCATAATTAAAATTACAATTAATCTTTAATTTTATAAGCAACTAGCTGCCAGGGCTATCGGCTTGAATTTTTAATATATTGTGTTTTATAACTTATTAAATTTAGTATTTTTACATTTTTATTCAATATTAAATTTACAATGTTTGTTTGAAAAAATTTTTTTATTTTTTTTTTATATTAATTCATAAATTTTAATTTTGATAAGAAAATCTTGTATTTTTTTAATATTTATAACTGTAGGATGAGATAGGAGATCTGCCGGGTTCATGTTATTGAAAATGGAAGAGCGGGTTTGAGTAAGGAGTGTGCATTCGGATAGGATATGTGTAATGGTTAGCGGGAATCTATTACAAAATTGACAAATAGGTTGATCCTCGTTCTTGAGTAGGTATGAGTGTGTTAAGCTGCTATGTCCTAATCTCATTCTTATAAAGCACCGATTCATTTTGACTGATGTGGTAACTGGAAGTTTAATAGCTATTCTTTCTTTATTGATAGATTTATATTGGTGTGTGTATGTTGCCCATTCAGTATCTATCATCTTTAAAATCGTTTTAGATGCCTTATAGTTAACTGCTTCATTAGAAAATGGCATGAATGTATGAAGTGGAAATTTGGAAGCAGATTTGGCAGTAGTATCGGCGAATTCATTGCCAGATATTCCTATATGACTTGGGACCCACATAATTTTAATTTTATTTTTCATTTGGAAAATTAGCTGTCTTGCTGGGCTGGACTCATTTCTTGTATTCTGTATAGCTTGGAATACTGATAGGCTATCGGTGCAAATGAGATATTTTCCCTTGTTTTCTTTTGCAAATTCTAAAGCAGAAAGAATGCCCTGTGTTTCAGCTTCGAAGACATTTCCGCATTCAGGAAGCAGTCCTTGGGCTAGGATACTCCCATCTTCTCCAACCACGCCAAACGAAACATTATTATCAGTTTTTGATCCGTCAGTAAATATTATTTTCCAGTTGGTTTGTTTTAAAATGGTGGATTGTTCTCTTTAAAGGTGCAGATATTGGCTTTTTGAAGTATATTCTTTTCGAAATTGGGAAAGTTCATCGATAAATAAATGTGATCCCTGTTGCCAAGGTGGAGAATTATTATGTTTTATAGGCATTGGTTTAATATTTGGCTCGAGTTTTGAGTTTATGTCAAGGATCTTGCTTAGAGTTGATTCCATTGATAATTTCGTTGTTCTGCATTTTAGCAAGTTAATCTCTTTGAATAAAAGGTGTTTTGAGTTACAAAATATTTTGCTGGTAAGTCGGCTTGTTAAATAAAGTTTTCGTTCCTCTATTGAAATAAATCCTCCTTCAGCTAATAAATTTCTTATTGGAGTTGTTCTAAATGCCCTTAAGCTTGCTCTGATTGCAGCGTGAAATGGGGCTTTTAATATATTTAGATGGCTTTTTGCACATTTTCCGTATATTTGTAAACCATAGTCAATTTTCGATAATAAGGTTAGTTTGGTCATGTTTAGGAGGGAGTTAGTATGCATGAAACTGTTAGAGGAAGCGAGATATTTAATAATATTTAGTCTGGCAGCTAGATTTGATTTTAAATATTTACAATGATACTTAAAACTATGTTTACAATCAAAATATAAGCCTAAAATTTTTAATTCTTTAACATTACAAACATTTTGGTTTTTAAAGTTAATTTGTACATTATTACAATTAATTTTTCTGCAAATATGTAAATGTTTTGTTTTTTCAACTGAAATGTTAGTACCTGAGTATTGTGACCAATTATCTATTGCAGTTAGGATTTCGCAAAATTGTTGTGAAATTTCATTCTGGTTATGTTTTTTACTAATTATATATAAATCATCAGCGTAGATGCAATGGTATAGATTTTTGTAGTTTAAAATAATTTTGTTAATTTCTTCGAAAGCTATTAAGAACAAGGTAACAGAGAGAGGGGAACCTTGTGGGATCCCATTAAAGAGAGAATAAGTAGGGGATATTATTTTATTAACTCTACACTGGATTTGTCTATTCGTTAAGAAAGATTTTATAAAGTTAAACATTTTGTGACCAATTTTTAATTCTTGCAATTTTTTTAATACGACGTGAATGCCTATTTTGTCAAAAGCTTTTTCGAAGTCAATAGAAAGAATTGAAATGTGATTTTTTGACGATAGATTTTTGCAAATAAGGTGGTCTATATATAGTAGTGCATCTACGGTAGACGAATTTGGTCTGAAACCAACTTGATTTGGAGATAGTGAATTAGAGGTTGTGAGGAACCACATGAGTCTTTTGGACACCATTTGTTCCAGAATTTTGCTCAGACATGGTATTAATGAAATAGGTCTGTAGCTAGAAATTTCATCGATTGGTTTGTTAGGTTTACGTATTGGAATGATGGCAGCTATTTTAAATACTTGTGGAATAATGCCAGTTTGATAAATTTTATTGTAGAGTTGTACAATTCTTGTTTTGCATTGTTTGGTACAATTTTTGATCATTTGGTATGAAATTTTATCTAAACCTGGAGTTGACCCTGTTAGCGTTTTTAAGCATGTTTCAAATTCAAGTTCATTGAATTGTGATTCAAGAAATTTAGCTTTTATATTCGGAGGGTTTTGAATTTGTAGTGTGGCAGCACTACGTTTGTTTTCTCTAAAGAGAAAAGGGAAGTTGTCTGTTTTAGAGCTGTTTGAAAAATGTTCTGCAAATTTTGTAGAAATTGTTTGAGGGTCGTTGATGCTATCATTGTTCATTGTAATTGTTTTAATATGAAATGGGGTATATGTTGAAGTTAGAACTTTAATGTTCTGCCAAATTTTTGTTATGTTATTATTAGGGTTAATAGTTTCTGTAAATTTATTAAATGTAATCTTTTTTGCTTTCTTTTTTTCTTTGTTAAAAATGGCATTCTTTTTTTTATATGATATAAGGTTGATTAAAGTTTGTGTTTTACAGTAATTTTTCCAAGCATTTTGTTTTTCTTCTCTTAATTTTTTTTATTCTACAGTCCACCACGGTACATTTCGACCTAATTTTTTATAAGAGCATTGTGGGATGGATTCATTTGCTGCTGAGCGAATAATTTTTTGAATTGATGCTGTTTCTCTATTTATGTTATCTGTTTGGAGTATTTTATCATTGAGCTTATCAACTAAAGTTTGAAATTTCGGCCAATTTGCGCGTTTGCAATTGAAACGTGTGGGTTTTGAATTTAAATATGTTTTATAATTAGGGAATGTGACTTTACTAAAAATGAGGTAATGATCACTGTTGTGAAGATCTTTAATGATTTTCCACGACAAAAGTGGTAATAAAATAGGAGAACATATAGTTAGATCAATATTGGAAAAAGTACCGTGGGTTGAAAAGTGTGTTGGGCCATCATTGTTTAAAATTGATAAATTTGTGCTCAGAACAAAGTCTTCAATAATTTTCCCTTTGGAATTGTAAGTGGGTGAACCCCATAGTGGACTCCATGCATTGAAGTCTCCAGCTAGTATTATGGGAGTATTAATATTTGAAATTAGATTTGTGAAATCAAAATTGGAAATTGATTGCTCCGGAGGTATGTAGATAGAAATTAAAGTAATTGGAGACTTTATGTTTACTTCGATGGCTATGACTGAGAGCCGAGTATTTATGTCTATGACTTTAAAAGGAATTGATCTATGAATAAGAATGCCTGTCCCTTGTTTGGCTCTGAGGTTGCAGTCAAAATTGTGAAAAAAGCCAATGTATTGTTTTGGAAAAAGGGGTTTTACTGTGTTGTTGGTAATGTGGGTTTCTTGTAAACACAGAACATGTGGATTATATAATTTTATTATTAATTCCATTTCTTGATAGTTATTGATGTACCCTTTCATATTCCATTGTAAAATATTCAATGCCATATAGTTAACAAATTAGAAAATAAACATAATAATATTAAAATAATATAAATAAAAAGTAAAACAGAATTAAAAACTTTTTTCATAAAAAAAAAGAGATTCTTACTTATTTTGTAATAAAAATTGAAATGTATATGTATAATTTTTTTTTTTTTGGACACAAAATTTGCTATTGTTAAATAGCAAATAGTGCAAATTTAAAAATCATGTTGAATGAATTATATTTTTTATATAAACTATATTGTTGGTTAAATTAATATACAATAATGATTTGTTATTGTAATTTTATTTTTATTTTTTTTTTATTTTTATATAGATACTAGCTGTTGGCCCGTCACAGAATGACGGAAGGTCAATTGAAAGAAGAACTTTTTCTAATTAAGAACTATTTCTAATTTCATTATGTACATTATGTTAAAAGTATCTCAAATAAAATTGCAACCGTTACATTTTGTATAACGCATATTATGCTTCGATTTTAGTAATAGATGCACAGAAAATAAAGAAATGACTCATATAATTTCTTGAAGTATCTTAAAAACTTAGTTATATAAAATAAGTTAGTTAGTCTACTCTTTTTATGTTTCGTATTTTATAAAATGTTGGGGTCGTTAGTTCAAATCTCTTCTTGGTCTAATTTTTTTTTAATTTTAATTAATTTTTTTTTTATTTAAGTGCGTACGTGCTTAAATTAAATAAATAAGTAAAAGATTTTAAATTTTTTTTATAAGTTTATTCTGTTTCAATAATGATCTATTTCTCCATCTATTAATGTTTTGTATATAAATTTTTAAAAAATGTTGCTATACATTATAATATATTGTTTCCTTTGTTTAGATTCAAATCGAAATCCTTGTTTGTTGCTAACATTCTATAATGTACATCTTTAACCATGCACAATAATGTATCTATAATTTATATGTACGTAAAATTGTATTAAATAAATGTTGAAATTTAAATTAAATTTTGCATTATCAAATTCAAATTATAAATTTTATTTGGAATTTTTTCAATATACCTAATTTACTTTAAAAACAATTTATTTTGTGACTTCTATGGTGCATTGAGCACAGGTATTGTAACCAGTTGCCCAAACTAAACACCATTTTCTTCCATTTTTAACTTTTTTTAAATTGTAAAATATTTAAAAGATTATGAAGGAAACATGAAGGGATGGGAGATAGATGAGGGAGAGTTGAGAGCGAGATGTGGGAAACTTTGAAATTAATTCGACACATTGCTTGATGTTTTATTTGCTTAAGCAAAGCAAGCAATGCATCAAAGCGAATAATTAAGACTTTCTACACAAATACTCATGCGAAGCATGATAGTCTTCTTATTTTTTTTTTACAAAATGTTTTACTATTTAATTAAAATTTCCAGAAAATCATCTGTGATTTTTAAAGCTGAAATGAATTTATCCATATAATAATAAATAAATTTTATTTCATCAAAAATTTTTTTTTTTTATTAAAAATAAATAAAATATTTTTTGGCCTGCTTTTGATAATTTTGGATATTTTATTTTCTAACATGAAACACATCCAACAAAACATTAATATTTTATTTTTTTATAATTGAACACATCCAACAAAACACATTTAATTGAATGCGTTTGTTACACCTCATTGTAGACAAATATATTAATAATAATAATAATAATAATAATAATAATAATAAAATAATAATAATAATAATAATAATTTTTCTATTTGTTTTTTTAATTTCTGGAAATTCCAGTTATTCCATGCAGATAGTGCAGATATGACATTCAGATAAAAGTGATTATTCTTTACTAAAAACCCAAACAATAAAAGCACAACACATTTCTCATTAAAGCCGTGTTATAACAACGACCATTATATCGGTTTTCTATTTCTATTCTAAACTCCGGGAAGAACCGAAACTGGGGATTTTGAAATTTATCGAAATTAAAATTTTTAATTCGAAAAAAATTGCATTTAATTTAGTTATGTTTTAATAAAAATTCAATTCAACGTATAAAAATTAGAATTTCTTGTTTTTTTTAATTTTCTACCCTCTTTAGTATTTTTCTATAAAAATAATAAAAAAAAAAGTTTTATATATTTTTTCCTTTATATGAAAACTTAATTTAAATATTTAAAAAAAATTACTTAGAAAACAATTCATTAATAATTAAAAAGTAAATTGGCTGGGTGGTTAAGACGGTGGTGACTAAATATTGTATTTTAGGGTGTTAGATTCAATTTCAATTCAGGGCAAAATTTTAAAAAATTTTTTTTTTTAATACAATTAAATTAAATTTTAAAAGAGATTCACGTCTGATATGTAAATATCGTGAAATTACGAAATCTATTTGACAAAAAAGCATATTCAATATGAAATTTTAACAGAACAAAATTTAGTTTTTATACTTGCCCCTGTTGTATGGACAGTCTTTCTCCCTAATACAATAATATACATATATATTATTATAAATATTAAAAATGATTCGATTTCAAAACCAGTTTCAAATATTGGTTTAGCGGGATTTGGGGAAGGCACGACGGCAATCCCTACTAAAATATTTTATATAATTAATTGAAGAAAAAAAAAATAGGTAAACGGGATGGATTTAGAGTTAATTACAAAACTATTAAGACCATATAATTATTATACACTAATTTAATTATAAATGTTAAAATATAAACAAAAATTTTATTTTTTTAAGTACCTGTGAAATCGAAAGAAAAGTTAGGGAAAATGTGAAATTACTTTGGTTGCTTTGCTTGGTATATTTACTTTTCAAAGCAAAGCAAGCAGAGCACCAAAGCGCATATTTGGCCTATACTATTAATAATTCAGTATTTCACTAAAATTAATGAAGACTTAAAACAGGAATAATCCTGTAAATCATAGTCTCGATTTTAAATACAAAATGTTTTACTATTTATTTAAATTTTCCCAAAAATCTTCTGTGATTTTTAAAACTGAAATCAATTTTTTCATAAACTAAAAAAATTTTTTTTTTGTTTATTTTTTTTATTAAAAATTAATAAAATATTTTTTGGCCTGCTTATAATAATTTATGATATTTTATTTTCTAAAATAAAACACATTCAACAAAACATTAATATTTTATTTTTTAATAATTGAACACATCCAACAAAACACATTTAATTGAATGCGTTTGTTACACCTCATTCTAGACAAATATATTAATAATAATAATAGGTATATTTTTTTTTTTTTTTTAAGTTGATAACGGAAAATCATCAGACGATGATTCTGTATCAATATCAATTTCTATGTCTTCATATGAAGTTAATGTTGTTGATTCATTATTATTATTTATGTTAGCATTTTTATTATTTTGATCGAAAGAAATATTAAAGGTATTAGTTGGAGAGTTAGGTGTAAGATTAGCGTTGGATATATTATTTGAATTGATATTGTGTAAATTGTTATTTGATTCTTTGTTATTATTTGTATTAGGATTTTTTTTATTTTGGTCGGAAGAATTATTGATAGTAATAGTTGGAGAGGTAGGTGAAAAATTTGTGTTAGGTATATTAGAATTGTTGTTATTTAGATTGTTATTTATAAATTGTTTTGATGAATTGTTTTGATGAATTGTTAGTTTGATTCGTGATAGAGGAGGAACTTGGAATTGGAAAGGAGCTAGGTTGGGTGCTGATTGAAGGATCAGTGCGCTTTTGATTGCTGTTGACAGTTTGTTTACTAGTAGATAAATTTTGTAATTTATTATTGGTTTCGTTTTTTGGAGAATTAATTGGTTTTGATTTAAGTGTGTCTGAAAATGTATGGATTAGGTCTATTGTGAGTGGATTTCTATGTTTGTATAATTTACGGGCTTCTCCCATGGTGCATTTTTCTTGTGTTTTAATTTTTAATATCTCTTTTATTTGTTGATAACGTGGACAAGAGCTGGACGAAGCAGCATGTTCGCCAAAACAGTTAGCACACATTGTACGGGAGCAATCATTTGGTGTATGTGGGGGAAGATTACAGTTAACACATGCTGAATTATTTTTGCATTTATTTGTTGTGTGACCTAGTAGCTGACATGAATTGCAGCGCATTGGGTTTGGGAAGTACTCTCTTATAGGAAGAGTGTACTAAGCAATTTTTATTTTTGAAGGAATGTGATATAAATTTAATGTAAGAAGTATGCGACCGGTAGGAATATATTTATCATTTAATTTTTTGGTAAATTTATAAACAGCAGTTACACCTTGTTCTTTTAGGTGCTCTAGGATTTCATTTTCGGATGTATCTACTAGGTTACGATCGAAAATGGTGCCTTTACATGAATTTAGTGTTTCATGAAATTTTGCTTTTATATTGCATAAGCCACCAAAATTGGTGGTTTTAATAAATTTTTCAGCTATTTTACTTGAATTCACTAAAACCAAAAGGCTACCATCGCGTAACATATTTATTGATTCATATTTTGTGCTGATACTTTCAATTGCTTTTTATTTAGCGAAAACGCTGAAGGATGTTAGTGGTTTGTTAGTATCAGTCGAAACAATTACAATAAATTTCGGATCATCTGAGGACACTGATTGCGTAAGTGGTGAAAATTCTTGTCTTACCCGTTTGTTCCTTTTATTTTTTGGATTTTTGGTTGATGTCAATGATGTCTCTTTCAGTAATTCAAACCGATTCCCTGTGGGAATTATTTTTGTAAAGAACAAGAAAGAAAACAAAAAAAAAACAAAATTAATATATGTAGAAAAATATAAAAATTAATTTAAAAAGAAAAAAATAGACTAATTTATTTATTTTTTTTTTTTTTTAACTATCAACAACAATCAGATGTGCACTCTATGAGAGATAGTCGGAGACTGTACTATAATTTATTCATATACATATATTGCATTTTAATACAAATCAATAAAATGATTTCGTACCGTTAAATTTTGTATTACGCAGATTATGCTTCGATTCTAATATATCTCTACACACAAGGCATAACATCTTAAGTCGACTTAAGTAAAAAATGAGAAAAAATAGGTATTCAAATTTTAATTAGAATATCTTACTTTTCCTCTGGGTCCCATGTTTAAATTTTTTCTCTAACGGCTTTTATAAGCAATGATGCTTCATCTTATGTCCATCTTTTAATGTTTTGCATTTGTCATACAATCTTAAGTAAACCTAAGATATTATTCAACACAAATTTATATTATGTTCTGTTAAATATTTGAAAAGGCAAAGTATCCTAAGAAAACATAAGATGTTTTGCCTTGTGCTAACTCATTCAAACCTTTGCCTTATGTCCACTTAAGATAAAGTAATGAAACTAATCATAGAAATTTCAAAAAAGGCATAATATCTTATGTAGACTTAAGATATTTTGAGTTGATACGATCAAAAAATAATTCATAATTAAGTACACATAAGAGCATTTCGCTAGTGCATCTATAAAAATTCTAGCTGTAATTTCCGTTACATAAGACGATTTTTTTTTAATCGGTAATCATTCGATCATTATTTTTATTTTAAAACTTAAATCAGTCGGTGTATGCATTTTGTAGTGTAATGTAAAAATGAAACGAAATATAGGTATATGTATGTATAAAAATTATAAATTATTAATAATTTTATTATTATGAAATTATTATAAAGTTTTTATTGATATCAAAATAATTTATTAATATTTTATTGAATGTAGTTATGTGGTATTAAAATATGTACATACAAGTTACTAATTTGAATTTGGAAAAAGTAAATGAAAATTATTGATATTTGTTAATGTTTGCATAAAAACAAATAATAAATTTATTATTATTTTTGAACTTACAAAAATGATTTGTTTTATTTACGAAAAAGAAAAGTAAGAGAAACTATTTGAAATAGGTAGGTATGGAAAAATTTAGTTAATTCACTTATAATAATAATATTATTTCTTATTATTTTATTAGAACTATTATGAGTACTAATTTTAATATACATATTTTATAATAATTTCTACAATGCTGTCTCTTATTTAATTACTTTGGTTTTTTACTTTTTAAAATAGTTTTAATAAATTATAATACTTTTATAGATATCTTGAAATTGAATACGCGGGCGGCTAAAATAGTGGCATTTGTCAAAAATAACAAAATTTTAGATGATACAAAAGTTTCTGATAATTTCAACAATAATGAACGGATTTTAGAAAATAATATTATAATTAATAAGCCACAGCCAAAATACCAATTTTTAATTGAAGAGGATTTTGACGATATTTATAAGGATCCTGATTACCAAAATTCATCATCTTCAGAGATTATTACTAACCCTGCATCAATAAATCTGCAATCAATTTCAAAAACTAATTTTAAAAATATAGTATTATACAGCGACTCTTGTGCAGGCCAAAACAAAAATGCAGTTGTTTCAATAATGTTCTCACTGTACCTCCAAGAGAATCATAATATCGAATTTATTGACCATAAGTTTCTTGTGCCCGGTCATACGCACATGGAGTGCGACGTAGATCACTCAATCATTGAGAGAAAAAAGAAGAAAACTTGCCTAACTATACATTATCCGCGTGACTGGATACAATTTATTAAAACTCTTGGTTCAAAAAGGTTTTCCAAGTTGAGGAAATGACGCAGGAAAGGTTTTGTAATTTTTCTTCATTATTAAAAGAAAAATTTATGTGGCGCAAAGTGGACGAAAATGGAAATAAATTTAATTGGAATTCAGTTAAGTGGTTGAGATATAGTAAAACTTATGGCGAAATATTATATAAAAATTCACTAAATGAAAACGCGACTTTTGAAGTACTTAATATTAAAAACCGTAATACTCCGAATGTTACAATAGCTAGTTTAAAGAAGTGCTATGATACGTTATTACCTATATCGAAACAGAAGAAAAATGATCTCATGTATTTAAATAATTTGATTGATCCTCTTTATCGTGATTTCTACAAAAATTTACCAGTTGAAGGAATTCCTGATATACATCCCGATCTTGTGGATTCATCCGATGAAGAATAATAAAATGTATTGTTTTATTTTTATTACTGTTAATTTATATTAATAGTTAATTTCCAATCTGAATATGGAGTTTTTAAGTTTACATTTTCGCTGAAGTATTAATTTATTTTATGTTACGTTTTGTTTAATTTATGTTATGTTTTGTAATTAAATTTAAGTTATTAATGGTAAAATATAAAAATTGAATTTTAAAAGTACAAAATCTTTCAAAATATACAATAATATCTTTTTTACAGTTTTATGCAATTTTACACTTTAAAAACAAACTTATGTCGACGTAAGATGCTTTAGTGAAAGAAATATTTATACAAAAAATTTTATTAAAGTATCTTATGTCGACATATGACACCTACAAATTATAATATCATAATAAGTCACAATATCTTATGTTACATTTTGCATATTAGTGGCTAAACTATTTGAGATATTTGCTTTTAATTTATGTCATTTAATGCATTTCTAAAATATCAATCGATATTTTACTCTAAAATTTCTTACATTTCAAAAATAAATTTTTCATATCATTTATTCATTTAAAACGCTTCTACTGCAAAACTTGCAATTTTGACTTAAGATGTTATGCCTTGTGTGTAGAGATATACATACAGAAAAAGTAAACAAAAACAAATGAATGACTGATAAATTGTTTTTTTTACATTTTAAAAATTTGAAGATGAATAAGTTACGTATTTTACTTTTTGCATGTTTCGTATTTTATAAAATGTTGGAATCGTGGGTTCAAATTCGGTTCATGGTGAAATTTTCTTTTTTTAATTTCAACCTAAATTTTTTTTTTTATTTAAGTACCTACTTGTATAAATTTTAAGTTAATGAACCAAAAATGTACGGACTGACTTAAAAAAAACCCTTTAAAATTTTTTATATGAAACTGATCGTCTATATAATTATTTGGTTTATGGTTTTATATTATCAAAGTGTAGTATTTTAGTTTTTAAAGTTACAAATTTTTAAAGAAATTATCCAAATAAATTAATTTTATTTGTAATTTTTTTTTATTATTTCTGTTGAATTAAAAAAAAAAAAACTTGAAAAAATTTTTGTCTTTTAATGAGGATCGAACTCAGATCTATTTACACCCTAAGCCACTTTGCTAACCAATGAACCATACAATTCTTTTAAATTTATGGTCAGAGTTCTAGTATATATGAAAACTAACTGACAGAATGAAAAATAAAGCCGTAGACACAGGCAAATTCAATTAAAAGTATATAATATAAAGGTATATAATAAGATTAATTTTAAACCAGTGCACGCGTACTTTTCTTTAGTTTGTACTGAGTTCTAATATAGTTCTCTGTATATAAGATGATTTTGATAGAAAATATATGCCGAATGTTTTTTAGTTACACAGAACAAAGAATAATACAATACCTTCCTATTATCAATTAAATTTAGAAATAATGAAAGGACGACAAGACGACGTCAGTTTCGGAAGTCGATATTGTTAATATTATTCTTTTTTTGTGATTATACTTACATATTTTTTTTAAATTTCCTTCTTTTAACGGTTGTCTATTATTAAATATATAGGTTATTATAACATAAACATCCTTCTTCTAAACATCCCATTCAATGTTTCTCATGTCCCTTAGTCAAAATATCCCAAATAACCTCCACCATAATCCCAAAATTCTCCAAATCACCATCCCTGTAACCTAACTGCACATTTAGGTTACATTCTGTATCACGTCATTCCTTAAGTTTGATTCAAAAAGGATGTGGTGTTAATGTCTTTCGAGCTTCCAATCTCCTTGTAAAAGAAAAATCTTTTACTTTACTAAGTCGATACTTAACATCATTATTTCTAGTTAAATAAATAATATCTATTTTATTTAATTTTAATTAATTACTATTTCAAAACTTTACGTTTTCAGTTTCAATTATTCAGAATTGTTGATCCTTTAAATTTAGTTTCCTTTATGTAAGTCGATATTTATTATTTTAATTTTAGTTGAATTTGAATAGACAATACATTTGAACTAATTTATTTAATGCTTATTTAATTATATTTTGCATAGTATATTTGATATTACCAGATGCCATTATTCAATTGTTAAATTTTAATACAATCTTTTTTAATTATTTAAATCTTTACATCTACGTACATAACTCTATTGAATGCCTCTGCGTATATACTACCACATTTATTTTAAAAATAAAATCCTTTTTTTTAAAATCCTGTTGAATTTATTTCATATTGTTGATACTTATTCATACATTAAATTATTATTAAAACTACCTCAGGTTTTTAGTTTCGAGAAAGTTTCAGATAACGGTTCAGTTTTCGCACGTTAGTGATTTAAAATTCGTTGTGCATCTTAAAGTATTAGAAACAACTGTCTGTGATTGAAATCAGCACTTTTTCTTCAATAAATCTTGCACTTAAGTAATCAAACATACATGGCTTCAATTGCACTATCTTGGAATAAAAAATAACGCTTTTGTAGTTTACTAAAAGTACCACAAGCATATAAAACATATAAATAATTTTTTGATTCTGATATTAATAATAAATATTATTAAAGTTTAATTAAAATAGTAAGTTATTCTTTTAACCTATAAATTAAAACATAATACGTAATGGTGACCTAAATTAAGGCCCTGCCAAATAAAGCCCTCGGGGTATTATTTCCCGTTTAATGAGAATTAATGCCTTGGGGCTTTTTTTTCTCATAGTAATTGAGTAATAGAGCCCCGGATGTTATTTCCCATTTAATAAGAAATAACGCCCTGGGGTTTTATTTCTCATAGTAATTGAGAAATAAATCCCCAAAAATATGGGAATTAATTCTGGCCACCTACGTAATACGTACAGGTATTCCTATTTATGCTGTCTTATGTTAAAAAAAACTATCTTATTAAAATTTACAGTTTCATATTTTTTTTTTAATTTTTTAATCTTTATTCGATTTTCTTTTGGAAGTTTTGTGGATCACATTGTGGAGCACAGAAAGGTGGAGCACATAAGGAAATTATTAAAAAAACTTTTGAGAATGGAAAGTTGTGAAAATTAAAGGATTGAAAAACTTTATTTTTGAAATATTTTTGTTTTTTTTTTTTTGTATTTTGTAGATGTAAGTGAAAAAGTTTTTTCCGATTTTCCCTATTTTTGTTTAAGTCGGCGAATTTGTTTAATTGTGTTAGTTCGTCCATTTTTCTTTTAACCTGTTTACAGCGGATTATCTACACCTATAAGTTAAATTAATACAAATTAAACCACATATCCAGTATTTTGAAAAATTTCTGTTTGAAGGATTTAGCCTCTACAGTTTCACGAAGTAACAAAAAGCTTCTTAATTAAAATTAAATACTTAAAAATTAACTCCTTTTTTAAATTAAATAAAGCTCAGTTTTACAGTAATTGTAGGGTGATCTGAATTAAGCCAATGCAATATAAAGCCTCCGGAGTATTTTTTTCCGTTTAATGAGAAATAACGGTCTGGGATCTTATTAATCACAGTATTTCTCATTAAATGAGAAATAACACCCCGGGAGCTTTATTTCACAAGGCCTTAATTTAGGTTACCTAACTGTAGGACGCCACACTACAACATAAGGTAGTGCTAGGCTTCTTAAAATGTAGAGACGCTTTAATTTATTTATTTGATTTTTTTTGCTGTATCTGTGAGTTATATTAACCAATGAAAATCTTTTACATCTCCTCCTATTATTTATTGTTATTTTATCTTTTATAGAGGGAGCACCTTCTACCATATGATTTGCCAAGCTATTCAATATATTATTTAACAATAAAAACGTGAAATTTGAAAAGAAGGGTTAAGTATTTAGAATGCATTTTCGGGTTAAAAAAAATTTTCGCTTTCCTTTTTTTTGAAAGTTATGTAAAGCCAATATATGCCAATATTAAAAGTTTTATCAAGGTGTTTAATAGTTTTATCTAAGTGCAAGCTGTTACAATTTCTCAAAGGTTAAACTAAGTTGTTTTTAAATTTAAAAATTTTATTTAATTATACAGAATGTACAATCAAAGTTATAACAAAAGTTCCCAACTTTAATGAAAAAGTTTACAAAAATTCAAGAATGATTTTTAGTTCAAAAAGTGCTATTTTTAAAACTTTTGGTCTTACAACCTGCTCCAATGAAAGATGAAAATTTAAATTCTATAATTTTCTTTATTATGTGCTTTGTTTATTTTAATCTTAACCTACACAATGTACAATTTAAAATATAACCACATGGTTTTCTTTTTTGTTCTTTCTTTTGAAAAAGTGAATGTGGAAATTTTAAACTAAAAGTATATATTTTTGTGGTGCTGCATCAGTCGTTCCATAGTCAAAAGTCCAAATGAGATCAATATTAAAAAAAACAGAAATTAATAGAGACTTGAAGGGGACCTTCTTCGAAGCGAGTCCATTGCACCTATCTTTGTAAAAGTCCCATAAGACTTTTGAAATAAGATGTAACTACATAAAAATATAATTAAGAAAGTTTTTAGAATATTTAGGTTACGAAATCTGGGTTCTCTTTTTTTTTAAAATATGTATATACATAATATATAAAACATGTATCCTGGATCAACTGTAAAATCTGAGAAATTATAACAACAAGACATTTAAAATAAATTAAGGAGGGGCTCATAATCGGTTAAATTTACCATTTTTCCACACGTTACACGTTATCAAAACTTTAAATTAACCTGATTTTGTAATAAAATTTAAAAAATTTAAATCTTATGCAAACACATATTCTAGAAATGAGAGAACACTGATTGGTATTATAAAAATACAGATTCCAAATTAGAAAAGATTTCAGAATTGGATACATAATCAGGTTTTCAATATTTTATTCAGGGTAGATCCCGTTGAAATTCTCTTCTTAACACAAACGTCTAAATGGTAGTTTTGGCTGTGGAAATTTTGACTCTGCATCTATATTTGTATTGTAATTTCTTTGAAATATTTTTAAGGCAACAAAGACGAAGTTGTGAGTATTAATAATTTTTTTGGTGCAGATGTAGAATACAATATATTAAAAAAATTTATTTTATATTGTATCCATAGATATACATGTAAATTTGGTTTAAATGTGTGTTGGAATTTGAACATTTCTTTTGAATTTTTTTGTTACCGATTATTCTTTTATGAAAGTTTTTTTTTTTCATTTTGAATGTATAGAAATTTAAAAGTCACCATCATTTTTTTAACACATTTTGTAAAACTATACTTTGAAAAAATAAAATGGTGAACAAAAGTTAATGTAAATCTTTTTTGTACATAATTTAATTCTTATTGTATAATCTATAGGAACGAAAGCTTAAAATATTTTGAAATATTTCTTGCGGTATGAATTATGACAATAACGTATACTTTAGATTATACCCTATTGTAGGTACCGTAGGTTATGCATTGAAAATATTTTAAACTTTTATATAGGAAGTGGTAATAAATTAAAGTAGTTCTTATATCATAAATTGCTTTATGAATTGAAAGCCAAGTTACAGAAGGTGCCATTTCATAACTCTAAGGACTTTTGACATTTTTTCTGAGGGACTCATGTCACACTTTAAAACTCTAATAAGTGTCATAAGTCCCTCAAAGAGTTGTCATAGCTCCCTTAAAAAATTCTTCTTTTAGTGAAATATCACAAGTCCCATGGGAAATAAGGTTGATTTCTGTTTTGTACCGCCTTTATATGTGCAAGATACTGAATTGGGAAGTATTTTACAGTTGGATATACAATCAGTGTATAAGCTTTTTACAAAATATGTATATACGTAATACTCCTATTGTAAGGGATTTTTGGGAGGAAATTAGAATTGAATTAAAAAGTCAGGATTATTAGATAAATGCATATGCGATATATATTACAATGCCAGTATAAAATGACTTATCATCGCTATTTATATAATTACTTTTATTAGTAAAATTCAGAGAAGAGAGATTTTTAATTTTTATATTACTTAGAATTTAACTGATTATTAAAGGGACTTATGGCTCAAAGTAAAATGTCATAACTCTATAAGGGATTTATGACTTTTTTTTTGCAAAGGATTTAAGTCATATTTTTAAATTTTTATAAGTGTCATAAGTCCCTTAGAGAGCTATGGAACATTTCATAAGTCAATTCATAAGTCACTTAGAGAGCTCTGACACAAAGTATTGTGTTATCGCTCCCTAAGGGACTTATGACAAAAGGAGTTACGGCATATAGCCGTGCACAATATGAAAGTCATTACTTTACCATAATTCTTTAAATAAAATTTATAAATGAAACTTAATAATTATAATAAGATAATGGGTATATTTAACATCGTTGTGTAAGAAAATTTTCCGTGCATTAGGGTGTACTCTATCTAGTTTAATTATTTTTCGAAAAAAATTCTTTGAAAATGGGGATTTATTTGTATTAGGGGCCTAAATTAATATTCTTATAATTTAAAAGATTTTCTTCTGAAAAAATAGGTTCATTCTATGCGTAGATTAAGTCAAGTCGTCAATAAATTTTTATTAGATTATAATATTGTCAAAAATTGCGTTAATGATCTACCTCTAATAAATTTTTTATACCTCTTTTATATCTCTTTTATATTTATTTTAAAAATCTTGAAATATCTCTCTCTATATAAAAGATTGGTAAATGTATGTTTATTTTTATCTTTTTCAAGAAATTCAAAAAGATGCAGATCTATTCTATTTTTTCTACTTCTACCAGGACATAAATGGTTTTTTATAGACCTCCATTAAGTCTCTATACTTTGTGAATCATGTATTTTGAGTTAGAGAGTATTTTAGAGAATTATTGAAAATCCCTACATGCTTGAATTCAACTTTAAATTGTCGGTAATACAAAAAAAAATGTATCTAAATATATTGATAAAGCGAAATATCCTCCGATTCTACTCTAAAATCCCTCTTAAGCCGTATCTTACATTTACATATACATGAATATTCTGGAAAGAACACATAGTTCCGATTTTGAAACCAACTCCAAGGTCTTTCGTGATGATATTTGAACATACACTTTTCACTTATAAAACTTTAAAATTGTACTACCTAAAGCCCCCAAACCCTCCCCAAAACATCAAAATCTAATTTGAAATTTTATATATTTAATGATATATATGTTCGGAAACTTGGAGATATAAAGGACACATAAGGGATGACGTCATCTTAATAGTTCGGACCCCTTTTCCATACTCAAAGCTCGGATATACTTCCGTATCCAAAGATTATTTGATTTTAAAAAAATTTTGTAAATTTAAAACTTTTTATCCGCCAAATAGTATTAAAAATTGAGACTAAAATCCTACTAGCTAAATGTAACTGGTAATCGTTGTATGGGAAATTTTTAAATTTTATGGTAGATATTTCGTAGATTATATAAAATAATGTAATAATATTTTTAATTATTATTATTTAATATTTGACGACAACATAATTACTTCCAAAAATATAGAAAATTAGTGATAAAAAGTCATCTTCATTTACTCTTACAATCAAAGTGCTCATAATTCCTATATATCTTTATAAGAATTCAATAATAATAAAAATACTGATGACCCGCATCCTTATAAAAATAAAAGGGATCAAATGAAAAATGAATGAATATAAAATTAATATATATATATGCCTACATATTATATTTTATCTTAATATTCTTATTAATAATTTAGACAAAATCATGTTTAATAATTGAAGTTCCTTGAAATACAAATCTTTTGTGACTAGTGACGTCAATAAGTTATTAAAAATATTATATATTTAATATTATTAATGTATATTTATAATGTTTAAACAACGGTTATAACAAAATGGCATTCATTTTACATTTTTATACCCGATTGATTATATTCCTTTAGACTCAAAGGTATGGATCGGATCAGAGTCGAAAAGTAAAAAGATCTAGCTATGTAGGTCCGACCGTCAGCACGATAACTCAAGAAATTAAGGAGCTAGGAGTTTTCAACATTTACGAATTCGTTTTTAAACAATTATAGCCGTCATCGCTATTGAAATCCAGCCAGTTGGCTCCACGGGTCCGAGTGCATGCCATACAACTTTTTTTGTTATATGAGCATTGTACCTATTGAAGCTGGATGTCTGGAATTTTGCTAAAATAGTTTAGTTTTATAGGAAACGTTTATGCAAAATTTAGTTGGGCTAGTGCAGTGAGTTCGAGTGGTTGCATACAACTTCATTTTTATGCTCTATGCTCTACGTTCTTGAAATAACTTTTCCATAATCGTTGTTAAACTTGTTTAGTCAAATTATGGTAAATTTTTTTTAAAAATAGACCTTCGTAAGTAATAATTTGTTTTTATTATTAAATTTTTTTAAGTTTCCGATCTTTCTTTAAAAAAAAAATTATTTGAATTAAGGCATCTTAAAGGTTGTACAAAGGATAAATTCAAGCATAATTCAAAATTTTAATTAAAATAATAGTAAGATAAATAAGTAAAAACCACTCTTAACCAATCTCCAAGTTTTTAATTATTTATTGGATGTTTAAATTTTTTTTTTTGGTTTAGGGAAATTGTTGCCTGGTTTAAATTTTGAGTCATTCGAAGAAAAGCATGCGGAAAAAAGTTGAGATATCCTAAACTAAAAAATTAAGAATATTTTGGACATATTTAAAATAATTTCTTACGTTTGGCTGTGGTCACCAATTGTTTATCAATAGTGCGCAATATTTAAGCACTAAAGAATTGATACCAACAAGGTATTACTAATTACCTTAATAATACCTTACCATAAATACTAATTTTAGGATCTTTTGCTTCAAGAGAAATTAAAAGTACATACTCTCATTTAAAATTTCGTTCTGATACCATCTTAATGTTATTTGAAAATATAATTAAACTTTTAGTTATTTTTTAACCTTTAATGAGTATCTAAAGAAATGAGTACATGAAAAAAAGCCAAATGAACTAAGGCTGATTGGTGTTTTTCAATATTACGTAAAGGTTTTAATAAAAGGAATAAAGCCAATTGACGAACCAAAAATTTTTAAAATTTTAAAAAAGTCGAAAAACTATGAATATAAAAATTTTTACTGTATTTCAAGTGCAGTTTTGATAAAAATTCAAAATAGTGCAATTACGCTTTATTTCATTTGGCTTTGTTGCATGTACTCGAGAAATTTTTAAAACAGTTTTCCAATTTATCTCATATGGCTTTAATATCCAGAGGAAGACCAGTTAACTACAAGCGGGTTTCTTTTGACCTGAAACATGAAAAAATTTGACAGGGCATCAAAAAATTAAAAGAATCGGATCCTGAACATTAAATCTGCTGACTAAATCTTGAACTGAAAAATACTTTGCTCCAAAGTATAAATTCTAAATTTTATTTAAACGATGAAGATTATAGTTGCCTTTGTCAACTTTTAGATACCCGTGCGTGTATTAAATAAATAAGAATTTCATATATTGCAATTGAACTGTTTGACAGAAAATTCAAAATTTTTGTTTTTTTATATTTAATTACAAAAAAAATTAATAAAAAAAAAAAATGAATTAAAAAAAAAGATGAATTTAAAAAAAAAATATGCTCGGAACGAGATTCGAACCCACACTTTTCAATTAAAATATCGACGTCCTAACCACTAAGGCATCGACTTTTTGTTCATCTCAATTTTTTTTTTAAATTATTATAGTTGCTATGGTATCATTTGTTTGTTTTGAATAACTGTTTTGAATTTTTTTAAAAATGTATTAAAGAAAAATAAATAATTTATAAATGAGAGTTTTAAGATGAATTTAAAAAAAATAAAATTTTGCCCCAGCATGGAATCGAACCGAAACACCATAGAGCAATTAAAAATTTGCCTACAAAACGAGTTTTTATTTATCATAATTTTTTTTTTAAATAATTGTAGTTGCTATGGTATTAATTGTTTGTTTTAAATAACAGTTTTGAATTTTTTTATAAAAATATAAAAAAAAATTAATAATTTTTAATATAAATGAGAGTTTTCTGTCAAATTTTCTATAAAATTAAATTTTTCATACATAAGATCAATACATATATTTTATTAAAAACAAAATAAATAACAAAAAATGAATTTAAAAAAAAAAAAATTTTATAATATGCTTTGATTTCCATTTTTTCCACATCAATTTCATTTGTTTTTTAATCTTATCTAGCAGTTCCTCTTTTTTGACATTTTCACTTACATTCATTATTTTGACTCTTGGATTTCGTTCCTTTGGAACTTTAATTTCGTAGTTTTCACCAATTTCTGCTTCCGCTACATTTTTAAAATTCTCAAAAGACTCTTCATTATCACAGAGCTGGCAATTTTTTTTGACTATATCTGAAAATGTTTCTGAACTCTTCTTATTTATTACATTTGGCAACGCTATTTCTTTATTTTCTTTATTATTAATTGTATCTGATTCTGATTTTGTTGTTTCTAGTAAGTTTTTTATTTCCGAACATATATTTTCGTTTGATAACTGGGCATTTTTTATTTCATCACAAATTTTGTCTGCTTGGCTTTTAAAGACCTCAGTGAAACTATTCATTTTACAAATTTCTGTTTCTTGTGCTATTTTTATTTTTTCCAATCTCTCAGAATAGCTACTTTCAACAGCTTGAAGCAATTTTTTTATTTCAAATTCATTTGTCTTTAGCGATTCTTCAAATTCATTTTTATACTCTAATAGTTGCGCACGGTTCTTTTCAACACTAATATTAATATTATTTATTGCCTCATCCAAATTTTTAATATACATGACGCAATCATTACACATAAAACAAAGCATATTATTTGCTTCAATCGAATTCATTAACTCTTTGATCAACTCCGCAACACTTAACCGTATTATGGTATGTTTTCCCACATATTCCCTCGCATTTGACACCCGACTCTCCTCTTATTGACCCTTTACATTAGCTACAATGGGCCATCCTAATGTAAATTGCGGCCAATTAATTTTTAGTATATTTTCCTTCACTTTTTCAATTTTTTATTTAAAAATTTTTAGTTTTTATTTTTTATTTATTTTTTTTGTTTTATTTTTACGGCCTGTTGTTAATCTTGACTATGCGTTGTTTCAGTTAAAAATTATTGAATTGCACTTAAAGTGTAATGGTTATATTGTTTTGTGCCCTGCTTTGTTATATTGTTTTGTGCTTGAAAATTCAAGTGCACGAATAATTTGTTTAAGTCTCTTTTAATACTATTTTATTTCGTTTTTACCACTTATTTATATTGTTTTCGGGCAATTTTTAAATATATTATTGCATCTTTTCGCTTGTTTTAATTTTTAAAATTTTTTTGATTTCAAAAATTTAATTAAATACCACTTTATTTTCAAATTTAATTTTCCTACGCCTGTTTGCTTACAAGTATTGAAAGTATCATTTGACTTTAGCTAGAGTTCTGAAACTTTCACAAAGTAATTTTTGGACAATTTGTAGGTTCCCTATTGTTTTTGGTTAAAATCGGACAAAGGCTTCGGGTAGCTGCCATACAAATTTTTCGAAATTATATGAATATTTTCAAAATTAATAACTAAATAGAAACCAAATATAAAAACAAACGAAAAGTAGTAAAATTATCAATCGATTCATGGTGTAGTGGTTAGGATATGTTACTTGTAGTCAAAATGTCTTGGTTCGAATTCAGGCTAAGGAAAAATTTTTTTTTTTTAAATTCATTTTTTGTTATCTATTTTCTTTTTAATAAAATATATGTATTTATTTTATGTATGAAAAATTTTACAGAAAACTTTCATTTATATTAAAAATTATTAAACAACTAACTATCTACAATTATTACTACAACAATTATCTAACAAATAACAGCTGAGTGGCACAGAGTGGTTGGCCCGGGTTCGAATTCCAGTGAAAGTTAAAAACTTTTCTGGTTTTCGACTCGACTCAGCTACCATTCTCCATTGGGTTCAAATTAATGGCGTAATCAATAATTAATAATTATATATCTTTAATAAAAAAATACATTTATATATCAATATAAACAAATGCAAAATATAAACAAATAATTTAATTGAATAATATAACTCGCAGATATAGAATACCATATAACTCAAATACAAAATATTACAATATAAACAAAAAATAGAACTGTAAATATTGAAAATCTAAGACGTTTCTACATGTTATAAGGCCTAGTACTATATAAAAAAATTCAAAACTGTTATTTAAAACAAACAATTGATACCATAGCAACTACAATTATTTAAAAAAAAAAATTAAGTTAAATAAAAGCCCGTTTTGTAGGCAAATTATCAGTTGTTCTATGGTGTAGTGGTTAGGACATGGGACTAGCAGTCAAAACGTTTCGGTTCGATTCATGGCTGGGACAAAAATTTTTTTTTTTTTAATTTCATCTTAAAACTCTCATTTATAAATTATTTATTTTTTTTTTTAAATACATTTTTAAAAAAAATTAAAACAGTTATTCAAAACAAACAATTGATACTATAGCAACAGCTATAATAATTTAAGAAAAAAAATGAGATGAACAAAAAGTCGATGGCTTAGCGGTTAGGACGTCGACCTTTTAATTGAAAGTGTGGGTTCGAATCTTGTTCCGAGCATATTTTTTTTTAAATTCATCTTTTTTTTTAATTCATTTTTTTTTTTTACTAATTTTTTTTGTAATTAAATATAAAAAAACAAATATTTTGAATTTTCTGTCAAACAGTTCAATTGCAATATATGAAATCCTTTTAAACTATATTTGGTCACCATGGGGATTTGTTATTATAAATTGCGCCGATATTTTATTTATTTTCCTCGTCAACTTAATGTTAACACAAAACTAGTATGGAAACCAATAGTTATTAAATAAAATAACTTTAATAAATTTGTATATAGATACTGATGTAGTTTATTGAAGTAAATAATTGTTAACTGAAATATTATAATAAACTTTTTTAAAGTTTCCAAAAAAAAATTTTTTTTTATTTTGTTTTTTAAAATTAAAAAAATGGCATGGACAAAATTTAAACTGAATAGTAAAAAATAAATTCAAGGCTTCTTTTCTGGTGCAAAAAAAAAAAAACAAAACATTTGATGAAAATTTACGATATGTTTAGCATATTTTTTAAAAATATATGTTAATTTCTTAATTCCAGTCTGCGAGTTCGTCTGTTTATTCTATTCCCCAAACCGTTTACCTCTTTCTATTTCCATCTGTCCGATGTCTATTAACCTTTTATCTGTATCTCAATTTCTGTGCTCGTCCGCATTTCCGTTTCTATCTTTGGGTGTTTATTTAAATAATTTATACAATAGATACTACCGACTTAGTTATTCCCTATACTTGACAACAATCAATTGACAGTTACGCGAAGCATTACTCAACACATCTCAGGAACATCACGCAAACAGGACAGAACTACCTTGTATCTAATATATATTTTCAAACTTTATTAATACCTAAAATATCAAACCAGCATATTTCTAAGGAGGGGGGAAGAAGCTCTCCGAACCACTACTTTCCTAACTCTAAAATTTCAGAAACATAATGAAAACAGCACAAAACTCCTTCGAACTAAACTTTAGGTTGCTATAATCATTAAATTTGAAGATATGTTTATTAGGTCTAATAATAGACTTTATTATATAAAAGTGTATTAAAAAAGCTCGGTTTTCAAATCGTTATTACTTAAGTTGCATTTGTAGTTTTAGGAATATTAAAACGAATTTTAAGAAAGAATTAGAAAAATATAATATGAAAACTATCTCCTAGAACTGTGTCCTTTTTATTATCTTCCAGAATGTGTACACTTCAGATAACTTTGTTTTTTTACACTTCCTCGTTTTGATTATTTCTATTTTCTTTTTTAGCACATTTTCAAAAAAATTTGTAAAAAATGTGCCTATATAGCTTCACTCTGTCCGTCCGTCCGTCCCTTTTTACCTACGGCTGACTAAAAAATATCAGAAATGGGTAGGTATTTCAATATAAATAATTTAAGGTTAAAATTTATTTTTGTAGCTCCCCCCGTTACGGAGCTACAGCCCCGCAAATTCGGAAAAAGCCCTATATTTAAACAGTTATAATTAGAGTTCTATAAGGTATATTTCCAACCCGAAAACGGTAACAGACAGCTGTTCTTATAGGCTTTACAAATTTTTAAAAGCCAATTGTATAGGGTTACCATACGGTACTAAACTTTACCGTTATTGTAAACTAAGTTTTGCTAAATTTTTGGTCCCTCATAACTTCGAAACGGCTAAATCAAGGAACTTGAAATTTTGGGAAAAGTTAGATCCGAAGAAATAAGTAAAAGTCAGTTCACAAAATTTTTTTTGTCACGCCCCCTCTTTAGGAGCTGTAAGGGGTCAAAAATTGAAATTTTGCTATAAATTTTGATTTTAAACACTTATAACTTGAATACCTGTCAAACTTTTTTTTTATTTATATACAAAATTGAAAGCTCCAAAACATGAGTTTCAATAAGTGTCAAAGCTTTTTCTTAATTTTGACTTTGTCCGTCCGTTCGTCCGTCCGTATGTTTACAAAAACTTTTACACCGTTTGAAATAGAGTAAAGAAATTTTAACCACGGGTAGATATTACAAAAAAATTAATTTCGTAGAAGAATTTTTTCTGTAGCTCCCCCCTTTACGGAGCTACAGCCTCCCCCCCCCCCCCCCAAAAGTTTGAAAAAGCCCTATTTTTAAATTGTTATAACAAGAGTTTTGTTAAGTGTATTTTCAATCTTAAAACGGCAAAAGATAGCTGGTTTTATAGGCTTCATAAAAATTTAAGGTTAAAATGTATAGGGTTGCCATACGGTACCAAAATTTACCATTAAGATAAACTCAACTTTTGCAAAATTTTTGGCCCCATATATCTTCTAAAAGGTTAAAGCTAGGGACTTGAAATTTTAAAAACAGTTAGGTCCTCTGAAATTAGTAGGAGTCGGTTAACAAAATTTTGTTGTCACGTCCCCTGTTTAGGAACTATAAGGGCTCGCAAATTGAAATTACCTGTAATTTTAACACCTGTTCAAATTTTTTTTTTACAAATATATAAAATTTACAGCTGCAGCATTATATTTCAACATATGTTAAAGGTTTTTCTTAAATTTGAAAGGGTCTCTTTAAATTGAAGAAATTGTTTCTTAGTCTTAACAATTTTTGTTAGATAATTATATTCTAGGTAAAATTCCAAATTTTGTTGGAGTTCAAAATTGTTTACCTAGAACCGGAAAAAAATGGAAGAGTGAGGACAGGAGGGCAGATCCATCATAAGTTTGGTAAGCTAAAATTTGGGAAGCTTCCTCATTGAACGGCTACTAGGTCTTCAAAATTAAAACTTTTATGTTTTTATAAAACAGTAACTTATTCACCAGTGTCAGTTTTCCCAAAATTAAACGTTAACATAGAAGCTTCAACATTATATTTCGCACTTATTAACAGGTTTTCTTGAGTGCATTGGGGTTATATTCTAAGTATTTTACTATTAGTCATATAATTAATAAATTAATGAAATAACAAAGTTATAATATTATCATAATATATATTTTTATAAAAATAAATGATAAAATACTCAGTATGAAACTGTATATAATTTTGAAAATGTGCTTTTTAAAAACCTTTGGTTTTTTTTTACTCACTTGTTATTATTTACTTTTATTACCAATTTCTATTTCAATTGTTCCTTTTTTTCAATTGAGTTAAATTTTTTTTTTTATTCAAGTTGACGATATCATAAATGGTTCCCAAGGGATTTGTTTTGGGTTATATCTAGCTATTCTTTTTATTTTTATTTGCTTACTCTAGAAATTCAATAGGGTTTATATTTATTCTATAGTTATAATAGAAAAAATGAATATAAACAGTTTCTATTTAGGGTGGGTGGTAATATAATTTTCAAAAAAAAAAAAAAAATTCTTAAAATTGTTAGGCATGGTTTGTTTCTAAATTAAATATTATAACATGAAGATAATTGAAAAGTTTTTAATAAAAAATTATTATAACGCTCCAAAACTTCGAATATATCGTTTTAATAGAAATTTAAAATTGTGAAATTGAAAAAGTTTCGATTTTTTAAATAATATAAATTTTGAATTTAGAAAAATTAAACATGAAGTAATCAAATGTAACACAGTCAATAACTAATGACTTTCAGATATTCTAAGATTTAACTGTTTTGTACTCCCCAGAGTTGTTTTTAGTGAAAAAACATAATGGTATTTTATATTCAATATTACGCAGACTGATTAAATTCAACAGTACTATGAAATGGTGATTATGTTAATAACTGGGACTGTTAATTAACATATTAGTTTTTGCAATAACAGTTGCCGGGCAATTCAATGAAAACAATCAAAATAATATTATTCATATTCTTTAAAATACTATGTTGAGATTTAGCTGCCAGCTGTTTTTTTCGAATAACGAATTTTTAGCAAGTAAAATTTTTTAAATTAAGCGTGTTCACTTAAATGGTAAATTAAATTAGACCCATCTACAGCTTCCAAAAAATTATTTTTCAAAGAATAATAATCCTATATGAAGGATTAAAAATTAATATAAGTTTGAAAATAATTATCCCGTATTTCCTTTTTCTATATAGCAAAGGAATTAACCTTTTCTACAGTTGATTTTAACAACTGAATTTTATTGATTGTTTAGTCAATCAAAGTTTCATACAACTTCTTTATTAATATGGATATATTTCGGACATTAAGTCAGTGCCTACAATGAAAAAAAAATTAATGAGCATTGATCTGTAACGAACTTAACTTAGGCAGAAATATAGACAGATGATGTCTCCGGCTTGTAAACCACACCGTATGAGGCAATTTTCAGTATACAATGAAGTCTGTTGAATTTCTTGAGGATTGTTTTCGCTCCATATACGGCAATTTTGTTTGATTATGTACCAAATTATGTATTGAAAGAAAAATTAGCTTCATCACTACACAAAATTTTTAAATAGAATAGAATAGAATTCAAAAAATTAAATAAAGTTGAAATAATCAAAAAGACATAGATTGTGAAAATAAATTTCAAAAATTTGTAAATATTGCAATATAAGTCATTAATTTTAATGCAGGAGCTTTTAATTAGTTTAATTTAATTGAAAAAGTTAAAAATTCAAATATTTTCATAATATATTACTTTCAAGTAAAAAATTTCATACATATAATGTAATTAAAAAAACATTTATACAAATCTCCTTCTTAAAAGAGCGTTTAAACATATATAAGAGTATATATATGCCATACAGTTTTAATTTATTTTAATAAAACACAAACCATGTTAAAAAATAATATTCGAAACCAAATACAAAATAAATATAAATAATATACCAGTATAAAGTGTTAAAATGAAAATATTTGGTGCAGTTGGCACTCTATCTCTAAGATAGATTATTGTCGTCTTTTTATGTGTAATTTTCATTATTTTATTAGCAAGGTCACAAAACGTATTTAAAAATAGCCCTATAATAAACCCTATAATATAAAGCATGAACATGAACTGAAAGCATGTTTTTCCAAAATTTTCCTTACAAAATATTCACCATAAAAGTAGTGAAATATTACATCATGAAATAAAATAAAAGCAGTTATTTTAATTAAAGATTCTGAAATTAAAAACTACTGTGGTTTTCTTATACTCGTAAGTCCTGTATTTAAAATAAAAAAATATTATTTAGACATAATATTTCATATTACGGTTTTAATTGAAATATATAAGTTTAAATATAATGAAAAAATCCAAAGGATTAAGTTGGTATCTATTTGTAAGGAATATTTTTTTACATTTTGTTTAGAAAAACGAAAAGGATTCTAAAATTTATATAATAACATTTTATATCATTATTATCAATGATTAAGTAAATGAAAATGTTTTATTTTGCAGTGGCGGATTACATATTACAAAGTTATTTACGTAATATTATATGAGTACATACTTATGTTATTTTAATATAAATAATAAACTAACTGTTTAAATAAGCCATGGTCATGAAATTAAAGTTTTTGTTATCTAAAAGGGTTCTTATAAAAAAATTTATAATAAATCGAATGCGATAAAAGTTGTATACATACATACATTTATATATATGAGGGTTAATTAATTTTATTTTGGCATTATTATTTTAAATATTACAACTTTAAAATAAATAAAACTTTATATTTAAAAATCTACTATTTAGAAATTTATAAAAATTAAAAAAAAAAAATTAAATTAAAGAGATCTTTTTGCGTATATGTAGACACCTACTTTTATTTGGAAAAATTTACAAATAAGAGCTGAATTGAAGTTTGAGAGGATAATTAACAAGTGATGAAAAAAACCAAGGGTTTTTAAAAAAGCACATTTTCAAAATAATATAGTGTTTCATACTGAATATTTTATCGGAATATAATGTTGAAGCTTCAACTAACGTTTAATTAAGGAAATATATACGTTGGTGACTAAGTTACTACTTATTTATAAAATCAGTAAATTTTTTAATTTTTAAGTCCCAATAGCCCCTCTATGGGGAAGGTTGCCCAATTTCTCAAGGATCTAATCCTCACTACTCCCCTTCCCCCAACTTTTTTAGGTTCTAGGAATTAAATAGTGAATTCCACCAAAATTTGTAATTTTACTTAGAATTTTACTGTTTAAGCAAAAATGTTTAAAACTGAGACACTTTCTTCAATTTAAAGAACTGCTTTTAAATTTAAGAAAATCTTTTAACATATGTTAAAGTATAATGTTGAACCTTCAAATTTTTTATATATAGAAAAAAAAATTTACAAGTGTTTAAAAATAGCAAAATTACAATTTTCGACCCCTTATAGCTACAAAACAGGCGGCGCGACAAAAATATTTTGTTACCCGACTCCTAATTTTTGAGGATCTAACTCCTTCAAAAATTTCAAGATCCTACCTTAAACCGTTTAGAAGATATGTGGGGCCAAAAATTTTGCTAAAAATTCAGTTTTGCATAATGGTAAATTTTAGTACCGTATGGCAAACCTTAACATTTGTCGTGTAAAAATTTATTAAGTTTATAAAACCAGCTATCTTTTGCCGTTTCAGATTGAAAATACACTTAATAGAACTCTTGTTATAACAATTTGAATATAGGGCTTTTTCCAACTTTGGGGGGCTGTAGCTCCGTAACGGGTGGAAAAAAATTCTTCTACAGAAAAAAATTCTTCTACGAAATCAGTTTTTTGGTAATACCTACTCGTGGTTAAAATTTCTTTTCTCTATGTCAAACGGTGTAAAAATTTTTGTAAACATACGGACGGACGGATGGACGGACGGACAGACAGACGGACAGAGTGAAGCTATATAGGCACATTTTTACAAAATCTTTTCACGTTGGAACTTTGAAACGAGGCATTAATTGCTCGCTTCCTTTGGAACAGGTGTTCGTTCCTACTAGATATTTATCAAATAGGGTTAGTCACCGACAGTTCACCAATAACTAAGTGGATGGAGCGTTGAGGTAACACTGGGATCGTTTATAAGATAGTATATATAATAATTAGTAGTAACAAAATTGTATCTAAAACTAGTAGATAATAATACTGTAGATAATAGAGAAAATGAATATAGCAATAACGGTGGCAAAGAGTCTATTGCCATCGATTAATTTTATTATTTAGTTTGTTATAATATATCTAGTACAATTCCTTACTAGATGTTATTTTATATACGCTTATTATCAAGTTATGCAAATATTTACTAATACGTATATTCAATTACCCAACAAATTTTGGTTTCCAAGCCCATCTTGAACTATATTAACAAAAAATTTATATTCTTAATAATTTGCAATCATTTAAAAACTTTTTTTTTAACTATAGTTATTAAGAATAATAGTTCATTATTAGATCTATTTTGAAATCTTTAAATATTAAGAACTTGAAATGTTTCTTGGTATTTCTTAAATACGGAAAAGTTTATCAATTAAAAAGTTGGATTAAATTTAACTAATTTTGGTCCTAAATTTAAAAAAGAAACAAATTAAATGCATAATAATAATTATCAGAAAAAGTAACTTTTTACAAAATTTTAAATATATAAAGTTAAAAATATAAAATGAAAATAAAGCAAAAATTTTCCTTTCAAAAATAATATTAAAAAAAAAAATAAATTCGAAAAGTTTAAATTGTTATTATTTTAATTTTTATTGCTTCAAATTTTTACTTAACAAAGAATAAAAGTTAATTATTTTAACTAATTTCTTTTCATTTATATTTTGTTAACAATTTAAATAAATTTTAAAATAATTTTTTTTTTAAGTAATGAAATTAGGTTAATTTCATGTAAATAAATTTAAAAAAAATGGAATGAAAAATATAATGAAAGAAAAGTTAAGATTTTCCTTTTATTTTTTATATCTTAAAAACTTAGTCCCCATTTCTGTAATGAAAACCAAAATAGGAAAAAAAATTAGTATAATAGACTAGTATATTGGGGATAGTCTTTTAAGATAGGCATATAAGAAGCAATTTTATAATTTTTATTAAATCGATGCAAAACTTTTTTCAAATATCTTGATTCGACCTCTGATCCCACTCCTGGATCCTAAAATTTTATATGAAAAATGACTAATTTCATGTGATAAAAGACTAGGTTCATGTGAAGAGAGTGTTGATTCATGTATAGATTTCTAGAGCAGATTATCTCAAATTTTTATTATAAAACAGATACCAAACGCCAGTTTAAGACTACAACATTAAATTGTTACCAAGGTACAGACAACTAAAGATTAGAATCTACGGGAACAAAACTGAAATTAACTATTTTTTAATGAGATTTCCTTAAACATTTTATTAAAACAGAGCAGATAATTTTTGATCCTAAAGTTTTCGAGGAGCGGAACTGGACAATAAAATTCCACATTATATGTTAAGTGAAACCTAGAGGCTGCTCTTTTTGAATATAAATTTATTTCAAATGTTGTAGGTACAACTAAACAAGAATCTTAAAGTCACAATCTTTTTGTGGTGTAAGTTCATTAAAGGAGCTGAAATTGTTGCATTGTAGGATATCCATTGATCTTAATCTACATATAGAACAGGTTTGAACAGGTCTTTTTATACTAATCGCTAATATGTTTTATAAGATTCTTCAAATCAAAAATTTAATACTAATCGTTATTGAAGTAGATACAATTAAAAGATTTCTTACTTTAATTGGTATTAAGTGAAAAATTTTAAGGGGAAAGTAGGGAATGCTTTTTTAAAACTAATTTTCATTATATTCAAAAACAAAAGTAGGATATGAACAGAATAAAAACAGTATTTCTAATTATAGAAGTATAGCGGCATATCTAATTATTATATTATACTAGCTAATACCCGGTGTGCGTTGCTGCGCCTCTCAATGGAGGTTTAATAGAAGTTGATGTTACTGCAAAAAGTTAACACAAAAATTACACATGGCGTAAATTTTAATTTTAAAATGTAAAAGAAATTTTTTTAAAACCATTTTTCTAGGATTATTCTAGTAATTTTTTAAAGTTTCTGGAATTCAAAGCTGTACTAACTACTTTCCAAATTTGGACATAATTTACTTCCAAAAAGTTTTTTTTGCCAATCGTAGGACCGATATGTGTTACCAAACATCAAGCCTGTTAAAAGACTTAAATCCATTTTCAAGGTGCTTCAAGCATACAAAATTTGGAGTGAACCGGTCAAACCGTTTCTAATTTACAGTAAAGTAACGAATAAACCAATAAAAAGCTGTTGGGCCTCAATGGGTTAACGGAGATCAACAAAATTTTTTTTTAGGCTTCCTATTTAGCCAAAGCATTATGTCGTAAAATCGGACAAAATTTTAACCCACAATTTTTTTTGACTAACCGTTGGGTCTGCATGGATTAACAAGTTCCAAATCTGTTAATAGCGTCAACTCAATTCTCACAGAGCGACACGTACACAAAATTTGAAGAAAATCGGTCGAACCATTTCTAAATTAAATTTAATTTACAGTAAAGTATTGAAAAAACCTATAAAAAGCTGTTGGGCCGCAATGGGTTAATGGAAATCACCAAAAATTTTTTTAGGCCTTCTTTATAGCCAAAGCAGTATGTCGTAAAATCGGACAAAATTTGGACCCGTCGGGCCGACATGGGTTAACAAATTCCAAAACTGTTAATAGTGTCAACTCAATTCTCAAGGAGCATCACGTACACAAAATTTGAAATCAATCGGTCAAACCGTTTTTATTTTAGAAGAAAAAAGTTTAAATACTTGCACCACAGCCCTAACTTGGCGGTCCGTCAGAGTAAAACTTTTGGCCCAAGATTTCCTTCCGTACTTAAAAACCGCTATATATAAATTTTCTTGAGAATCGGCTGGGCAGTTTAGAAGTCTATTCGTAACATACAAACAAACAAAGAAACAAACAAACTTTCGCTTTTATATATATAGATAGAAAGATAGATACATAAGACTTTTTACTTTAAAAGCAACTAGTAACCAAATTATAACAATTAAATTTGATTATCTATTTAATTTTAAACACTTCCCCTTTTTTTGTAGAATCACAATGTGTCAAGTTTAGTTCTATAATATTAATATTCTATTATTATATTTTTCAGATTCTCATCTTCCCAGTTTTGAACTGTCGTCATCCAGGAATAAAAATTTTAAAGAATCACAGATGTTCTATAATATTCTATTGTTTGATTTTTAAAACGTTTTTCAAATTTTCATTTTTGAAATAAAAATATTTAAGTATATCTATTGTTATATAAAATTTTTATGTCAACAATTTTTATGTTTTATGTTGAATTTTGATAGTACTGTCAGGACCATCCATACCATCAGTTTACATATAAATTTTCTTATTTTTAGTTTTTTTTCGTCATCATGACCTACATTTTGAAAACATGTCGACTTGGAAAAATTTTAAAATTTAAATTAATTTTACGAAGGTATTTATTTTAATATAATTATATATAAATATAATATATTTTTGGAAAGATTTAATATTTGCTTGTACTAGTGACATACTAATCTGCAAATAAGTAAAAGATTTTTTAAAATTAAATTGATTTTTTTAAATTTAGTACTTTAAATTTTACAAATTTTGATTTTTGTACAGTACTAGAACAGCTAATCGACATTCTTTAACTTCATTCCTAGAAGTATATTCAGCGAGCCATGTTATGCCATTCCAGCGAAATAAATTTAAAATTGATTAAAATATGTTATACTAATTATTAATAAGATTAATTTTATTAAGTTTCTTGAATGAGAATGTTCTAGCATTTATTATATACTTTTATTATATGAACTTGCCTGTGTCTATGGCTTTATTTTTCATTCTGTAAGTTAGTGATACATTAATATTAGAAATCTGACCATAAATTTATAAAAATTTATTGTGCAGTGGTTAGCAAAGCGGCTCCAGGTATAGACAGATGTGAGTTCGGTCCTCGTTAAAATGTAAAATTTGTTTTTTTTTAAATTCAACAGAAATATTAAAAAACGAGGAAGAGTGTAGTAGAGTAGACTGTGTCAACTCTGGGATACCCGTATGACCGTTACATAAACATTATATCATTATTATTATAAACATTAATTACTTTTGCCAAAATTTTAAACATACCAGCCTTATTAGGTGAAATTTAATGCTCATATAAAAGAAGGAGTTGTATGGCAGCTACTCGAACCCTCTGCAGTAGACCAACCAAATTTTGAAGTAACTTTGGCCATTACACTAAACTATTTTTGGCAAAATTTCGAAAACCCAACTTCAATAGGTATAGAGTAATACTCATATAAAATAAGAATTTGTATGGCAGCTACTCGAACCCACTCCACTAGACCAACCAAATTTTGCAGAAACTTTGGCCATAAAACCAAACTACTTTTGCCAAAATTTCAGACACGTAGCTGTAATAGGTACAGAGAAATACTCATATAAAAAAGGAAGTTGTATGGCAGCTACCCGAACCCATGGACCAAAATGGCTGGATTTAAATAGCGATGACGGCTATTGCAAAAAAATGAATTTGCGAAAATTTCAAGATCCTAGCTCCTTTAGTTTTTGAGTTATCGTGCGGACGGACGGACAGACGGACAGACGGACAGACGGACAGACGGACAGACGGACGGACGGACGGACGGACGGACGGACATACATAGCTAAATCGATTTTTTTTTCGATTCTGATCCGATCCATACACTTGAGTCTATATCTACCCCCCCTCCTTCTCTGCGTCACAAACGTAATGGCAAATTTATTATACCCTTTGACTATATAGTCATACGGGTATAATGACTATATAGTCATACGGGTATAAAAAGTTAAAAATAATATTAATTTATTTGGATAGTTTCTATAAAAATTTGTAACTTTAAAAACTAAAATACTTCACTTTGATAATGCAAACTGAATTCATAAACATTTATTTAATATACAATTTTGCGTATACTTATATATATATGTGCATGATTAGGCATGTTGAGGAGGTACTTTAAGAACGCTGGCAACAAATATTTTGATTTGAATACAAACAAAGATTGTGGAACATAGTAGGAACATTAATGGAACATTAATGTTAACAAAAATAAGAACTGTCTTTCATTTCAGCAATTTAATTTTATATTAAACGAGGAAGAGTGTAGTAGAGTAGACTGCGTCAACTCTGGGATACCCGTATTATCGTAACATATACATTATATAATCCGGTTAATTACTTTCAAACATACATATCCGGCAAAATTTCAAACATACAGCTTAATTAAGTGTAGTGGAATACTCATTAAAAAAAGGAGTTGTATGGCAGCTACTCGAACCCTCTCCAGTAAACCAACAAAATTTTACTTTAACTTTGGCCATTACACTAATTTTTTTTTGGCAAAGTTTCATACACCCAGCTTCATTAGGTATAGTGTAATGCTCATATAAAAGAAGGCAGTTGTATGGCATCTACTCGAACCCTCTACAGTAGACCATACAAATTTTGCAGAAACTTTGGCCATTACACTAATTTTATTTTTAGCACAATTTCAGACACCCAGCTTCATTAGGTGGAGAGTAATGCTCATATAAAATAAGAAGTTGTATGGCAGGTTCTCGGACCCACTACCCAAGACCAACCAAATTTTGCAGAAACTTTGCCCATAAAACTAAACTACTTTTGGCAAAATTTCAGACACGCAGCTGTAATAGGTACAGAGTAATACTCATATAAAAAAAGGATTTTAATGGCAGCTACCTGAACGCATGGACAAAAACAACTGGATTTAAATAGCGATGGCGGCTATTGCAAAAAAACGAATTTGCGAAAATTTCAAGATCCTAGCTCCTTTAGTTTTTGAGTTATCGTACGGACGGACGGACAGACGGACGGACGGACATACATAGCTAAATAGATTTATTTTTCGATTCTGATCCGATCCATACACTTGAGTCTATATCTACCCCCCCTCCTTCTCTGCGTCACAAACGTAATGGCAAATTTATTATACCCTTTGACTATATAGTCATACGGGTATAATTACGATAACTCAACAATAAATGACGCTAGCTTCATAAAATTTGTGTTGTAGGGTACTGATCATGAAACTACGGCAGTGATTGCGTACGGTGGGTAATGTTCAACGGGTTCGGAACTTACAACTTTTTGATCGAATTTAGGCCAAACGAGCATAATTCCGAAACCAATGAAGATAGAACCTCCAAATTGGTATCAGGGTGTTTCTTTCTATTTCCTTAGTGTCCTTGAAATTTGGGACCAATTGGAGTAATAGACCACACACAGTTCCGAAGACCTTAAAGCATATTTTCGAAATTTATAAAGATAGTAACTTCAAACAAATTTAGAAGTTTCAAATTTGGTACATGGGTGGCCTTTACTATTTCCTGCGCGTTCCCCTAATTTTGGATCAATCAGAGTGGTGGTTCAGTATCCCTCTTAGACCAACCAAGGCTTAAAAAACTTAGCAACGAAATTAATAAAAATAGTAACTTAAAATTAAGATAGAATATTCCAATTGTGTACAAGAGTTAATTAGTATTGAAAGTATGACGGGGACTGCATAACTGGGCGAAATCAGACCATGGGTTCTGGAACCTTTGAAAGTTCAAATTCTAACGAACATATATCTTAAAAGCAGTATAACTTAAAAACTAATGCCGCTATTTTGATGAAATTTGAACTCTAGGTTACTTATAATAAAAGTACAATGGGAATTGGTTCTGGTCGAGTTCGGATTCTAGAAGCTTTTGATCTATCTGAGGCAAAACGAGTATAATTTCGAAGCCAAAGAATATATTTCCTATGTGTCCCCGAAAGTTAGACTTAATTGTAGCGGTGGTTCAGGTGGCTCCTAAGATATCCCAAAATTAAAAAGCTTAATTTCGAGATTCATGAAGATAAAAACTTTAAATTTGATACACGAGGGTTCTTTGCTATTTCCGTTTTTATTTAAAACTTTTATATTTTTAAAAGGCTAAGAATTTTACCATAAAACATATTTTGTATAATATTTTATAAATTAAAAACAAAATATTTGTTTGATAAACGATTAAATTCCTTTTTTAGCACATTTTAAAAGAATTTTGTAAAAATGTGCCTATATAGCTTCACTCTGTCCGTCTGTCCGTCTGTCCGTCTGTCTGTCTGTCCGTATGTTTACAAAAACTTTTACATCGTTTGAAATAGAGAAAAGAAGTTTTAACCACTAGTAGGTATTACAAAAAAAATAATTTCGTAGAAGAATTTTTTTCTGTAGCCCCACCAGTTACGGAGCTGCAGCCCCACAAAGTTTGAAAAAGCCCTATATTCAAATTGTTATAACAAGAGTTCTATTAGGTATATTTTCAATCTGAAAACGTTAAAAGATAGCTGGTTTTATAAACTTTATAAATTTTTAAAAAACAAATGTTTAGGGTTGCCATACGGTACTAAAATTTACCATTATGCAAAACTCAATTTTTGCAAAATTTTTGGCCACACATATCTTCTAAACGGTTCAAGCTAGGGTCTTGAAATTTTGGGAGTAGTTAGATCCTCTGAAATAAGTAGAAGTCGGTTAATAAATTTTTTTTGTCACGTCCCCTGTTTTGCAGCTATAAGGGCTCGAATATTGAAATTTTGCTATTTTTAAACACCTGTAACTTGAATACCTGTCCAAATTTTTTTTTAGTGATATACAAAATTCAAAGCACTATAATTATATTTCAAGATGTGTCAAAGGTTTTTCTTAATTTTGAAGGGTGACGAAGCTACAGCCCCTGCAAATTCCGAAAAAGCCCTATATTTAAATTGATATAACAAGAGTTCTGATAGGTTTATTTCCAATTGAAAAACAGTTGAAGTGAGCTGCTTTTATAGACTTTACAAAAATACTTCGCTTAAATGTTTAGGGTTGCCATACGGTACTAAAATTTACCACTGTGCAAAACTCAATTTTTGCAAAATTTGTGGCCCCACATATCTTTTAAACGGTTCCAGCTAGGGTCTTGAAATTGTGGGAGAAGTTAGATCCTCAGAAATTAGTAGGAGTCGGTTAACAAAATTTTTTTGTCAAGCCCTATGTTCAGGAGCTATAAGGGCTCAAAAACTGAAATTTTGCTATTTTTAAACACCTGTAACTTGAATACCTGTTTAAATATTTTTTCCTTAATATACAAAATTTAAAGGTCTAACATTATATTTTAACATATGTTAAAGGTTTTTCTTAAATTTAAAAGGGGTTCTTTAAATTGAAGAAAGTGCCTCTCAGTTTTAACCATTTTTGCCTAAATAGTAAAATTCTAAGAAAATTCCAAATTTTGGTGGAATTCACAATTTAATTCCTAGAACCTAAAAAGTTTGGGGGAAGGGAAGTAGTGAGCATTATATCCTTGAGAAATTTGGCAACCTTCCCCATACAGGGGCTACTGGGACTTAAAAATTTACTGTTATTATAGGTAAGCAGTAACTTAGTCACCAACGTATATATTTCCTAAATTAAACGTTAATATTGAAGCTTCAACATTATATTCCGATAAAATACTTAATATGAAACACTATATTATTTTGAAAATGTGCTTTTTTAAAAACCCTTGGTTTTTTTTCATCACTTGTTTTTACTTTTTATTATATCATATATTTTATTGAATTATTACCATAGGTGATATATAATTAAGACATTGTGTACAATACTTAAGCTATATTCAAAGGTACTTGCTGCATTTGTGTAAAATTTATTGTTATATTTAAATGAATTATATGAAAAGTTCTAAATTTGTAATTATATTTTAGAAATACATTTATTGCATAGTTTGCGTTTATAAGCTTTTCGATAGGTATAGAAACTAGCAATTTCGAAAAATTTTAATTATTAAATATATTAAATTTTTATCTCAAAAAGTGATAAAAGTTTTCAAGTTTTTTTGTTTTTAAATATTTTTAAATCGATAAATTAGTAAGAATTTGTAATATTTTTTTATAGATAGTCTAATTAGAAAATGTTTTTAGTATTATAAAGTTAATTTGGTTAGCTATGTTTGACGACCAAACTAATAACAGCTTTTATTGTTTTAAAATGACTTATGGATTTCCCATTAAATTTGAACCAAATAGATGTAGGGTATTTCTAAGTCGGTTGCACCGACTGACTGTTTCTTTACTTGTTAATGTTTAACACTTTTAACTTTTCTTCAGTATCAATACTATAGAAGAAAATGTTATGTTCATCTTCAATTTATTTCTATGTTTCTTAAGCACTGATTATTAAGATTTAAAATCTTTTTAGGAAATTTTTGACTCAATAAAAATTTATTAAATTTTATATAAATGCAAATGAATAAAATGATATAAAATTAATAATAATGAAATAAAATTCCAACTAAAACACCCAACATAATAACAATGGGTACAATTCAAATTTACTGTTATTTGATACTATTATTATTTATTTTATTTTAAGATACCATCCTACATGTTAATACTATTATTTATATTCAAAATATATTACAATGAAAATTTAAATACCAAGGACATTTTTTTTTAAATTTATGCTATACTCTGTACAAATGAACCTGCACATACCTGAAGTTACGCATGAATTAAAATTTTCAATTTAATTTTATCTGATCTTTAACGAAAGCCAATATGTATATTTTAATTAAAAGTAAATATCTACTTATCAAAAGAAATAAGTATGTAGGTATAAAATAATATTGGGTACCTATATTATATAATATTGGGTACCTATGTATGAACAAATATAAAAGAAATTTTAAAATTAAGATGAGAATTAAAATTTCGACATTTTTAAATCTGACTCATATGCGGAATTCTGAAATAAATGAAGAGGAATTTTCAAGTTGAATATATGTAGTGAAGAATAAAAAAGTGATAAATGAAAAAATAAAAATGAAAAATTGAAAAAAATTTTAATTATTTTATTTCTAATTTGGTCGAAAGTAATTAACCGAATGATATAATCTCGATAGCCCAGAATTTGCACAGTATACTCTCCTATACTCTTCCTCGTTTTAAGATGAAATGCGAAAAGATTATCAACCTTATTTCAAAGTCATGCAGAAGTGGTTCAAACAACAACTGTTATTTAATGCCAATGCGTTTTCAAAAATCACATATTTTTTTGGAAATACCAAAAACTCTATTATCTAAGTATCTCAATGAGTTTTAGTACGTTTGTTTAGCCTTCACAACGTGTGAAAAAAATGAGCTATTTGGAACAAATCAGAATTTCAATATGCTGTGCCCATCAAATTCAGTTCATTAGCATTTGAAACCAGAGATACCAGAATAAATTAACAAGGAAATCTTAATTAACAAGGACAATTACTTGTTAAAATGTTAAAAAAATTTTGAAAAATGCTAATCAAAAACTTAGATTAAGATATTGAAAATATTCAATTGTAAAATTATTTCTTAGATATTTGAAATTCTCTAATGGATTTTTTAATCTGATTGACTCAAATAAGGTTAATAAAATTTTAAAACTTTTTGATAGGTTTATATTTTTTATCAGTTAATTTAATTGAACAAATTTTTAGAAATTGAATAACTTTTAACTCATTTCTCTTACAAAGATGAATATTTATTTGACATAAAGTCAAAATATTTTACATCCCAATATCGTAACGTTTAGAAATTTCATATTTTATAAAAACTAGTCCATAAACAAAACCACTCTTAATAACGTAAAAAAATATTTTATATGTAGGCGGTTATTATATACTTTTAATTGAACTTGTCTCTGTCTATGGCTTTATTTTTCATTCTGTCAGTTAGTGATACATTTATATTAGAAATCTGACCACAAATTTATAAGAGTTGTACGGTGCAGTGGTTAGAGAAGTGGCTTCGGGTGTAAACAGATCTGAGTTCGATCCTCGTTAAAAAATTAATTTTTTTTTTTTTTTTTAAATTCAACAGAAATAATAACAAAAATTACAAAAAAAATTTATTTAAAACTTTGAAACTTTCAAAAGTAAAATACTTCACTTTGATAATGCAAACTCAATAGGTATTCATAAACATTTATTTAAAACAATTTTAAATATACTTTTATATACATATGTACATGATTAGGCATATTGAGTAGATACTTTAAGAACGTTGGCAACAAATATTTGGATTTGAATCTAAACGAAGGTTGTGAAACTAAATAATACATAACTTAGCATAATTTTTTTTTAATATTGTATACAAAAAGTTAATAGGTAAAAAAAGATCATTATTGAAACAAAATAAACCTATACAAATTTTTAATTCTTTTATTAAGAAGCAAATATTTTATCGATTAGTTTATTAATTTAAAGTTTAAACAAATATGTACTTAAATAAAAAAAAAACTATTAATTGAAATTAAAAAAAAACTTTCACCATGAAGCGAATTTGAACCGCAACATTTTAAAAAAATACGAAAAATACAAAAAGTACGAGTAGACTACCTAGCTTATTCATCTTCAAATATTAAAAATGCAACAGTGCGTAATACAAAATGTAATAGTATGAAATGATTTTGTTTTAGAGTGTGCTATTGATGTGCAAATACAAAATATGTTTGTTCTATGTATACATATGTTTATGTAGAAAGTATACATGTGTCTAATGTAAGTTTATAAATTAATTTAGTTAAATTTACTAGGAGGCATAATTTTAATAATCGGTTTTTAGTATTAATGAATTGGATCCAACTTGAAAATAGTCAAAATATTTAGTGTAAAGAAATTAAAATAAAACTAAAAAGTGTAAAATTAAAATAAATATATTTTTCAATATATACTTTTATTAAAGTAGTACCAGCCCCCTAAAATGTAGAAAATAAAAAATTTAAAGTAGATTTTGGGAGTTTGTTACTGTTTTAATATAAAAGTAAATGGTAGATCTTTTGCATTTAAAAGTGTTTTAGTATAAAAGTAAATTGCTGGATTAAGACTAACTGAAAGAAGAACTGTCTCCCATTTCAGCAATTTACTTTTATACTAAAACACTTTTAATGCAAAAGATCTACCATCAACTTTGATTAACGAAAATTTTCAATATTTTAGTCTTTAAAGTTTTCAAACATTAAAAGAACTGTTTCTTATACCAGCAATTAACTTTTATATTAAAACAGTAACAAACTCCCAAGATCTACCTTAAATTTTTTATTTTCTACATTTTAGGGGGCTAGTACTACTTTAATAAAAGTATATATTGAAAAATATATTTTTTTTGTTTTATTTTATTTTTTGAATTCATTGTTCTTTGATATTCAAATTATTTGTTCTAGTTTCAAGAGTCTGAACCAAAATTATTTATTTGTATAACAAAAGGATGAATATTTCAATAAAATTTAAACATTTTAATTGGTTCAATTTTTATATTTTTTTTAATTAAATAAAACGTATTCTAATACAACTCTTATATTTAGATACTCTTTAAAAGCATTATTGATTTATATCTTCCGAAAGTGTTCTGATTTGATTTCAAAAATTAAAAATTTAAATATATTTGATTGAAAGGTATTTCTAGTGTTTTAAAAAGATTTTCAACAATGTAACAAATTTACATTTAATATTTTGTTTTTTAAAAAGTTTTCAGATCAATCTTGGAACGAAAATTAATTTTAATATTTTTATTTTCAGTTAAATTTTCAATTTTCAGATATGTACTTGGAAAATCGATTTTAATTTATCTATTTTTGACTCTATTTTGCAATATTCTTATATTATTGTTCATAATGTTACAAAATGTATATATGATATGGTTGTTTAAAACCACCTAATTTTTAGAATTAATAAAATTCCTTTCCAAACCACAAACAACTTTTCTTTTTTAGTATTTATTTTTTTTTTAATTAGTGGTTTTACATTAAACAGCTATTTGAAATTTTTAGCACAATTCTAAATTCAACATTCTAAAAATAAACCCTTATTAATTTTGTATTACATTAATTTAAAATTGCAGTTAGAATTGGATGATCTATAATGGGTGAGGTGAAATACTGCCCAAGGCAATAACGACCGAACCGAAATGCACTTTTTAAAATGCAAAAAAGTTCCTCGGAGGTTTTAGAGTTGGAATCAAAATCAGGGTATTCCCTTTTTACAGAATATTTATATATGTGTATATGCGGAATTCTGAATTAAGAGAGCTTTTAGAGTTGGATTCAATTTCAGGGTCCCCTTCTTCCAAAATATTTATATGTACGCATAACGTCCATAATAAAGTGAATTTTTGCATATTAATTAGGAAATTCAATTGACTTTAATTCCTTTGACATTAATTCGCGTCACCATAAATTAATCTTAATTTTTAAATAATAGTTTTCCATCTCTTCGGGATTTATTTCACCTTAAAATCATAATGTTATAAATTATTTATATATATGTATTGATATATAAAGATTATTTATACATAATTTAACTATCTAAAAAAAAATTAATTGATTTTCTTTTTTCTTAGATAGTTTCTAAGTTTTCTGCTTTTTCGAAATTTAAAAAAGCTTTATTTATTTAATGGTATCTTTTATAATTTACGGTATTATATATATTTTTTAAATTTTGATCAACTTTAGTTAAGGTAGGTCAGCGAATTAAGACAGGGAAAAGCAAGTGAATTTTTTTGAAAAAGCAATCCAATTATAAAAAAAAACTAAACCTTTAGTGATTCAAATGTGTAAAATATACATTATTTAGTTACATAAATTGAAGTTTCGCCCTTTCAATCGAAGCGTCCCTCGTGTTCAAACCCAAGTCATACCATTATAATTTACTTCATAATAGCCTACAATATATCACAATATAAAATATACACCTGCCCAAATACTATAAAAATTTTTAACATGATTGATTAAATATTTTGAAAAATTCAATGTAATATGGAAATATATTATTGTAAAGTGTATGTTATATTAAATTTTAATTTTTTATTGATACTCAATCTCAATAAACGAATTCATTTCAAATTTCAATCTTATGTTATACAAAATTACAGGTAGATTTAAAACCTGTTAAATTTTAAAAAAAATGAAAAAAAAAAATTTTACAAATTAATTTTTTCAAAAATTTTTAACGTAAACAAAGTATCGACAACAGAATTAATTTTTAAAATATTTAATATATAATTAAAAACAATTAATAAAAAAACCAAGGTTTTTAAATAATCACATTTTCAATACCATACAATGTTTCATAATAAGTTTTGGTGAATGATAAATTAAAAATTAATTTATATAGCTATTTTTTAGAACTTTTCTTCGAAATTTATATTTTAATGTTGAAAATTTATTTTTCGAATACAAACATAATTTTTTTCAATGACTAATTCTTATTTCCAAAAATTTAACTTCAATTAAAAATTCGTTTTATAAATTGTTGCCTTGGCGACAAAAATTGAGTCTCGTATTTAACGGAAAATTTAAATATATAAAATGTTACCATATGGTAACACTATAATGTATTTATTAAACTTACGAAAGCAGCTGCCGTTTGGCATTTCCAGATTGAAGATGCCTTTATAGATTTTATGTCGTAACAACTTAAATATACCTTAAATATTTTTCTTCGAGCTTTGTGTACTGTAGATAGGTAAAAGGTGTGGCTACCAGAAAAAATTGTTCCATAACACAAGTTTTTGTGGTATATCAATCACAAAATTTTGTGGTATATACCAAATATTTTAATATTTAAGGTTTATACCACAAAGTTGCATTGCTTTATTTTAAATCCTACAGAATTTTTGTAAACAACTGAACAGACGGACATAGTCACACTATCTAACCACATTTTTTCATTCAAAAATTTTTAAAAATGAGCTAAAAAGAGTATTATCAGTTTTTTTTGGGTTTCGTTTTAACCCATTTTCTACCACTGTACTATATGTAGTACAGCAGAATAGGTGTCACATATTCAGTTGTTTTGAGTAAACAGTTTTAAAATTTTAGTTTTTATCAAACCAAAATGAAGTTGGAAAACTTATAAATAATACTACTGTATGGTAATACTGATTTGTCATCGTTAAAGTTCCATTTTTGATAAAAAAAGAGTACAATTATTCCATTTGTAAAAAAATTGGGTTGTTAGTGAAAAATAAATTAAAGAAATTTAAATAATTATTATTGCTTTTAAAATAAATATAAATTTTGTCAATTAAAGATTTAAAAAACAACGATTGTACTATAAAAAATACAATTGGATGTTATGTATATAAAACTTTTTATTTGAGATCATATACACATATAATCGAGCCTGAAGGAAAATAGGGCTTTTTCCAACTTTAGGGCACTGTAGCTCCCTAACGGGTGGGGCTTCAGAAAAAAATTCTTGTACGAAATTATTTTTTTTGCAATACCTACTAATTTCTTTACTCTATTTCAAACGGTGTAAAAGTTTTGCAAACATACGGTCGGACGGACGGATGGACAGAGTGAAGCTATATAGGCAAATTTTTACCAAATTTTTTGAAAATGTGCTTTAAAACCACATAGTAACCCGATAGCCTATAATTTTTTTAAAATTTAAAAATATATTTTTTTTGGAATAATTCTTTAATGAACTGAATATTAAATTTTTTAATAGTTTAAAATGATTAAATAGTTATTACCACTTAACACTTACATTGTGGCGAAAAAAAAACCAAAAAAAAAAGTTGATAAATTACTGATATATAATTGGTTAAAAACGAAAACGTTTTATGCATCTACAGATTAAAAAATATATATTATGTTTATTTCATTGAAATCTTTTGTTTTCGATTTAATTATTTTAATTTTATATAAAATAACTTTAAAGTTTTATTATATATGATTATTGTTAAAATGTAAGTTTCACCCTTTTAACATAAAGCAGATGGGAAGCGTGTGTAAGTTTAACACACTGGTTAATTTGACAAAATTTACCATTAATAGCCAAATTACTATAAAATATTTTTACGCGCCACATAATTTTATCTCCGATACTTTAAGACGTTATAATCTATCTACATAATGTATATCACTTTTGTTTGTTTTTAAAGAAATGTTAATTGGACTAACATTAGTATATTATAGATATATAAAAATGTTCCTTAAATAATATTATCCTTAGAGAATTGCATATTTTCGTAGACACGGTAACTCAAAAAATAAAGATACTATCTTGTTTAAATTTAAACTTAGGTTAATAATGACTACGGCGGGAATCAAAAATATGCGAAATTTGACCATGGCTTTGGCTTACTTTTTTTGAGAATAGAATAACTGTACTTTTTAGTTGTCAAAAAATTGCACTTTAATGATGATACATAAGTATTACGATACAGCTGTTATATTATTCATACCTTTTCAAACTTCATTTTTGTATTTACGAAATAAAATTTAATCTATAACCTTCTGTCCATGATCTAAAACTTATCTAAATTTTTATCTTTCAGGTATGGGTATCAGACAGTTGTGACACTCAAATATATGATTTTTCTATCAGATAAGTAAGTTCTGAATAGTCTATCAGCGAGTTTATGTAAAAGCGATAAAAAGGCCCCCCAATAAATTATTTTGATAAAATCAATTTAAATAAATTACTGGAATGATGACTAATTGTTAGTCATTGACTTTTCTGACTGGTACTTTGTGTTACAATCAAATAAGCTACATAACTTATTTCAATTCAAGTTCGAAAAATAAAGTCTGAAATATGCATTAGATATAATATAAATTAAATTAAAATTTTTTTTACTAAATTTTTAAAAAAATTAAATTTTATAATAATTATAATTTATATTTAATAAATAAAAAAACTTATTTGTGACACATTTTTATTTTGTTCTACTTCTGTTTGACAAATATCATATTCGTTTTCTTTTTCAGAGTGTAATATTATGCAACAATTTTCCTCTTTGAAATATAGAAAACCTAAAATCAAGTTCTTTGCTCTTAAAAAATGAAAATTTTAATTTAAATTTTATGGAGCATCCATATGATATGTTTACAAAAAAACTTTTTATTTCATATTCATTTAATTAAAAGAAGCCTGAAGATGCAAGTTAAAAAAAATTAAATACCCTTTTAAAAAATACAAAGTAAGATGGTGTAAGGTGTAGCTGTATATAGCTTTGCTTAATACATTTAATGAAATTTCAAAGGAATTTTTAACACTTTTATAAAACTTTAACAATTTTTATATTATATACATAATATAATTTAAAAATAAAAAAAAATTCGTTATACAGATTAAAAAAAAGATACTTTTCTTTTAAATATACCGAAGAACTCTTGTTAAGAGATTGACAAATTCTTCAAGTATTTTTTGTTACTTAGAAAAAGATTTTGTATTAAATGATTGTGTGAGAATGTAGTAACAAGTGCAATATATTTAAGTATAATAATATTATAAAAACATAACTATTACAGCCTATCTACGCTCTCTAAACATAGCTATCTGTCAAACTAAGTTAAATGTATTGAATTATATGAAAGTGTCTACAATAGACGCAGCCATGTCGCAGCCATTACGCAGTCATTAAAAAAGTTGTTTAACTTTTAACTTTTTCGCTTTCTCTACGTATTCAAATGTCAAATAATTGAAGCTTGATAAATATTTTTTATTGAAAAGTAAAAAAAAATATATCCGAATCAAAAATTAGTAAAATTATTAATTTTTTTCCTACCTAGGGTTAAATAATATCAAAACATTATTAAAAATTCATGTACATTTCATTGTGGATACTCCTTTGTTGACTACGTAATGAGAGCGGAATGAGAGCGACATGAGAACGTCTTTGTAGATAGACCATTAAAATGTATACATAAAATCTACAAGATTTATAATGATACATAATATAAAACTTTTAATCAAAATGAAGTTCTAATTTAACTTAAATCATTTTTAGATAAATAATTTTAAAATTAAACAATATGTTTATTTTTAGTTTTTAATGCAAATTTTATTTAATTTTTTAACTATTGGTTACTGTTCATCCATTTTGATAAATCATCCTAATAAAATAATTCTAAGATTTTTAAAATTGTAAAAGTTTATTTCGTGTCTTTGACATTAAAGTCAAATAAAGCAGGATTTTGAGTATCAGTTAATAAAAAGTCCTGATACTGAAAAAAAATATTTAGTATTAAAAATTTAAGTATTTTTACTGATACCTACTGGGAAAAATACAAGTACCAGTAGCAGTACTTTAGCAGTACTGCCAGTACCACTAGTACTACCTGAATCAACTAGTAACAATACTGATTGTAGTTTACCAAATTGTTGATACTGGTGGAGAGTAAATACTAGTAGTAGTTGTATAAGTACTGGTAAGTACTGGTTTGTTCTGGTAAGTACTAGTTTGTACAGGTAAGTAATGGTTTGTACTGTACTGGTAAGTAATTAAAATTTTATTTATAAGCAATCGTCTACGATATATAATATTATAAACGAGTGGATCCTAACCACTATTTCATTGGTTGGTTTTTAAAAAAAAAAAAATTTTTTGAAAATTTTCTTATTATGTTACACTCAACTTAAAAATTTTTTATTTGAACAGGTGAAAAACACCAAATAATATTATTATGAGATATTTAATATCTTTTAAAATTGAGTGTTTCTGATAATATTTATTTTTATTGCTTAGTTTGTAATGCCCATGGGTACAAAAGTGTTTTAGCAATTTATTTTTGTAGTCTTATTTTTTGATTTATTGTCCTTTCTTAGGAATAACATATAATACTTATCTCCAAATAGCTCAAGGATCGTAGACATTTTATTAAATTTGATTTCATTTAATATAATATTATGTTTCGTCGCATGTTCAAAGAAATTAAATAAAATTTCAATTAAGTTATATAACATAATAATGATATACAACATAACATGCCTTGTGTTTACAAATTATACTAATTATTGCTAGATGGCTATATAGTGTTACTAATAAAAAAGATAATATAAAAGTTAAATTTTTGGTGAAAAGGCAATAAAATAAAAAATTAACTCGTATGATATATGAATGTGGTGCAAAAAATCATTAGACTAGAAATAATAGAATATTTGTTTTGCCCAGTGATATGATATATAATAGGATCTGATTTTTACTAGATTTAATTAATTTAAGTGTATAATATCCAAGGGGGTTGAATTGTATTTGAAAAGGTAACAAATTTACTTAAAAAAATCTCTCTATCTATTTACTTAAAAAAAACTGATGTCTGAAAACACGTACGAATATCTTCTTCAAATTAAAAAATTAATTGCAGATCATGCTCTTCGACATTGTAAATAATTTAAAATATTTTATAAATTAAACTATGATTATATTATATTATTATGAAAACTTATCTGTCTTTTCGGGGGTCAAATCCTTGTTTCCTAAGTTGAACTAAATACTACGGAGGTTTGTTGTTATTGTTTTTCCGAAATTTATAATTTTTGCATAGTATTAGAATGATTTGTACGTACTTATTTATTCATAAGGTACCATGGTACGTAGATGGACCAGGTATATTTAATCCGCCTCTTCGGAGATCTTTTGTTTTGAAAGACCAACGTCCTAAAAACCACTATGCCAACTGCCAAATGGTTTTATTTATTTATTTTAACAATTTTTGTATATTTTTTTTGGAATTTAAAAACAGTTTTTTTAATATACGACTTTTTAAACCAACTAAAGTGTATAAAATCATTTAATTAAGGCTTTATTTAAATTAATAGCTCCAGACAAGTTCCTTACCCAATACGAACTATGTTACAATGTTTTGTCACCAAAGTCTCAAACCTTCAACTGAAAACACGAGTTTTGAAATTTTACAACCACCAATTTCAAAAACAATATTCGTGTAATCTAAACTTTGTTTTGGGTTAAAATTTATTTGGTAAATTTTTTTTTGATTTCAATGATTATTTTTAAAAAATTTTGTCCATGTATGTCCATGTAATATATGTCAGTAGAAAAAACTTAAAATTTAAAATGCTGTAATTGACAATATTAAAATGATATTTTTGACTACAGAAAATATCCTTGTAACAGGAATGATGGTAAAAAGGCAGTCCATATTGTTACTTTAACCTTGAGAACTTTGCTAAAATTATTGTTTTACCTAAACGTAATAAAATTTAAATTATAAAAAAAAACTTTTTAATAATAATTTTTACTAAAGATATTTTTTCTGCTAAAAACCTCTTATCTTCCATTTTATTGTTTTAGTTTCGAAAATTTATTTTGTAAAAACCCACGATAATTTTCCTCACTTATCATATATGGGCTTTAAGTTTCAAATCTTTCGAAAAAAAACATTTTGTTAACATTTTAATATTTAAAAATAATTAGATTTCTTGGATACCATTTAGGCAATTATGAGAAAAATATAATGATAATACTTAATTTTAATGGAATTGCTTTTATACATCTCAAGTTTAAAAATATCTGCATTTTACAGCAAAATTATGGATAATTATTTTAATAATTGTGCTAAAACTTAAAATTTTAAATTCCTTTGAAAACACAGATGAATTTTAATAATACCCATGGGTAAAAAAAGTGGTTTAACAATTAGTAATCTCAATATTTCCAAACGTGTGCTAGTTTGCTGCATTGCCGCATATATTAATTTAATAAGTTAATTTTAATTAAAAAATTAATTTATTTTATTAATTTAATAAAAAGTTAATTTACTCATAAATGAGGCATAATACAATCTTGGAAGTTATTTTAGAAACACTTTGAGACTTGAAATTTTGGACTTAGTTTAAATTCCGATGGCAATACATGATTTTAAAATAAAAATCCTAAAAACCATCAGAGAAACTATCTAAATTAACAAAAGTAAATTAAAATACAAAGATATTACCTACAGAATTTTTAACAAAGCTATTAAAGAATCAAATAAAATTTTACGAAATCAGAGGGTTTTCCCAAAAGTTACAAACCAAAGCTCTTAAGTTAAGATTTTGCCGGATAAAATCTTGTTAGATAACTAATAAAATTTTCTAAATTAATCTTTGGCTTGTTAAACCATGATATGCGCCATTTAAAAGATATGGACTATAATAGCCGTAAACTTCTGCTTTTGTATTGATTTCACAGGCTTTATGACGTATGTATATTTTTCCTATATTAAGATAATTTTGTTTAAAAACATCTATTGTAACAATATAGCTAAACTTTAGTTTATAGCTAGTTTTTAGTTGAAAAAAAACTTTTATTTGTTTTATTATTTTTATTTAAAACTAATTTTTTTAAAATATAAATTTTAATCTAAAGATTCTTGTATAAAAATAATTTCCAGTTTACAATGAAAAAAAAAATAATAAAAATTATTAGATTCTGAGTGGTTTTTCAATTGAAACCCTATTCTGTCAAACTTAAAATTTATGCATGAAATAAAGTTTACAAACATTTTTTTTTTTTAGTAAACGTCCATTGTCCACTTAATTTGAATTTTTAACGAACTTAATTTTTAAAATAATAAACAATAAAAAAAACAACAACTTAAAACCAATACAATGATATAAATAATTGCAATTCAATTTAAAATAAAAAATAAACTTTAATGAAAAAGATTTATTTCCCTTTTGTTTTGATTTTCTTAACGGTTTTAAAATAATTTTTTTGAATTTAACAAGTTGAATGCCAGTTTATTCTTTTTTTTTTATTTTTGGGAATCTTTTCATTAAATGACAGTAAATAGGTGCTTAAAGCCCCACAAGAATGAAATCTGGTCAAATAAAATTTATTTTTTTTTTCAAGCAGCTAATTAAAATTATAATCCTAATTTTAGGTCCTTCTCAATGTAGAGTTGGTTGTAATAGAATAAATTCAAGAATTAACTTGTGAAGTTTTATTATTACATAAGTCTGTGTTTTATAGTAGATACCAAGAGTTATCTACAATTATCTTACCAAATTTCATTAAAATCGGCTAAAATTTTAATATATTATTAGAACTTGAATTGCCCGAAAATGTTGACATGCCTTGACAATCTCTAGTCGATTATACTGGAATCAATTTACAAAAGCTGCTCTTCATTTTCTACTCGGATTAACGCATTCCCGACAGAAAGGAACAACTTTTGTTAGGACAGAAAATTTTTTATTGATTTACCTTATTTCTTTGGGAATAATTTCAAGACAGCCATTGAATACTTTTCAACTACACACAACAATCGGTAGCTGTGTCCACTTATTTCAAGCAATTTATTATATAGAAATTGAAAACACAGGTGACGTGACGTTTTACATGTTCAATGAGTACATTGTTTTTGTAAAAAAAAATTTTTAAAAGACAACTTTAAAAATAAAATAAAATAATAAAAAAATCTTTAAATATCTTTTATATATACGTTTTATTTAAATTTATTTAATTTTTTTTTTGGTAGGTAAAAAACAAACAATAAAAAAAAAAAAACTAAAATTTCCATTTTAACCGAAACAAAACAATAAATTTAAACTAAAAATAGAATAAATAGTTTTGAAAAATAACAAAAGTTGTTATGGCTTCTTTTTCTTTTATTCGCGTACGCAAAATAACCAAATAAAATAAAAAAAAATATAATTAAGTTTGGAAAATTAAATAAATAAGAAAATAACTACATACATGCAAACAAAAAACTGTACACCGGTAAAAGCAATTTTTTTATTTTTAATAACAATTTAAAAAAATAAATTGAAAACATGATTCGCCTTGCAATTTCGAATGAAACATGGTACATCTGAATGAAATTTTTTTTCCAGTTGGTTTCTCACAATCAAGAAAGAAACCAAAATTAATTTTATTCCCAATTAGTTTTTTTCTTTCCATCAAATTATCGTTTCTATATACAGAAGTTCTATAGAACAACTGTCAATAAAGAACAATTCATTCGTATTCTGGTTGAAAGGTAGTCATAGTAACCATTATTATAGAATTGTAAGACAAAGCAATTTTTTTAGGAGTTTTTTGATTTTCCATCCACAACGGTTCCCAACAATCCCAAACCGAAGACACTATTTTTTATGATCGATGCGAACTACCTATAGGATCAGTTGGTAATAAATATTGTACCGGATGTTTCGGATTTCGGATGTTTTCATAACGTAAAAACTTTTAAAACATTGCGGCCTTAAATAAAGGATTGACCTCTGGTAATTTTATGATTCTCTGTAACATATATTAACGTTTTAATGAGTATAGTTTGGGTTTACTACGGAAAATCGAAATGATATTTAATTAAAATACGGTTTTTGTAAAATCCGATTATGAAAATTATTATTTTTAGATTTTAAAAATCCAGATTTAAAAAAACGGATTGCAAAAAGTCGGATTTTTAAAAACCGGATATTAAAAAGCTAGAATTTAAAAACCCGTATTTTAAAAAGATGAAATTTAAAATGCTGGAATTTAAAACACTGAATTTTAAAATGCTGGATTTTAAAAAAACGGATTTTAAAATGCTTTAATTTAAAAAACTGGATATTAAAAAACCCAATTCAAATGCAAAATAAAGCCATATCGCACTTTTTTTTCGCGTATATTTTTATTTATTTCGCATTTAAAAATGTAATTTTATTTGTGAAAATAGAAGTAATTTAATTTTCCAAACTTTGTTATTTAAATAGTTAGGAAGGAGTTTTAGAGTTGGATTCAAAAGCAGGGTTTTACGCTTCTTTTTTCAGAATATTTATATATGTGTTTATTTCGTAAAATTTTAGAAAACGATATGGTTTTATTTCGCATTTGAATGCGAAATAAAGCCATACGCGAAAAAATTGACGATATGGCTTTATTTCGCGGCACCTTTCATTTTTAATTTATCGAAGTTAATTCATTATGAATTAACTTCGATAAAATTATTAAAATTAAAAAATGAATAATGAATAATGTTCGATAAAAATATCAAATTTAATCGAACTTATTTAATTTTTTAATTTTAATAATTTTATCGAAGTTAATTCATAATGAATTAACTTCGATAATTTAAAAATGAATTAAGTTCGATAAAATTTGATATTTTTATCGAACTTAATTCATTTTTTAATTTTAATAATTTTATCGAACTTATTTCATAATGAATTAACTTCGATTTTTTAAAAATGAATTTAGTTCGATAAAATTTTATATTTTTATCGAACTTAATTCATTTTTAAAAATCGAAGTTAATTCAATCGAACTTAATTCGTAGCGCCCCCTATATTAGCAAATAAAAGCAGATCAAACTCCAAAACAAATATTTGAAGCTCGATATTGTGCACACCGAAACTGCATTTTTCAATAAACAGCTTCAACGTATCAAACTTTTGTTATTCCATTTAAATACTGATATTTCTCAATAAATCGATGGCTTGTTCCGGGGAAACTTAACAGAGCTGCCAGGTAATGTAAAAAAATTCTTAAAATTTTAAAAGTTAAAAACTGAGTCGAAATTTTTTTTAAGATTTCTAAGTGCTTTTTTTAAAAGTTGCATAGATGACTATGAAACAGAATTTACATATAGTTAACTTGCCTCGTCTCCCCATTTGTGAAATGTTCTTTTAAACTCCAATACTTTGAAAATAGAAAACCCACAGTTTATCTCCAATAAAAAACAATAACCTCCTGAAAAGTTTCTTCATAGTGGTACATTGGAGCACATTAAATTAGAAACGCCTTTTATTTACAATATAGGGACACAATACCCAACCTATTACAGAAACGAAAAGTTGAATTTACAAATACATCAGAAGTTAAAGAGTTAGTCATTTTACATATCTTATGTACTTTTCTCTTCAAATATTGTTTAAAAGCCTGTTATGTGTTTAGATAACTACTATTTAAAGTTTATTAAAAACTAATAAATAAAAATAAAAACCAATTTATTATTCGTCTTTTGAAAGCGTTTCAAAGATAATTAATATTTTGTGTCACTGTTAAATTGAAATTGCAAATTCCATTTTTATATCAAACCCAAAAATAAGGTTGCAATTATACGGAAATAAAAAACAATTTATAATTAAAAGCTCTCTCTAGTGATTAATTATCGCATCTGGTGCTCCGTTATTAATAAAATATAAAAACAAAAAAATTAATTAAGTTAAAAGAGAAAAAACAGAAGGTTTTTCCAGGCAGTTTATTATAATACGAAAAGAAATTAATTGACTTTAGCTTTCTGATCTGATTCAGGTTTCGTTTGAAAAGTATAAATTTAATTTTAACACAATTTTGAAAAAACTTTATTACTTTTATACTTAAGCTTTTTGTCCATTTGTTTGTACTTTTTTTAATATCAGAAGGAATGTATTAAAAGTCCGTGTACTTTATTAAACTAAAGCCGAAGCATTTTAAAATAAACTCTAGACTTAGACCTTTAATGGAAGTGGAGAATTTGGAAAGCTTGTGGAGTGATTATTAGAAAAATCCTAGTTATGGTTAAAGTGAAACAGTAAAGTAATGGAGCTATACTTAGAAGATGGTAATTTTGTTCTAAAAACAGTTAGACGACTTATCATAGTTTAGAAAACAAGTAAGTTTAGTAAATGGTTCTGCATTTGTAAGCTACTCCTGACAAACAAATTAGTTTAATCGTTGCACTCTAATATTAAAAATTCCTTGGGACAGAAATGCATGTTAACTCTTGTTGAATAATTTTGATTGTTTTATATTCACAATTTTCGTTCCAAATTCACCAAAGTACCAGATTTAGAAGCTATTAAGTTGTTGCATTTAAACAAGTGTTTTTTGTAGAAAATTCGTATACAGAATTTTATAAAATATTTGGTGCAACCTGCGTCAATTTAAGTAGCTTTCTTTAACTTAGGAAGCAAGGCAACAACAGTTGTTTCACCACAATTTAAAACTTTTTTAAAATTGATGAAAGTGTCTTAGTTTTGACTATTATTGGCTAGATAAAAAATTTCTTAGAAAAATTCAATTTTGGTGGAAATCACAATTTAATTCCAAAACCAATTAATTTTGGGGGGGTTGAGGTGGGATTATATCCTTGAGAATCAGCACAAGTTTACTCAAAAAAAATTTGGGAACTTTCCTCATTGCAGAGCTATTAGGGCTTAAAAATTCCCTGTCCTTTTAAATCAGTAATTTAATAACCAGTGTATATTTTACCAAAATTAAACTCAGCATAAAACACAAAATAATTAATGTTCCTTTTTAAAAACCCTTGGTTATTGTCATCACTTGTTTGTTCAGCTAATCGAATTTAATTAAACTTCCCGATGATGTAGAGACTAAAAATTTTAAACATAGCTCCGTACTGGATCATAATGCAATACTTACCGTTTTTGAAATAAATGTTTGTTTTTTGAAAATATTGTTTTTAAATGTACAATTTTTGCATAACTTTAGGATAAATGTTTTTTGATAATATTTTTTTAAATTAAAAATTTTTGTATAATTTCCGGATGATTTTTTTTACATAAGCTGTATGCTATTGAAATTTTATATGTAATATCCTTTAATATTCGATTTGTATATCAAAAGATTTTGGATTATATATTTAAAACTTTGAAACTTATATATTTATATGTATTTAACCTGAAATCCAATACAAGGAGAACTAAAAAAACGTTAAATACTTTTAAGTCGTTTTTGCTTGTTAATAATCAAAGGTTGTTTGTGAATATTAAACAAACTTTTTAAATATATTTTACTTTGCATTTTAATGATGACTTCAATTCAATATTTTGTTTATATACTTACATAAAATACTTAAAATACTTATTTTATACTAAACCAAGTTCAAAGTAAAATCAATTGATACTTAAGTTTCTCGATGTCAAATCAGCTTCTTAGTTTTATATTTTGCTTTTATTATAAAAAAAATAAACTATAAATTTAATCATAAAGCAGTATTTAACGATATTTGATAACTTTATTTCGTTAAACGTTTTTAAGTTTTAAAATGCTCATTTTAAATACTCGTTATAATCCATCGTCATTAAAGAAATTTTATTTGAATTAAGCATTTTTTTTTTAAATTTATTAATATTTATTCCAATATTCCATAATAAATTTTAATGTTACGGAGGAATACTAACTAATTGAGGAAAACTAAATCTCATTGTTTCTGTTATACCTAGGTTAAGTTCCACTATTTAAAAAGTTAAGGTATACATATGAAGATTTAAAATTAGTTTCCCAAGAGGTCACGAATGAACAGAATGGATCCTTGAGATACGTTACGTATACTGGAAGGCCATCAAATAATAAAGAAATTGATTTAACCCAATGGAACCGAGGGTAGGGTGCACGTTAGAGTAACTAATTATGTTGCAGAATAGTTCACAGACCCACAAATATAGAAAAACCAATATGGCATAGATATCATTATAATAGAGCAAATGCAATAATTCATTGTTAATAATGCAATCAAAAGTCACTTGTCACAATGCCTATTAAAGGAGTTATGATTGAGTGTAGATATAGACTACAAATCTTTCTATATTTTTATACCCAAGCTGGGATGAATTGAAGAAAATGGAATTCACAATAAATTTTAACAATAAATTTTAATAAAAAATAAAGACCTGAAAAAAAAAAGAATTTTCTATTAAATTATTGAATTATTTGAAAATATTTTAATAATTGACAAAGACAAAATATAATTTGGATTTCTCTATAATTCAATGGTATCAATTAGGTTAACACACATTCATTAAATCAATTTCACAAATATTTAGTTTTATTTTTTATTTAGTACCTACCTACTAAAAAATTTGAACATTTATCGAATATGTTATATATATATACATATATTTATTATATGTTATATATATGTTATGATGTTATTTATTATATGTTATAATCGAATATGTTTCATTAAAATTCTACAGGTGTTCAAATGTATAGTGGTTGAGAAATAGTATCTACAACCACATTCTAAAAATAAAATTCAGTTTAATTTAAACGCAGAAGAATGTAGTAGAGTAGACTGTGTCAACTCTAGGATACCCGTAAGTCCGTAATATCGACATTATATCATCCGTTGAATTAGTTTTGACAATTATTTTAGTAAACCACCTTTGAGTAATGGCCCTATAAAAGAAGAAGTAGTATGACTGCTGCTCGAACCCCCAGCAGTAGACCAACCTAATTTTGCACAAGCTTTGGTCATAAAACTAAACTACTTTTCAAATATTCAGCTTTACCATGTATAGAGTTATTTCCATATAAAAAAAAAGTTGTATGGCAACTACTGGAACCCGCGGGTCAAAATGGCTGGATTTCAATAACATTGACGGCTATTGCATAAAAATGAATTTGTGAAAATTTAAAACTCTTTTATATTTTGAGATATCGTGCGAACGGACACGCGTCGATTTATTTTTCGAATTTGATCAGATTCATAGCTTTAAGTACAGATCAACTCCCCCTACTTCCTTGCGTCACAAAAGTAATGGGAAATTTAGTATACCCTTTTTTCTAAAATGTGTAAACTAAAGAAAACTCTAAGCATTCTTTTCCATTTTTTTACTGAAGTGCCTATGGGAACCTATAGTTTTAAATTTTGTTTTTGTGTGTCATTTATAACAAAAAGTAGAAAGAATTAAGATAAAATCAATGTTCTTTAACTTCAGTTTACACAATATTACAATATCTATACTAAGCAATAAACATTACATATTTTTCTAACCTAATCATCTACGAAGCACAAATCACTTTTCTTTTTTTATTCTTTGTTTGTTTAAAATCTAATTTTAGTTGTTTTGAATACAATGAAATCAAGGTAGCGAGGAACCAAGGCTCTTTCCAAGTACATTTTGACAAAATAAAATAAAGAATGTTCTAGAATTAGAATTCAATTTCAACTCCTAAAGTATTATATTTCCAAACCAGATTCTCAAAAAAACTTTTACATCCCTACCCTCGAAACCAACTGTACATTTTTACCAGAAGTCCCATCCTAAAGTTTGGTTCAAAATATTTGTGGTTTCGATCTAATGTTTTCTAGTTGGTTTGTCAAAGTCGCATATTACCTATAAGAACTACGCACAACTCCAATAGGTAACATTCGAAGTTTTTACAAGTATTTATTATCTTAACACTTCAAAGCTTACAAATATTTCATATTTTAATCATTTAGGAGAAACTTGTGATGCAGTTGTAAGACAATAGACAGTAGGTTTGAGTCATTTGTCTAATCTGTTAAGTGGATGCTTTTCAGTGACACTCTGCAGTTAAGATCAGAAATAGCTTCTGCTTATATCATCTAAAGGAAGACTTGGAACTCCGACTTGACTCCATCCAACTATTCAGGTCCCTGTTTGATGTAAAGAAATCTTAAAAGACCACTATTGAACTATCTTTTTAACTATCACTACATTTAAATATAGGCTTTTTCTAAATCATAGATCTATCTACAAGGACTTATTTATTGGATTGGCAATAAATAGAAAAACGGATGGACGGACTAACAGGAAGAGTATAATTAATAAAAAATTTTTAAAAAATAATAACAAAAAGTAAAAATAACTACCATAAAAAACATAAAAACAACATTTAATAAAAGTTAAGAAAAGTAAAGAAAAATTAAAAATAATAGTAGGGCTAGAAAAATTACATGATTTTCTTTTTTTGAATTAATTTATTCATTATACCCGTGAATACATATATGACATCGGGTATATTAGATTTGCTCCTCCGTTTGTAACGCATCGATCTAGACGAGCTAGATATAGTGTCAAGGGTACGTATCGGCTCAGAATCGAAAAATGAGTCGATCTAGCTATGTCTGTCTGTCCGTCCGTCTGTGTGTCAGCACGATAACTCAAAAACTAAAAGAGCTACAGTTTTGAAATTTTCACAAAATATTTTTCAATCAATTTCTAGGTTCCCTATTTTTTTTGGTTAAGATCGGACCATAACTTTGGGTAGCTCTCGAACAACTAACTTTTTCAACTCCAACATTTTCATACAAAAATTTGAAATCTTGACATGAAATTATATGAATTAGTATTTAACATGAAATTATATGAATTTTGTTTTTTTGTTTTTTTGTTTTTTGTTTTTTGTTTTTGTTACAAAAAGTAGATAACGATTTCGAGTTAGAATTTTATATGATTTAAATGATGCGTAGTTTATTTAAGATAAGCAAAAAAGAAGACAAAGATTTTTTTTAAGTAAATGGCTTATTGATATTGATAGATTGATAGATTATGAATATGATGATTATTATATGAATATGATTATATGAAGTTGATTTTGCTTAAGTTTAATATATTGGTGAATTAAAAATTAATTATAAGAGATAGAATTGAAAAATTAGAGCAAGAGTTTTGAAAATCACACAAAACATTTTTTGGATATTTTTGAGGTTCTTTTTGTTTAAGACCAGATCAAGGTTTTGGGGAGCTGCCACACAACTTCTTTGCACCAATATGAATTTCTTAGAAACTGATTATAGGTACTACGAGGATGAAAATTACACACTGTTAGTTATATAATGGATCGATCACTTATATGAAGTTTCAAAATGTTACGGACCCGTTTTCGGGCAGCTGCCATACAAAGTAATCAATTCGATAACTGTGAATCTAATGAAGCTACGAGGTTAAAATCAAAACTGGGCAGATAAAGTAATAGGACAAGTTAGTTGGCAAAGTTGGACATCACTCGGACCAACTTTTAGGGTGGGCTATTTTTTATTTTTTTTTTTATGGGATAATAAGTTAATCAAAAATTATGGGATACCTAATAAGTTAAATTTTTTTTTAACTATTTTACTTTCTTATATTTTTTTTGTAATATTTATAAAAGCATAGGGAAAATAAATAACGGTTAGTGGGTATGCACGGGTATCTAAAAGTTGACAAGGGCAACTATAATCTTCCTCGTTTTATTTCGCTTCACTTAATTTCTATATTCCTTTTTGTTTCAAAACAACAGCCATTATTTCAATAAATTTTCTTAGCCTTTTTAGCACATTTTCAAAAAATTTTGTAAAAATGTGCCTATATAGCTTTACTCTGTTCGTCCGTCTGTCCGTCTGTCCGTCCGTCCGTATGTTTACAAAAACTTTTACACCGTTTGAAATAGAGTAAAGAAATTTTAACCATGAGTAGGTATTGCAAATAAAATAATTTCGTAGAAGAATTTTTTTCTGTAGCCCCACCCGTTACGGGGCTACAGTCCCCTAAAGTTGGAAAAAGCCCTATATTAAAATTGTTATAACCAGAGTTGTATTAGGTGTATTTTCAATCTGAAAACGGCAAACGATAGCTGGTTTCACAAGCTTTATAAATTTTTAAAAGGCAAATGTTTAGGGTTGCCATACGGTACTAAATTTTAACATTACGCAAAACTCAATTTTTGCAAAATTTTTGGCTGCACATATCTTCTGAACGGTTCAAGCTAGGGTCTTGAAATTTTGGGAGAAGTTAGATACTCAGAAATGAGTAGGAGTCGGTTAACAAAATTTTTTTGTCAAGCCCCCTATTTTGGAGCTATAAGGGCTCGAAAATTGAAATTTTGTTATTTTTGAACACCTGTAACTTGAATACCTATCCAAATTTTTTTTTAGAGATATACAAAATTCAAAGCTCTGGAATTATATTTGAACACGTGTCAAAGGTTTTTCTTAATTTTGAAGGGTGACAGAGCTACAGCCCCTGCAAATTCCAAAAAAAAACCCTATATTTAAATTGATATAACAAGAGTTCTGTTAGGTTAATTTTTAATCGAAAAACGGTAGAATAGAGCTGCTTTTATAAACTTTACCGAAATATGTCGCTAAATGGTATAGGGTTGCCATACGGTAAAACTCAATTTTTGCAAAATGTTTGGCCCTGCATATCTTTTAAACGGTTCAAGCTAGGGTCTTCAAATTTTGGGCCTTAGAAATTAGTAGGAGTCGTTGAACAAAATTTTTTTGTCAAGCCCCATGTTCAGGAGCTCGAAAGGGCTCGAAAATTGAAATTTTGCTATTTTTAAACATCTGTAACTTGAATACCTGTTTAAATATTTTTTCCTTAATATACAAAATTTAAAGGTCCAACATTATATTTTAACATATGTTAAAAGATTTTTTTAAATTTGAAACGGGTTCTTTAAATTGAAGAAAGTGTCTCTCAGTTTTAACCATTTTTGCTTAAATAGTAAAATTCTAAGTAAAATTCCAAATTTTGGTGGAATTCACTATTTAATTCCTAGAACCTAAAAAATTTTAGGGGAAGGGGGGTAGTGAGGATTATATCCTTGAGAATTTTAGCAACCTTCCCCATAGAGGGACTAATAGGGCTAAAAAATTAAAAATTTACTGTTTTTATAAGGAATCAGTTACTTAGTCACTGACGTATGTATATATTTCCTAAATTAAACGTTAATATTGAAGCTTTAACATTATATATTCCGATAAAATACTAAGTATGAAACACTATATTATATTGAAAATGTGCTTTTTTAAAATCCCTTGGTTTTTTTTCATCACTTGTTTTTTGTCTTTTTCATCCCTGTTTTTCTTTTTTTTTTCTTCTTGTATTTTTGTTTATTTAAATTGGTTTTGAATTTATTATTTTTAATTTCTTTCTCTTTCTAACATTCTTGCTTTTTGTTAATTCCAAATTTTCTCTCTGCCTCATTTACCTAGTCTCACAATTACAATTGTTTTTGTGTGTCAGAAACCTTTTTTATTTTCACAAATTCTTTTACACATTTCTGATTTTGCAACAAGGACGAAGTTTTAAAGGACAATACATTTTAATTTAAGGTTGGACATTAATAAAAGATCTAGTTTTGGAAAGAATAACTCAAAAGAAAAATTCATTTGTTTTCTTAAAGAGTTACTTTAAGTCAATTTGTTAAAATTGAAGAATTGGGGATATATATTGTAAATAATTTCTTGCTAATAAATATACTTAAGGATATTTTGTTGTACATATATTGTATATATAATATATTATATACAATATAATATATATGATGTATTAAATAATAATCAGTACCTATTTGATTTGAAGAAAATATTTTAAATATTATTTAAGGATGTTTTGTTGGATGTTTTGATTAACTATTAGGGCAAATGAGAAGAGAAACCCTAAATCAAAATCTCCTTTATAAGGAATTTTTTTTTGATATAATCTCCTCCTTAAAAATCCCTCCCCTTGGAAGTTTTGACTCAAAAAGTAAGCCAAAAGTCTTCGACTGATTAGTGAGGCATGAGGCCTCCAAGATTTAAAACTAATGTATCGGTCGCGTATTTCCTTACTTCCAAATTATATAAAACAATTGCAATTATATACTGCGAATTACATATTATAATTATTCGTACTTTATTTAGTACTCACTTACGGCCTAGACAAAGAAAATCTAACGATAAGTCCAATAAATGATATATGTTGAATACGCTGATTCAATTCTTAATACTTTATTGGACTTAATAATTGTAATGATGATTGTTCATAATCGTTGTCAAAATACTTATTGTTCCTCTAAAAAGGAATAAGTTCTTAATAAATAATTTCCAATAAAGTAAGATTATAAGTTGTGATACATGAAAAAACAAGTGGTTGTGTATTTGAAGTGCAATATTTAAATTTAATTAATATTTCCTAAAATAAGTAGCTATGTATTATTCAAGTACTTTCAATATTGTAAAGTATGTTAAAGAGGTTTTCATAATATGGGCTATTTTATCTGCACTAAAAAACTGTACTCCAATTTTGTAAAACATTCTAAAAATTTAAAATACCAATATTAGGTATAATAATAGTTTAAAAAATATTTTTTAATCCGTAAAATCATCAACATCAACGTGTTTTATATCTTAAAATTAAAAACAAACCACATATACCAACTTTCCAAGTACTTTCAAAAAATTTTGATTTTCCATGGAATATAATAATATTAATAAAAACTTTTCAGACACTTTTTAGGGTTTGGATTACACTTTTAAAAATATTATATTTTGGTATTCAGTTTCAAACCAACCTGAGTGCTAATTTATTCAACTACCAAATGACCTACCAAAACTTTAATATGAAAATAAAAAAATTTTTTATTTAATTTTTAAAACAATTTTGCATTAATATGAAATCTCACCTGTATAGTATTTTATTATATTTAATTCAATTTCACTCCACTCTACGAGTACATGTTTTAAAATTATTCATTTTTATTTTTATAAGTAGGAAGTTATGACCTGTTTTCATTTCATGAGTAAACAACATTTAAACCACTTTGGATTTGTATGGATTCACTTTGAATTTTTTGCATAAACAAAAGCTTTTGTTATTGTAAAGCAAACAAAATGGATTTACTTTGAATTAACGGTAGAGTTTCAATGGTGATTTTCGTGTTCAAATAAAAGGTAAATGAAAAATAATGTATTAAAGCCGTTAATAATTTATAACTGCGTGTTGAAATTCATAACAACATTAAAACATTCTCTTATTTATAAAAAATCAATTGAATGGTATTTCAAATGTTTTACAAATCAATTCAAAGTAGTCCCAAAATAAGTTTCCATAATTTCCCCACTTATAGTTAGTTATTATTATGATGATCAATCTCAAAAGTTACAACTACTAACCTAATGACTAAAATATGCACGAAAGGGCGGGTGCGCATCTTTGAATCGACAGAGATAATGCTGGTCAAATATATGCATACCATACCAGGGGTCCGGAACGAAACGAAATAAGAATGAAAAGTTCTGGAACGATATTTATTTTAGGTAAAAACTTATCAGGTTCCGAAAATTTATCTGATTTAAAAGAAATTTATCTGAGTCCTTTTTGAACTTTAATTCGAAAAACCAAAACATAAAGTTCCGGTGGACATAGAGTTCCTTAAAAGCTTTTACAATTTTTGAAAAACCGGAGCTGCCATAATTTAAAAAATGTAATCACAGATATTTAGTATAAATTTTGAAGACACTTTTATTTTTAGTGTCTACTTCAGAATCGAATACTAGGTTTTTAAAATCAAGTCGGCCCGACTTGAACTTTATTTCAATTTTGGATTGGAATTGTTTTGAAAAGAGTTTTAAATTTTATTTATTTTAAATTCGTTCTTCGGAACAAAAATTTTTTTTCGGACACCTGTAACAAACACTGTACCAAATTTTATATACCCCTTAGACGTCGTATTAGGTGTACGTTATAAAAACCATTTATGAATTAAAATGCTTTTTTAACTTAATTAATGGAATTTATTTATATCTACTTATAACATACTAACTATAGTAACGATTCACAACTTTGACTTAAAGATATTTATTTATTTCTTGAAATCAAATCAATTTTAGATTATTTTAAAACGTACAAAATTAATGTGTGTTATGTGTATCGGATTAGGTAATATGCTTTATGATTGCAATCATAACTTTTTGCAAGTGCTTTAATAGAGAAAAGCCATTATTTTTCAATATATATTTTTTAAATGCCAAAACTGTCAATAATATGGATTTATACATAGTTACCTACAGATACCTAGTAAATAAAAGAAATTAATATATGAAAACTACGTTAAATATAAAAGTATACAAAAACTGAAAATTTAATCTGAAAAAAGTTAAAATTTTTCTAATTATTATAAATAAAACTTTGGAATTACACCTACAATCTATATCTTTATAACTTAATTACCCTTAACCGATTGCAGGCCATGAATGTTTTAAATTTCTGAAGTGGGTATTTTATTTCTATACATTAAGATAATCTAAAAATTTTATAAAAAATATTTATTTCAATTTTTGCAAAAAAAAACTAATTTAAGAATGGAATGTACTCTACAATTTAAAGCTGGAAAGAGATGCAAAATAAAAATAATGTAAATGTCTTTAATAGCAAAAAGTTCAAAGTCATAAAAGTCATTTAACTTGTTAAATTGTCTATACAAACAATATATCAGAAGTAATTTCAATTATTAAAATAAAATGGGAGTTTCACAATATAGAATAAAAGAAATATTTTTTTTTTTAACTTAAATAACTATTTTATGGCTAAAAAACAAAAATTGAATCAATTGAATAGATTTGTCTAGGACAATAAAATAAGTAAAAATGAAATTGTAATCTTGGAGTAAATGATTTGAAATAAATTTATTGAGTAATAGATATCGATATCTGTTTTATATTTCGAGGTTAAATAAACATTTATTTTTATCTAAACATGAACTTTGCATAAAATTAAAATAAAAAGTTACATATTTAATATAAATGGGAAATATTATACATAAACATATTTGATATTAGTAAAAGTTTTTAACTTAAAACTTTAAATATTCACATACTTTAATATATAGTAAAAAAGTTGGATATATACCCCTTCCGGATATATACCCCTTCCGGAAAAGGGTTGTGAGCTATCTAGATGACGTCATCACATAACGGTACTAAATATCTCAAAGTTTCCGAATATATATACTATTAGTGGCGATGGCGCCATCTAGTGATTGAAAAATGCATTACAAAAATTTCCTAAGATTTTGTAGCATTTTAATTAAAATGTTATTTTTCTTATGAATTAGGATAGGTATGTTAAATTTTGTTGTACATTTAGAAAAATCATCAAATTTTCAGAATATTATATATTAGAACACTATTTATATTTAGAATTTAAGTCGCTATTTTTGTGTAATAACTGAACAAAACTATACTCTCTTTATAGAGCGTTAAGTTACAGGAATAAAATTCAAAAATACTTAAAAACGAATAATTGAAAAAATATAAATTTTCAAAACTGTAGCTCCTTTGTTGTTGTTGTTTAGAGGGAGGATGACTGGGACACAACGGGTTAATGCAACTCAACAACAAATAATTTGAGGCTTTCTTTTAGGCTAAAGCTTCGCAAAATATCGGGCAAACCGTTTTCATTTTAGGACAAAAAAGTTTAAATACTTACACCACAAATTTTTAGCTTAAGATTTCTTTCCGTACCCAAAAACCGCTATATAAAAATTTTTATGATAATTGGCTGAGCTGTTTAGGAGTCAAACAAACAAACAAACTTTCGTTTTTATATATATAGATAATTATTAAATGATATGGCAGTGTCTTAAAACCGTCAATACTCAGGCTTGCTATGTTTATTAATACAAACTTCAAACCACTTTCCTTAAAATTTTTGTATTTTTTCCATTAAACTTGCACGAATGTTGTACCATGCTGTACCATGTACTTTAGACGTCCTTATAGAAAAAATTTTGCTTATTAATTTCTGTAATGTGGCACTTTATTTCTAAGATTATTATTTCAAAGCTATTGCAAATATTTCTATTGCTAATAATTTAACTCTATTGCTTTTAAACACTACGCTACTGAAGCTGAGATAGCATATTAGTATTGCATATTTTTAAGAGGAGAACCGTCTTATTCGGTCCCAAATTACCGTTCGCGGCTAAATTATTTTTTAAATATAAATGATAACTTGATTGGGAAAATCGCCTGAGTTTTGAGCGCTTCGCAAAAGCAGTTTGATGCTATATTGGATATGTAAGAGAAGGGGAAAATCTTACATTTTATAAGGACAAAGTTCTTTAAATTATTATATTACTGCCCTTTAAGTTCTTTAATTATTATATTAATATAAAACTTTATATTATGACTGATTAACTTAACATATTCACAATTAAGTACTTAAATTAATTTAACATTTGTTTAAAATAATTTTATACCATTCTGTATTTTTCTCTTTAAAATTTAGGAAAAGTATTTTTTAATGAAAAAGTTAAATGAAACCCTTGAGGGCTTTATAAAAAGCTTAACATTTATTTCTTCAAAATATTTCTTAAATAACTAACCGTTACCTTTAATATTTGTTAAACTTGCAAAGAAATTTGGAATAAAATGAAAATATTTTCTTGCTAATGGCAAAATCCCTTTAAAATTTTGTAATTTTTGTTGAACTTGGCCTTAACTTTTATGTTAAAAAATTCTTCTCTAGAATACAAGATAAGAAATAAGTTTTTCAAGTTTTATAAACCCTTCTTTACAAATGAAAATAAAAAATATTTAATAGTTAAAAATTTCTTAGTATGTGAAGCATTTATTTACTTTCTGATCCACATACTAAGAGTACTTGTAAAAATTAAATTTACTTTTGTAGAAATTTATGTAATTATAATAATAATGTAAGATCAAAAGCTCTTAACTTTGAAAAATAGTTATTATAATATAAATTATTCAATGATTTACATTAAGCAAAACTTAATTCCAATTTAAAATTAAAAATTTTTTGGAGTTGGAGTTTTCAAAAAAATCTTCACCTCCGTCGTTATTAATAATATTCTAAATAGAATTTGTTTTCCAGTTACAATGGTCTTACCTGCTTCTATTAGAAAGAAGTAAGCTTTCTCTGTAAGCTTTAAACTGTTTATAAACTTAAAAGATTTTTTCGTTGTATTTTGATAGCAACGGATCACATGTTGAATATTTCCTCCTTACGAACCTCAAAAAAACAATTTACTCATCTCAAACAAGACCTGAATTAGGATGACATGCCAATTCCACGTACAAAACAACAACAACTTGATATTGTACTAAAATAAAAGAATAAGAGGAAACCACTTGTTAAGCTATTAAGATGTAATTAAGAAAATTTCTTTTTTATTTGTGCTTTTAATTAACTTACGTACGTGATCAAATTATGAGGTGTAAAATAATTGCAAAGAGTATTAAGAATGATTAGAAAAATAAATTGAAAGTAATTTGAAAGTAATTTGAAAATCAAATGAAAGTAAAAAGAAAATTTATATAATAATGTGTAACATATTTAAAATATACCTAAATATGTACTTATGAGATCTACTAAATACAAAATATTACACCTGATGTAACAATGATATATTGAAACCAGAGATAGTCGAAGCCGTGGGATTCTGAAAGTTTGATGAGGTGTAAATGAAACGGGAAAACGAAAGTCAAACGATAACTAATTTCTCAATAAAACCTAGATAAATAGTTTAAGTACACAATAAGTAGATACTTTTTTAGAGTTTATTATTAAAGTTTACTATCAACTCAAGCAGCTCAAAACTGTTAAGCTATAAGTTGTTATATAGAATCCAGAAATATATGGGAATTCCCATATATCCAGAGTTACCAATTTAAGAATATTCCGATTGTGTAAAAAGTGTTCTCACATAATACGGCAGCCTACAACTAACCACCTTAACCATAGATTCCAAGTTTTCGTTAATGAGTGTCTCAGAATAATATGCGGGATATTTTAACTGAACACGATTTTAAATAAGGGCCTCTGGATACTAATAGTTGAAGAATCATTAGATAAACAAATCAAGCGATGAAAGTAAAGATGGATAGGCCATGCGCTTAGAAAACCAAACTCAAGTATAACACGAATGACCTTAGAGTAGAACCCCTTCAAATACAAAAGAAAATGCGGCCGCTCAAATATTATGGCATACAAAAAAATCTACAAGGAATTGGCTTAATATCTCGTGTAATGTCACCAAATTCAAACGGCGTGAGATGGAGGTATTAAGTGGAAAGTCATTGCTCCAAAGAGGATTAGGAAAAAAATTAAAATGTACCTTAATGCGAATTAAGCCTTTGTTTTGAAAATTCAAATGTGCTACATTTTATATTAGAAAGTTCTTTCCAAAATAAATTAATTATTTTGTAATACATAATATTTCGAAAATAAGTATAATATGGTAACTTAGTGTTTCTTCTTAATTTGTACTTCATTTAATACCTGAAATTGACAAGATGGCAACTCTAACTTCAATCAAAATAGTACAGAACTGAAATACTAAAAATTCAATTTTGAAAAACTGAAAAAAATATTTCTAGAGTTCTAAATCAATCATAGTAAATTAAAGTAATTTAAACATTTTCTAAATTTGTATGTAGTGACGTATTGTTATATAAGTTTCTAAATAGAGATTTTATTAAATTTTTAAGCTTTAACTAAAATTATTGTATATATTATACACATTAAAATGTATTACATACTTAAGAGTTCATAATTTAATATATCAAACTTTTTGCAATTAATATGTTTTTACAATTATGAAGTTCTTTTAAAATATACAAAATTTTTGTTAAATTGAATCAGTTATAAGAATTTTAATCTCATATGAGTTAAAACATATTTTTTTATTTTTCTAATTACGATGTAAATTATTTAAAAAAAATTTACAGTTCTTAGATTTTTCGATTTATGAAGTTAAAATTTCTTTAGTACTATAGTTAGTTACATAGCCACATGTCTATAAAGTAACAACACTTAGAATGACAGAATAAAGTATAGTTGAATTTTATCTGTTTTGTATCTTTGGGTTTTTCTGAAGAATTATAAATAATATACAAAAATGAATACAAATACGATAGAAATTCACTTTATATTTCTTGAAGCTATAATTAAATTTTAAAAATGGTTCCAAATGATATTAACATAAAAACTTATAATATATTTATAGATATGTACTATTGAAATGTTAATATGCAGAATTTTGTGCCCTTAATATTCCTTCATGCCCTTAATATAAAAAAGGTATAAATGATTTTAAATCATCTTTTTTTTCTTTTGACAAAATTGGTCGCTCCTGCAAAACTGGAGGTTTATAAAGAAACAAATTTAAAGGCGTAGCTAAAACTTTTTTATTTGCTAGTTTTTTGATATCAACTTTTTTAAAGTCCAAATTTGAAAAAGAATCTTTGTATTCCATCAGAAAAGGTTCTGATTTTTGATATCAAATAATCTTTGTTTTTGAAAACGGAAATTTAATAAAACTTAATTTCGCTGCAGATACTTTTTTTACCTCTACCAGATCAAAACTATTTTAAAGCAATTTTAAACATTACAAATTAATTGAAATATTTTTGGATCAGTTTAAAAATATGTATATTTTATAAAGTTATATTGTGATACAATAATTATTATGTATATTATGTGTTTAGTACAAAAACTATGATATTTGAATAAAAAAATAATTTCTTAAATTTCTTAAAATAAGTTAAATTTTCAAAAATATTAAAAAGTTGTGAAATTACTTTTGTTTTTTTAGTTTTGATTGAAATATTTATTTTAAAATTAATAATATTATTTAATTTCGTTAATAAAAATCCTGTGAAATGGCTGTTATGTTCATATTGTTATAATTGAAGTATATAATTACATGATTGATTAAAAAATAATATTAAATAAAAATTAACATAAAACTAAGTTAATTTTGATTATTTTAATTTTTTACAGTTTCTACTACAATTTAAAAAAAAAATTCAGGTTTTTAATTTATATTTCTCGTATTAGTCGTAATCGATTTTTAATTCAATTTGCTCTATCTCCATGACTTTACATAAATTTTTGTTTAACACCCTTTTTAATTCCAATTTGCACCATTATAATAGAAGATCAATGCATGTTTGCTCCATACGCACAGAGAAAACTATTTTGTAATTGATTTGTATTGTATGGAGCAAACTGTCCACAATGACTTTTCTGACAAAATATCAAATATCTCAAAAAGTAATTGAGGACAGTACCTAAAATTTAGCATATGATTAGTTAAAAAATCAACAAACTCTACATTAAAATTTCGACTATAGTTTATCGGATAAATTTTTGCCTTTTAACTCCAAATCTTTCTTTTTTGATTTACTCGGAATATACCTTGAGGCATATGGAGCAAAAGAGAATTCAGGCGACGATATTACGGTCATACGGGTATCCCAGAGTTGACACATTCTCCTATATTACTCTTTTCATCGTTTTTACTTAAAAAATGTTTTTCATATTCCGGTTCACCTCAGAATTTTATCTTAATACTTATATGGATACTTTATTTTTAAATTCCATTCGCATATAAAATTTTTGTATTGATTTTTGAAGTGGGAAACAAACAAATAGAATAAAAGAAATGTATTATTGTAGTATTATATGCAACAGAACGCAAGGAATTTCTGAACCATGATGCATCAAATGTAAAATGTATACAATATTCTTTTAAAATTACATTATTATTAAAGTTATTCTTCCGGAGTGACATCGTGATAAAACAAATAGAAATATTATATAGAATTAAAAAAAAACAGTTTTCAATTTATTCTTTTGATATAATTTAGTTATGTATAATATAAAGTAAGTTTTGTATAATTTAAGGGGTTAACATAACCTAATATTTAGTTTTCTTCATTTGAACCACAAAATATTCTTAATATTACAAATTATAGCGGTTTTAAAGAACTAAATGTATATCATGTTCTTGGACCCTAAAGGGTTAATATATAGCTTTTGTTCAGTTTTTTCCTTAGGAGAAGAATATATCTAAAAAATTTCATTGCGCCAAAGCAGACATGTGCCAAATTTGACACAGCTTATTAGTTTATAAAAAATACATTCCATCAATCGTTTGGTCAAAACGGGTTAAAAAATGTTCAGTATGTTGTTACAGTGAATTCCCCTACCAATAAGAAATATATAAACCAAATTCTACAGGAAATTGATCGAAACGTTCTTAACTAAGACACAGAAGTCTTCTAAAAAGTCCTTGGTGCAACAATGGGTTAAAGAAGTGTTCCTAAAATATTATTGTTTCTTTTAAGTCCCCTCTAAAAATGTAACAATATCTACTATTATAATTGATTTTGTTTAAATTCCTATAATTATTAGTAGTGGATTTCATTTCACCTTTTTTCAAATTATAGTAGAATTCAGTTTCAACAACCGCTAATCCTAATTAGTAAAATACAACTTTTTGAGCAATTTGGCAGGCAAATATTGTCAATTGCTGTTCTAAGAACTTTGAATCTAGGAGAATATTCGTATCTACTAAACAAACTTTTAACTACAAATTAATTATATCTTAAATAATAAAACTTATCAACCGATTCAGTGGTTACATATTGAGCAAACTTTCACTATGTTTAATACAGATTTTATAACTGTATAAAGTAGCAGCAGTGCTCGCAAGATTAAAACTACTAAAACTTTTTTATTCTTCAAAATATTATTCTTAAGTCACAATAGAAGATTTCTTTAAAGTTTAAAAATATTTTTTTTAATTAAAAAAGTATGAGTAAAAAATTAATTTGAAATAAAATGGCTGAAATCAAGTGTATCTTAGTTTAATCCGAACGATAAATGACTCTTTTAATTTCAAAATTTTTAAGAAAAATATCTAGGGTTTTCAGAGATGTGAAAACTATTGTAAATTTAAAAAAAGCATCCACACCAAATTCCATTAAAATCGGTTGAAATTTTGATGAACTATTAAAACTTGACATTGCCGAAACTCTTGGAAGTTCTAAACCTCATCATACAAGAATCAATTTATGAAAGCTACGCTTCATAGGTACCCACCAATAGTACCAAGTTTAAGCTCATTCCGACGGTTAGAACTTGGGATTTCTCGAAAAATCTGGTTCATTTGTATGGGAACTTCCCGATGCTAAAGTCCATTTACGAACTTAACCTTACTTTTGACAAAAGCATTCATATCAAATTTCATCAATCTCGGTTGAAATTTTGTTAGGACGGAACAAATTCTATATTTTTTTGCCACCGACGAACCTATAACATTTTCTTCTATGGTATTTAAATTGAAGAAAAGGAAAAATTAGCAAAGGTGGTATTATAAACACTATTTTCTTTTCTAACTCTATCTTGTTCTGAGCTTAGTTTTAACCCACCTATAGGACTTCCGCATAATTTTATATCATCTATATATATCAAAAGTGCATACATATAATATTATTGAGTTAATACATTAAAACTCTTATCTCAAAATCTTACCATGGGTTCACGTATGACTATATAGTCAAAGGGTATAATAAATTTGCCATTACGTTTCTGACGCAGAGAAGGAGGGAGTAGATATAGACTCAAGTTTATGGATCGGATCAGAATCGAAAAATAAATCGATTTAGCTATGTATGTCCTTCCATCCGAACGATAACTCAGACACTAAAGGAGCTTGGATCTTGAAATTTTCGAAAATTCGTTTTTTTGCAATAGCCGTCATCGCTATTTAAATCCAGCCATTTTGGTCCATTGGTTCGGGTAGCTGCCATACAACTTCTTTTTTTATATGAGTATTACACTACACCTAATAAAGCTGGTATGTTTGAAATTTTGCTAAAAGTAATTAACCGGATGATAAAACGTTTATATAACGGTCATACGGGTATCCCAGAGTTGACACAGTCTACTCTACCACACTTTTCCTCGTTTTAAAATAAAATTGAATATTGGTTTTTAAATTCAAAGATTTTTCAATATCAAAAGTTTTTCTTTTTTGTATCTTGTAGATACAAAATAGTTTTAAATTACAAAAAAAAAATATAAAACAAATTTCTTAATTCTTTTTTATGATATTTTGAATATTCAATATTATATGAATATATGTATTTATATATGAAACCAGTGTGCTTGTTATTTATATATTTGTAGTTGCCTTTAAGTTTATCCTTTAATAAAATTTTAGGTTTTCTTTGATATTTTCAAAAAAGAAACTTCTGTTTTTTAAATAAAATTTTTCAATTTAGACCTTTTTTGTAATATGAATTTTTTATGCCAATATTTTGTGAATACATTTTCAATTTTTTGTTTTGTAAAAAAAGGTCATAATTAATAATAAAAATATTATATTTTTTATTTATTTATTTACGATATAAACAAATATTTTAATTTTTTGTTTTTTTTGGGTAAAACAAGACTAAATTTTATTAAGAAATTGGCAAAAGAAGGATATATTTATTTTATTATAATTTTATTTTTTTGATCCTTACAAAAGGATCTCACATTCCTACATAGGTATAGCAAATTTTAAATTTAAAATACAAGATAAAATAAAAAATTATTTAAAATTAAAATACAATAAGTTCTTGAAGCATTATTATAACATGGTGTATTTACAATCAAATCAATTTTATTATAATATTTTTAAAGATTTGGTTTTAATTTTAAAATTTATTTTATTTACATTTCAATATTTTGTTAAAATTTTGTATCTTATAGATATATTTTCAATATCAAGAGATTATTACATTCGTAATATAATGTAACTAAAGATCGCTTTGCTTTTGAGTAGAAGAATTTGAGGGTTTAATTTAGTTGATCTTTTAACCCATTTTCTACGACTGTGCTATTTATATACTCGTAATACAGCAAAATATGTGTCACATATTCAGTTGGTTGGAAGTAAACTGTTGTAAAATTTGTAACTTTAATCATACCAAAATGAAATAGAAAATATATAAATAGTATAACTTTATGGTAATGCTGATTTGTCATCATTAAAGTGACATTTTTGACATCTAAAAAATATAATTATTATCATCTTAAAAAAAATAGAGTTGTTACAAATTTTGTCAATTAAAGATATACAAAACCAAAGTAAGTATTATTTAAGAATAACAAATTTATTTTGAAAGTTTTTTCATAAAATTTGGTGTACTATAGAAAATACTTTCGGATGATATGTATACAGAACTTTTTTGAAGAGGCAATTTGAAGTCATGTTAAAAAGATTCATGACCATGACGTTAAGTATTAAGAAAAAAATAAGAAGAGTTATAATTATGACATTGATTTGAATTTATTTTATATTTATTGCATTTTGATATCAATTTTAATAAAATCATTATGGTGCGTGGTAGACCAGTTTATAAAAAAATTCGAAATCTAATCGTCCAGAAAACAAAATCTGGAGAAAATTATAATTTACTTTCTAAAAATTTATATTTATCAAAATCTTCAGTTCAGACAGTATTGATAAATCTTAAAATAAACCATTCAATTTCAACAAAAGTTAGTAAACGAGGCCGAAAATCAAAAATAGAAGAAGGTGATATTAGAAATTGCAGTCAATAATCCAAAAAAAGTTGAAGAAATACACTCCGAAATCTTGCATTAGAATGGGCTGAATCAATAGGAAAATCTGTGGGACAAGAGTGGACAAGGAAAAACTTACTAAACTTGGGTTCCGATTTTTATAAGGTATGAATAGTGTTATAATTAAAGTTTCGCGTCAAGTTAAAGTTGTGTTGAATGATGTAAATAATTTTTATTTAATGTTTTGCCTATATTTTAAGCCAAAAGATACCTCTGTTAACTTATTGTTGTAAGTTCAAAAACAAAAAAGATTGTTATGGGTAAAACATAAATATTTATGGGTAAAAAGGAAATGGGGCTTAATTTTTTTCAATGAATATAATTTTATGCAATAAATCAAAATTTTATGTTTGTGTGATGAATGACAGAACAAGGGTAATTTGGCGGAAGAATGAAGCACATCATACAGATTGCTTAAAACGAATGGTAAAGTTTTCAGCTAGTGTAATGGTATGGGACTGTATGTCAGCAAAAGGTGTGGGTTCATTGCACTTTATTAATTGGACAATGAAAGGACAATCCTAAATACAAAGAAATATTGGAATAAAATCTTTTTCCTTGCGTGAATGAATTAAGTTCTTTTGGAGAATTGATTTTCCAACAGAATGGTGCGCATCCCCATACTGCTAGAATTTCCTAAAATTGGTTTAAATCTCAATAAAAATGTTTGTCGCCATCGTCGAGCCCTGATAAGAATCAGATTAAAGCTTTATAGGGAATAATGAACGTCGGCTAAGATACGAACCGCAAAGAACAGTTGGAAATTTAAGGCAATTGAGAGAAATTTAAAGTTCCATCACTCCTAGTCAGGACCAAAAATTAATTGACACAATGCCTGAAACCTCAGATATAGCTGAGATATAGCCGTGAACTAAAGCATTAAAGCTTGCAAAAGAAGTAATAATTTATAATAGAAGGAATAATTTATATTTTTGGTATTTTATGTATTAATAGAATTATTTTTAATTTTTCTTGTTTATTGATTTGATATTGTTGTTGTTAATATAAATTATTTTTATTATCACATTTTGTTGCTTATTAAATAAGCTTTCCAAAAAATATAACATTATTGGAATACAATAATATTTACTAGTAAAACTAATATATTGAAATTTTGGATTAAAAAAAAAATTTAAGGGTACGTATTAATAGTGGTTATGGCTTGTAATAACAGTAGGGTATAAAACTAGCATTTCCTTGTAAATTTTGTACTTATATTCTCGTAATTTATATTTATAAAAGTACAATGTTTATCTTCAAACTCCAATTATATTATTTACACTACGGGCTATATTTTAAATACTATGGACCCTTCTGCTATAAAATTCTATATTTTACAATATAGCCCCAAAATTATACCGTTAAATTGGAGTTAATAATTTTAAAAAAAATTAACATTGTCAATACCTAAGCCAATGCAGCTGCAGTGATTTCAATTGTAAGGTCTTGGTTTTAAAACCGTACATATAATATATATATACAGGATACCCAGAAGTCAGAGGTCACGAACAACCGATGTGATAGAGAAGTTCATAGCGAATAACGTAACGGTTTCTGTTCTTCGCCCATGTACAACACGGAAGACTAATTTACGATAAATGTCAGTAGCTATATCTGAGGTTGTAGGACTAGTATTTGTATTAGTCCGTCCATCAGAACGTTCAATAAAACCATTTAAAGATTTCTTATTTTTTTGTTGAGCTCCGAACCCAACCTCAGGTATCTCCCCAACAAAAAATTTTTTGATAAGAAATTTTTTCATATAATATTAAAATAAAATTTCTGTAGTTTGATCTATAAATTGGAAACTCCTTATGCTGGGAGTCATGAAATTGATACAAAATATTTTTGAAGGTTTTTGTAAGCTTTACCTTTGGAATTTCATAAGCCCAAATTTTTATTTTAAGATAGTGCGTTAACTATAAGCCAAATTTTGATAAGACATACCATAATATAAAAGTAAGTATGGTCCGGGGCCGGGAAAATTTTAATCGTGTATACAGGGCAAATAGCTTTGATAGCCAATGATCAAACATTTTACGAGTACAGGAGTTCCATCTCAACCTTCAACGAGATAAGTCGTGTTTTTATCGCGATCGAATTCTATATAGTTATTTATTATTAGTCAAACATATGAATTTCGAATTTACTTTGCAAAACAAAAAAAAAAAAAAACATTGAAATTTTATATAATAATAAAAATAAAAAAAACATAAAACAATAAAAACTATTATTAAGTTCAATTTATTTTTTTTTAGATTGCATCCATGCAATCGAACAATAAAAATAATGTAGAGAATGATTTAAAAATTATAATTAACACGAAATTAAATAAAATTATGAATAAAAAAAAGACAGTGATATAGCTGGCTCAAGTAGCAGCAATGATATTATTGGTTGAAAAAAAAATAGAAAAAAATTTGTAGACATTCGTGAAGAAAATATTTTTTTAAGAAAAGAATTGAAAAAACTACAACAAATAATACTTAAACTTAGCAAACAAAAAAGTGAACATATCGATAAGGTAGATCAACTCGAAGATAATGACTTCGAAAACTCCATGGAGTACGAATGCGACAATGATACCGACGAATCATTATCTATAAACCAGGAATTTGATCAAAATTCCGAAATAAATATACCCGAACTAAATAATAATGTTGAAGATTCCCAAAACAATATGGAGGATGATTTTGAAAATTTTATTCAAATTATATCACAAAAAAATCTAAAAAATAAGAATAAAATTCAGACTTACCAAAATAATACAATTAATAATAAAACCAATAGCACTAATAATTACAATAACAAAACCAAAATGCCGCCTATAAATGTCTTTACGACATTTCAACTATAATATTAACACTAATAATTTAGATAATTATAAATTAATTAACAACATATTAAAAAACACTAAAACAAATTTTTACACATATACCCCGAAAATCGAAAAAATTTGACCATGTTACTAAAAGGCCTTAGTTTGCATTACACGGAGGAAGAAGTACTGAACTTATTAAAAAATTTCGAAAACGAAAATATTAAATTCGAAACGGTAACAAGATTAAAAACAAAACAATCGATTATGAACAACAATACTCTAACGTATTTTATTATTCAAGCTTCAGCCGAAAGCACTTTAAACGAATTAATGAAAATAAAGGCAATTGAGAACCAGATTATATACTGGGAGAAGCTTAAAAAACATGATATATTACAAAACATGATATACAAATGGACTACCGCTGCGTTAAATGTGGAGAAACTCATCAGCCAGGGGAATGCAAAATTACTCTTGAAGACCCAAAAGAAAAATTATTTTGCACCTCATGTAAAAAATTTGGGCACCCACCATCATTCACAAAGTGGGAACAATACCAAAAAAGACTCAAAGAACGAGAAGAAGCCAGAAAACTAGCAAAACAAAATATAAACAAGTGATGAAAAAAAACCAAGGGTTTTTAAAAAAGCACATTTTCAAAATTATATTGTATTACATACTGAGTTTAACTTTGGAAATATTTCCTTGGAAATAGTTACTACTGACTTATAAAATTTACTGCTAACAGTAAATTTTTAATTTAAAAGTTGTTATAGCCCTTCAATGGGGAAGGTTGCCAAATTTCTCAAGAATCCAACTTCAACAACCCCCCCCCCCCATCCTTTAGTTTTTTAGGTTCTAGGAATTAAATTGTGAATTACACAAAAATTTGGAATTTTACTTAGAATTTTATTATCTAAGCAAAAAAGGGTAAAACTAAGAGACACTTTCTTCAACTTAAGGAACCCCTTTTAAATTTAAGAAAAACCTTTAACATATGTTAAAATATAATGTTGGACCTTTAAATTTTGTATATTAATAAAAACAAGTAAAGAAACAGTCAGTCGGTGCAACCGACTTAGAAATACCCTACACCTATTTGGTTCAAATTTAAGGACATATCCATAAGTCATTTTAACACCATAGAAGCTGTTATTAATTTGATCGTAAGACATAGCTAACCAAATTAACTGTATAATACTAAAAACATTTTCTAATTACCCTATCTATTAAAAAATACTACAAATTCTTACTAATTTATCTATTTAAAAATATTAAAAAACAAACAAACTTGAAATAAATGAAAATATATTTATTCCAATTCAATTACAAAATGAAAAAATTCTAATTATTAAATTTTGTGATAAAAAGATAATCAAAGCATAATATATTTAATAATCCAAATTTTTAAAAATTGCAATTATTTTAAATGGTTAGTTTATATACCTAATAGAAAAGCTTATAAACGCAAAATATGCAATAAATGTATTTCTAAAATACAATTAAAAATTTACACCTTTTCATATAATTCATTTAAATATAAAAATAAATTTTACATAAATGCAGCAAGTACCTTTGAACATAGCTGAACCACTACAATTAAGTCTAGATTTCGGAGACACATAGGACATAGGAAATATATTCTTTGGCTTCGAAATTAAACTCGACCACAACCAATTCCCATGGTACTTTCATTACTAGTAACCTACTGTTAAATTTCATCAAAATACCGGCATTATTTTTTGAGTTATGGTGTTTGTAAGATATATGTTTGTTAGTCCTTGAACTTTTCAAGGGTTCCAGGACCCGAAATTATGGTACGATTTCGCCCATATGCAGTCCCGTCATACTTTCAATACTAGTTAACCCTTGTACACAATTGGAACGCTCTATCTTAATTTTAAGTTATAAGTTTTATTAATTTCGATGATAAGCTTTTACACATTGGGGGGTCTAAGAGAGGTTCTGAACCACCACTCCAATTGATCCCAAATTAGGGGGGCACGCAAGAAATAGTAAAGAACACCCTTGTGGCAAATTGGAAGCTTCTACATTTGTTTCAAGTTACTATCTTTATTAATTTCGAAAATATGCTTTAAGGGCCTAAGAACTGAGTGGCTGGTCCCCGATCCACTACTCCAATGGGGCCCAAATTTCAAAGACACTTACAAAATAGGAAGGGACACCCTGATACCAAATTTGGAGGTTCTATCTTCATTGGTTTCGGAATTATGCTCGTTTGGCCTAAATTCGATCAAAAAGTTCTAAGTTCCGAACCCATTGTCCAATCCTCACAGTACGTAATCACCGCCGTAGTTTCGCTGCCAATAACCTACAGCACAAATTTCATGAAGATAGCCTCATTAGTTGTTGAGTTATCGTGATTTTTTATATATGTTCCTTAGCCCTGACATCGATTAAAAGGTCCGGAATCCGAACCGTTGGGCTCATTTCGCCCTTATATAATCCGCGCTGTACTTATAGTACTAGTTAACTCTTGTACACAATTTGAACGGTCTATCCTAAGTAACTATTAAGTAACTATTTTTAGTAATTTCGATTATAAGCCTTTAAAACTAGGGAGGTCTGAGAGGGGTACAGAACCACCACTCCAATTGATCCCAAATTAGGGGAACACGCAAGAGATAGTAAAGAACACCCTTGTGGCAAATTGGAAGCTTCTACATTTTTTCAAGTTGTTATCTTTATTAATTTTAAAGATATGCTTTAAGGTCTTCGGAAATGTGTGGCTGGTCCCCGACCCACTACTCCAATGGGACCCAAATTCACAAGACACTTAGGAAATAGGAAGGGACACCCTGATACTAAATTTGGAGGTTCTATCTTCATTGGTTTCGGAATTATGCTCGTTTGGCCTAAATTCGATCAAAAAGTTCTAGGTTCCGAACCCATGGTCCAATCCCGACCTTACGCAATTCCCGAAGTAGTTTCATTACTAGTAACCTACAGCACAAATTTGATGAAGATAGCGTCATTAGTTGTTGAGATATCGTGATTTTTTATATTTGTTCGTTAGCCCTGAAACCGATTAAAAGGTCCAGAACCCGAACCCATGGGCCGATTTCGCCCATATGCAATCCCCGCCGTACTTTCAGTCCTAGTAACCTACAGTTAAAATTTCATCAAGATAGCTCCATTATTTTTTGAGTTATCGTGCCTACGGACGGACGGACGGACGGACGGACATGGCTATATCGACTAAGGCGGTCACGCTGATCACAAATATATATACTTTTCCATATCTAGCTCGCTTCCTTTAGGTGGTTACAAACACCATACCAAAGTTAATATACCCCTTTACCTATTCTATAGGTGTAGGGTATAAAAAATTGGACAGGTATTCAAGTTACAGGTGCTTAAAAATAGCATAATTTAAATTTTCGGGCCCTTATAGCTCCTAAACAGGGGGCTTGACAAAAAAATTTTGTTAACTGACTCCTACTATTTTTTTAGGATTTAACTTCTCCCAAAATTTGAAGATCCTAGCTTGAACCGTTTAGAAGATATGTGGGGCCAAAAATTTTGCAACAATTGAGTTTTATATAATGCTAAATTTTAGTACCGTATGGCAACCCTATACATTTAAGCAACATATTTTTGTAAAGCCGATAAAAGCAGCTCTCTAATACCGTTTTTCGATTGAAAATAAACCTAACAGAACTTTTGTTATATCAATTTAAATATAGGGCTTTTTTGGAATTTTCAGGGGCTGTAACTTCGTCACCCTTCAAAATTAAGAAAAACCTTTGACACATGTTGAAATATAGTTATAGAGCTTTGAATTTTGTCTATCACTAAAAAAAAATTTGGACAGGTATTCAAGTTACAGGTGTTTAAAAATAGCAAAATGTCAATTTTCGAGCCCTTATAGCTCCTAAATAGGGGGCTGGACAAAAAAATTTTGTTAACCGACTCCTACTAATTTCTAGGTATCTAACTTGTCCCATTTCAAGACCCTAGCTTGAACCGTTCAGAAGATATGTGTGGTCAAAAATTTTGCGAAAATTGAGTTTTGCGTAATGTTAAATTTTAGTACCGTATAGCAACCCTAAACATTTGCCTTTTAAAAATTTATAAAGTTTATGAAACCAGCTATCATTTGCCGTTTTCAGATTGAAAATATATGTAACAGAACTCTTGTTATAACAATTTAAATATAGGGCTTTTTCCAACTTTGGGGGGCTGTAGTCCCGTAACAGGTGGGGCCACAGAAAAACATTCTTCTACGAAATTATTTTTTTTGCAAAAACTACCCATGGTTAAAATTTCTTTTCTCTATTTCAAACGGTGTAAAAGTTTTTGTAAACATACGGACGGACGGACGGACAGAGTGAAGCTATATAGGCACATTTTTACAAAATTTTTTGAAAATGTGCTAAAAACAGACATTTTGGTAACAATTTTGTAAAACCTAACATTTCTTTTGCTAATGCATTAAAAACTAATAATAATAATAATAACACAAATAATATTTATAAAAATACTACTAACAATAATACTAATAATTCTAATGATAATAATAGCATATTAACTGAAATTAGAAATAGTATATTAGAAATGAAAAAAGTAAAGATGATCATTCTAAAAAAATTAATACATTATTTGAAATTTCAAAAAAAATTACCCAACCGACAAATAAATATTAACAATGATTAACAACATAAATCTCAAATTAATTGCTGTTAACGTAAACTCTCTTATTTCTTATGATAAGAGATTCTCTCTAATGCAATTTCTTGAAAACAATAAACCTGATATTCTCTGTATGAGCGAAACAAAATTAAAAAAAAAGCACAATCTACTTTTTGATAATTACGATCTCATTAGAAGAGATCGTAAAAATCAAAGTGAAGGTGGTGGTACAGCAATATGCATTAAAAACAACATTAAATATAATATCGTAAAAAAAAAGCTTTCGAACATTTTATCTGCATAGAAATATGTATTAAATTAAACAATAGGGAAAAATATATTACAAGTATTTATTCTTCACAGCAAAACCAACATAAGTTCATAGAAGAATTCTCTTTAGTATTTAATGAATTAAAGTTAAACAATTTAAATAATTTTTACATTTTAGCTGGTGATCTTAGCGCCAAACATCAAGCTTGGCTAAATGAAGTTCGAAATAGTAGAGGGTCACAACTTTTTAATTGGTTAGAAGATAATAAAATAATTTACAAATGTAAATTATTGCATTCTGACTCCCCTACCTATCCACGAGCTAATTCCTACTTAGACATAGGTATATCAGATGTTAGGTTAGAAATAAATAACACTGATTCTTTAGGTAGATTGCCTACTTTACCATACGATAGCGACCACTGCGCAATAGAAATACGTATAAAACTCAATAACGCTAATATTGAAAACGTAGGACTAACTAATGAACCTAGGTATATATACCATAAAACAAATTGGAAAAAGTTTCGGAAAAAGTTAGATAAAAATTTCGATATAACATTTCAAAATGAAGAAAACAAAATTATTGATAATGCCAATATCCCAATAACAGAAATAGACTTACACCTTCAAAAAATAGATACAATAATTCTTAAAACTATAAAATAAACAATTCCAACAGTTTCTAATTCAAAAAATTACCTTAAAAAATACAACTCAATCCAATTACAAAGACTTTTAAAAAAGAAAAACAATTTACAAAACGACATACATAGAATTTATAGACAAAGGTTAGATTTTACAGCACAAGAGATAATATTGTTAAAAAGCTTACTAAAAAATGTTAACTCACTAATCAAACAACAAATAAACTTAGAAATTAGTAATTACTGGGAAAATAGAATCAAAAAAATTAACCCCTCCAAAAGTCATAGCATGTTCCCAGAAATAAATAAAATATTTAGGAAAAAAGAAAATTTCAATATTAGTTGCCTGAATATTGACCCAAGAGATCAAGAATTATTAACTACCAACCAGTTTGACATAAACACTTTAAAAAAAACACCCGATAATAAATACATAATAGAAGATAATATAAGTAGAAATAAAATTCTAGGTTCACATCTTGAAAGAACACATAAAATTCAAAATTTTCCTAGTAGTTCTTTTCACAATAGAATATCCAATAATATTAACATTTTGAAAAATAATATTTTAGAAAGTAGAAATAATCATTGCACATTAAAAACTTTTACATATTTAGATAAATCTTCCGATCAGAGTTACAACAATAACCCATTCACTACAATAGCAGAACTAACGGACAAATTCAAACGTCTTAACAACAAAACTTCAACAGGAATTGATAATATCCCAAATATAGTACTTAAAAATTTAACTTACAAAATAATAGCCCAATATGTGATTCTTTTTAATAATTCCATTAACTTTACATATTTCCCTAAATCATGGAAAATAGGTAAAGTTATCTTTTTTAAAAAACCTGGTAAGGATCCCAAAAATCCAAATAATTATAGACCTATTAGCTTGCTACCTAATATTAGCAAAGTCTATGAAACTATAATTAATGATAAAATTACCATGTTTATAAATGATCACAACCTATTACCAGAAAATCAATTTGGTTTTAGACACAAATATGGAACAGTTCATGCCATAACAAAGTTAACATCAGATATTTGTTGGTATGTCAATAAAAAATTTTGTGTAGGTGCCTGCGCTATAATTCTCTGAATATTTAATAAAATTAGTCTTAGACCTGGTAACAGGCAATGAATTCGTAGTAGGTAAAAACTTATCTCATAAATTTTCAATAGAACAGGGATTAATGCAAGGCTCCCCAATTTTGTTTTCAATCTATATAATAGAACTATTAAAGCAACTAGATAGCTTATCAGGATTTAATTTCGCGTTAGCATATGCTGATGATCTATTAATATACTCAGCTAGTAAAAGTGTTAAAACTGCTCAGATAAATGTACAGAAAATGTTTGATACTACTTCTGACTATTGCAAAAAATGGATCCTTAAAATTAATACAGATAAATGCGAAACAATATTATTTCGAAATACAGTAGATAAGGTTAATTCGAACATAAAAAGAAATTGGAAAAATTTTATAATAAAAAGTAATAATACACGCCTAAAAAGAAAAAAAGTAATTAAGTATCTTGGGATACATCTACACCAAAATCTTAACTACATTGATCATATAAAAAATTCAATCTCCAAAGCCAACAAAGCATTTATGGCGGCGAAAAGATTGTTTTATAATAAAAATTTACATGATCGAGTTAAAGTTATTTGATATTTAACTTTAATAAGACCAATTATAACATATGGAGCACCCATATGGTACAACATTAGTGCAAGCCTAATGGAGAATATACGGATGTTTGAAAGAAAGTGCGTTAGAGTTAGTGTTAATAAGATAAGAAAAACAGATACGGAATTGAAACATTACTATTCTAACAAATATATTTATAAAGTTGCAAATATAAACAGAATAGATAATTTTATAATTAAATTAATTCGAAATCACTTCGATAGATCATTAAGAACTCCAGAAAACGGTTTAATATCTAATATATTCTACCATAAGGAGGAGTACATAAAAAAACACTTGAAACTGGATTCATACCTCCAGAGTATTTCATATACCTCAATAGGAATGCTTTTATTCAAAACCATGAACATGTCCCTATATTATACCATTATAATAGACGGGCCACATGTAAAATATTAGACTACAACCCAAATATTCTTATTAGGTCGCAATTTAAATATGATTATGTCAATTCCATTTAAGGACACGCAAATAGATAAAAACTATTGGTGGTTGGGTAATACTTTTTGATAAAATGTAATTATAGTGACATAGTATTACATAGTCTAGATTAGGTTCATCGGTAAGTTTAGGTTAGTTTAAATTAGGCTAATTAGGATAGTGTAGGCTAAGTTTTATAAAATTAAATCCATAATAATTATTTGGTTTTTATAATGTTTTCCAAATAAAATGAACAAAAGATGTTATATAATTGAAATATTATAATTAATTCAAAAAACTTTATAACCTATATATAGGTATATAGTCAAATTAACAAATTAAAATATTATTTTTAAAAGTTAATTCAAAAATTAGTGAAAAAGAACAATTATTTTATAAAACTTTTTCAATTGTAGTTTAAATGAATGAAATATATAAAAAAAAAAGTTTAAAAAAAAAAAAAAAAAAAATTGATTACGCGTACAGATCAATATAGTAGTATAATAAAATATATAAAGAAGTGAGTTTCGATTTGTGCCTTTTAGATTTGCATTTGCAATTTTTGTGGAAACAATCTCGATATAAATCAAGGTAAGGATGTATTATATCATTATAAATATATTATAATATGTCCCTAACTATTAGCCATATCATCCCCATTCAAGAAAAAGAAATGGGTTAATAACGAAGAACCAACAGACATAATAGTCTTAATATTAATATTATTTTGAAAAAAAAATTGAGCTAATAACTTCTTAACAAATAAAATATTTTATCATAAATGATTAACTGATGCTTTTAATTAGCAAATAATTAAAGCGTTCTTATACAATTAAACCTTTAAACAAATACTATATTTACTTTTTATTCTTTATTTTCTAATATTTAATTATATAATAATCTATATAGTTAATTATATAAAAATATTATGAATATAATTCGCAAATTATGAGTTATTATAACTTTGGTTATTTATATTAAGTCCAAATAATTGTATTCTACTTATGTAATGATTGTTGTAGCATTATTTAACTGGCATATACTTTAGTCCACTTAATACAAATTAATATTCAAAACGATACATGAACAGATTCTTAAAAGAACAAAATTAAGTTAAAAAATAAAATATATTACATAAATTTAAATATTATATTGTTCATTTGTGCTGTGCATAATAATTTTAATTATGACATTATCTGTGTCCACCACACCACAGAATTAACCAGTTTTAAAGGAAAATCATAATGTGAAACATCTTTCAAGGATTATTTACTATTGCATACATATTATAATAATTTATATCACAGCAATCAGCGTTTAAATTTTTTGTATCATACATAACTTAATCTAATGCTATTTATTTATTTAAGATAAACAAGTGAGGGAAAAAAACCAAGGGTTTTTAAAAAGCACATTTTCAAAATTATATACGGTTTCTTACTGAATATTTTATCATTTATTTTTATAAAAATATATATTATGATAATATTATAATTTAGTTATTTCATTAATTTATTAATTATATGACTAATAGTGAAATACTTAGAATATAACCCCAATGCACTCAAGAAAACCTGTTAATAAATGGGAAATATAATGTTGGAGCTTCAATGTTAACGTTAATTTTGGAAAAACTTACACTGGTGAATAAGTTACTGTTTTATAAGAACATAAAAGTCTTAATTTTGAAGACCTAGTAGCCCATCATTAGCAAACTTATGATGGATCTGCCCACCCCCCTCCTGTCCTCACCATTCCATTTTTTTCGGTTCTAGGAAATCAATTTTGAACTCCAACAAAATTTGGAATTTTACCTAGAATATTATCATCTAACCAAAAATGGTTAAGACTAAGAAAAACTTTCTTCAACTTAAAGAGACCCTTTCAAATTTAAGAAAAACATTTAACGTGTGTACATTTTTCGTACAGGTATTAAAGTTACAGGTGGTTGAAAAAAGCTTTTGAAAAAATTTTCGAGCCCTTATAGGTCCTAAACGAAGGGCGTGACAAAAAAATTTTGTTAATCGACTCCTACTAACTTCAGAAGACCTAACTTCTCCCCAAATTTCAAGACCCTAGTTTGAACCCTTTAGAAGATATATGGGGCCAAAAATTTTGCAAAAGTTGAGTTTAGCTTAATGGTAAATTTTAGTACCGTATGGCAACCCTATACATTTGAACCTCATATTTTTGTAAAGTCTATAAAACCAGTTTTTTATCTTTTACCGTTTTCAAATTAAAACGAGGAAGATTATAGTTGCCCTTGTCAACTTTTAGATACCCGTGCATACCCACTATGGTGTATAAAATAAACCGTAATATACTTCCCTTATACATTTAACTCATTACTCCATAATTTTGACTTAAAACAAAAAAAAAAAAAAATCACAAAACATAAAACATAAAACAAAATTTTCATTCATTGTCCCATAACTTTAGCTTAAAAAAAAAAAAAAAAAAAAAAAAATGGCCCACCCTAAAATTCCGATGGTCCGAGTGATGTCCGACTTTGCCAACTAACTTGCCCTATTACTTTACCTGCCCAATTTTAATTTTAACCTTGTAGCTTCATTAGATTCACAGTTATTGAATCGAAAGCTTTGTATGGCAGCCCCCCGAAAATGGGGCCGTAACATTTTGAAACTTCATATAAGTGCTCGATTCATTATATAAATAACCGTGTGTAATTTTTATCGTCGTACTATAATTAGTTTTGAAGAAATTCATATTGGTGCAAATAAGTTGTATGGCGGCCCCCCGAAAATGGGGCCCTAACATTTTGAAACTTCATATAAGTGCTCGATTCATTATATAACTAACCGTGTGTAATTTTCAGCCTCGTAGTATAATTAGTTTTGCAGAAATTCATATTGGTGCAAAGAAGTTGTATGGCAGCCCCCCGAAAATGGGGCCCTAACATTTTGAAACTTCATATAAGTGCTCGATTCATTATATAACTAACCATGTGTAATTTTCATCCGCGTAGTATAATTAGTTTTGAAGAAATTCATATTAGTGCAAAGAAGTTGTATGGCAGCCCCCCGAAAATGGGGCCCTAACATTTTGAAACTTCATATAAGTGCCGGAGTCATTATAAAACTAACCGTGTGTAATTTTTATCCCCGTAGTATAATTAGTTTTGAAGAAATTCATATTGGTGCAAAAAAGTCGTATGGCAGCTCCCCGAAGCCTTGGTCCGATTTTAACCAAAAACAATAGGGAACCTAGAAATTGTCTAAAAATGACTTTGTGTGAATTTCAAGACTCTAGCCCTTTTAGTTTTTGAGTTATCGTGCTGACACACGGACGGACGGACGGACAGACACACATAGCTAGATCGACTAATTTTTCGATTCTGAGCCGATACGTACCCTTGACACTATATCTAGCTCGTCTAGATCGATGCGTTACAAACGGAGGAGTAATTTTAATATACCCGATGTCATATATGTATGCACGGGTATAAATACACTTAACAAAACTCTTGTTATAACAATTTAAAAATAGGGCTTTTTCCAACTTTGGGGGGCTGTAGCTCCGTAACGGGTAGGGCTACAGTAAAAAATTCTTTTTTTTTTTTTTTGTATGTAGCGAATAGACTCCTAAACTGCCCAGCCGATTTTCATGAAAATTTTTATATTGAGGTTTTTGGGTACGGAAAGAAATCGTGGCCCAAAAATTTTGCTCTAACGCATCACCAAGTTGGTGCTGCAAGTATTTAAACTTCTTTGTTCTAAAATGAAAATGGTTTGATCGTTTGACTTCAAATTTTGTATACGTCATGCTCCTTCAGAATTGAGTTGACACTTTTAACAGTTTTGGAATTTGTTAACCCACGTCGGGCCGACGGGTGGTCAAAATAATTTTGGAAGCTAATATTGTCAAAATTTATTATTTTAATTAGAGAAATTCTTATTTATTTTATACGTCATTATAGTGGGTATGCACGGCTATCTAAAAGTTGACAAGGACAATTAGTATAATCTTCCCCGTTTCTTTTAAATTTTTTTCTAAAATTTTATTTTTTATTCATTTTAAGTTCGGTTCTGCTTTGATTCGTTGCAGTTTTGGATAAAATATTTTGAAAAAATTAATACTAAATTTATAATATATTATATTTATTTTGTCAGAGACAAGATTTCTTTAAAACATATTTATTATAACAAAAAAAAAACGGTAGCACGTTGCGACTAAGATACTTATATTATTATTTGCATATAAAAAACTGTAAATTGAATAAAATATTTATTTTGAAACATATCAATTATTCTGAGTTAACAAAGGATTAAATAATATAAATAATTTTTTTTCAGAGGTTCAATTTCAAATGCATTTTAAATTTAAAGTTAGATAACAAATGGCCAATTTGTTTATTTACTTTTCATTTTATCAAACGATATTAAATGATAAAATCTAAGTCCGAAGAAATAGCAAACTATACTTAAAGTTGTGATCAGATTTAAACGAACTGTGCGATGCTTATTCGTGAGAAATTCATCTATTCTTGACATGAGCATGGGTCTATGACATTCGCGTGGTTCTATATCTATCATGGTTATATTTACGCTTTACAAATGAAAGAGCAATTTTAATATAAATTATATGTGATCTTATATTCCCACGGGTATGAAAATACCCGAATGATGGTAGCAGGTGTCTTTATTTATGGCACCTCATTGTTGTAATTCTTTAAGCATTAAAAATATTAATTAGGACAGCTTTTGAAGTTGATTAAAAAATTTGTGTTTTTCAAAATATTTTAAAAGTCTATGGAAATTTCGCATGCGTTTCTTAAAACATAATTACCATGATACTACACCGCCGATGAAATTTTAGACTTAATGGTAAAAAGATATTACACAAACTAACTACAAGATAACAAAATTAAACCTAAATAATAGTTACAGAAGAAGGAAATTTTAAAGGTTTTTAAGGAAGTTTTTAAAATTTAAGGCAATTTTATTCTCATCGATATTTATTCATTGATATTTCATTATATCGATTGATTAAAAAAAAAGAAGACCAAAAAAAATTCGAAAAAAATTCAAAACGTTTTTAATTATAAGTGCAAATGTCTGTGCAAAGTAAAAATTACTTTTTTTATTTTTTAACCGAAAATCAAAACATTTATTTTGAATGAAAGTTCTCATCTAATATGATACACTAGTACTGGATTCTGATGTTCACAATTTATTATCATGCATAAATATTTTTTAATTTTGGGAATAAGGTTTAATTATGAAGTTTTTTTTTGTGTTATTTAATTTATATTTATATAATTTATTAAACAAGGTCAAACTTTTAAAAAATTAGGTTCATTTTTTGTTAGAACCTTGTATTGATCATGGCCAATTATATGCTGCAATTTCTCGAGCAACGAATTCTGTAGATTTAAAAATTCGGATTTTAGCAGCATCCAATCAGAAATAAACCTCAGAAGGAACAGTGACTGAAAATTTAGTATGTAAGGAAGTTCTTTTGTAACAGTTTTATATTCATCAATTAGGCTTTAAAAATAACATAGATGAGTAGACTTACTGTGAAATCCTAATCAAGAAATTGCTCAGGGGTTTTCCTAGTACACTATAATTACATTATATTAAAATTTAATCAAAAAACCTTTTTAAAATCTTATGACAATTATAATGACTTTATAATGACTAAATTTCTCCAAATATAAACAGCAGACAAATAGGCTTCTAAGTTCTATCAAAATAAAATAATGCCAATGTCATAATTTTTATTTTTGTTCAAAAATTTTTTTAAAACGAAATAATCTAAAGAATGCCAAAAAAAACTCCATATTTTCTTTATCAAAGTTTTTCTCATTCACTTTTTCAAAATCGCATTCATATGGTGATATAGTATACACTACAGATAATGGTGTAAAAATAAATTCTGAAAGAGAATAAAGGCAATAACATATAAAAACAAACACATGAAGAGGAGTTTCAGCAATACAAAAAATATGACAAAAACTCTTTTTTAAACAAGAAGAGTCAAAAAGAATCATAAAGAATATTATTTAATCCACTTTTTTTTTTGAAGTTGCCATTTTCTTTTTATTTGTTATCATAGTTTTCCACTGAATTATTAAAAAGTTGAATGTGCAATATAAACCCCAAAAAAAAAAAAAAAAACTTTCCATTTATGCACCAAAATTTGACAAAACTTTATTTTCAACATACGAAAAAATGCCAAAGAAGTCCTTATTATCTTTTAATTTAGGATAAAGTTATGTGTGCAAGTTATGTGTGTATATACTTATTAAAATTTTCTTAATTTATTCAATTTCCAGGAAAAGTTTTTTTTTTTTACTTTTATTTTGATATTAATTACATACCTACATATTTAATTTTTAACTTATTTTAAAATTTTTTTTTTTTCAGTTTTTCTTTTTAATTTTCTGGATTTTTAAATATTAATTAAGTTAGTCTTATTTTCCATAAGATTTTTCTAAAGTCATTTTATTATTTCGATGATTCTCGGCTATAAAATGACTCGGTTATAAAACGAAGTCATTCCGATAAGAGCTTCAACTTACTTTAGAACATACCTTCATTTATACTTCATAATGATACTTTTTAATTGCTCTTGGGTTGGTTGGTTGATATACTTGGCTGGTGATGACAACTTTGACATGACCACAAAAAGCACTTTAGGACTGTTTTGCTGCCACTACCCATAATCACAAGGTTTATGTTAAGGCTATATATTGATTTTAATTTCAGATGAATGTTACGGCATTCCAGGAATCGTACCTTTTCTGCAGGTTTTTTAGGCACCAGATCGCTAAGTTCTTTCAATTCATGTCTACCCAGAGCTGCACTTCTGGCTCTAGCGAGCGCTGGGAATTAACACGTGAAGTGTATAATGGTTTTTTTCTCATTCTATTCACCACAAATCCGGCATGATGTTTTGAATGCTCTTCGGTTAAGTATTAAATTAACACGTGAAGTGTATAATGGTTTTTTTTCTCATTCTGTTCACCACAACTCCGGCATGATGTTTTGAATGCTCTACGGTTAAGTACTTAATTATTTGAAATGCTTAGTTTTATTGGTATTTTTAAATTTTTACATTCTTTGTAAAGAAAATTGTAGGTTTAATACCCATTATTACAACTTATCATAGAAAATCTAAGTTAATTATCAAACTTTAGCTACCATCTATCGTCTAGTAAGAGAACAATTAATAAATAAGTCAGCAAACAAGGCTTTTAAGCGAGTTCGTTTAAGAGACTTATTCGAATAAATAGCCAAAAGTTATAACATTTTTCTGAAGGTACTTAAGTGGGATTTACTGTATCATTTTTTAAACATAATAGATATTGTTTATGTTTTACCAGAATTGTTCATATTATTATATTATGAATCAAATATAACTAAAATTGAGGGTATAGACAGTGTGATGGCATAGTGATTAGAATGCAGACTTTTCGAAGAATCCCAGTTTCCACAAATTTTTTATCATTTCAATTTGATTCAGATTCTTTCAGAACATTACATTATTTCAAATTAATGAAATAGCCAAGCATTTATAACTCTATTCTAATTACAAAAAAATGTACTGTGTTACAAAACCAACAGCTATTACAGTAAAAGCGTAACACAAACAAAAAAAAATATAATTATACATATATTTTTATAAATATGTAACTTATATATACTCACAATATACTGATTTTCAAATTGAGTTATACAAAACTTATTAAAACCTTTTAAGTTTTATATTAATAATAAAAAAATTAATTATATATTTTATAACAAATACTGAAATTTTATTAAATCTTATTTTCTTTTCATTAATTATTTCCAAAAAAAAAAAATTTTCGAAAAAATACTTTACTACAATTACAAATTGTTGTATATACTAACTTAATTCAATTTCCTACTTAATTCCTTTTGTTTTTTTGTTTAATAAATTATTTGGATAACAGATGGCAGGCACGTGAATATTTAATTAATCATTTATTCAAAATAATACAAGTGTCAAAACTTTTGCATATGCCTGTCTTTGTTCAATTCCTCCTTAATTTCATTTATTTTTTTTTTTTATTAATCCAATTAACCACATGTAACTTAATTTTTAGTCATAAAATTATAAAGATATAATTAAACAAAACAATTGAAATTCTTTATTGTCTGATTTTTTTACAGTACAACATTTGGCATGGCTGAGCTTACAAAAAAAAGTTGTGCTATTTTTATTAATAATTAAAATTTTATCATCGGTTAGGATTCGATAATAATAAAATGACCACGTTTTAATAATAAATTTTTGTATTAAAAATCCAAGTATCTGTATATGAATTCCAGATAACAATGAAAATTTTAAAATAACATAAAAAAATATTATATAAATGAATAAGATGATAACGTGTTGAGTTGTAATTCTAAATCTTTTTTTTATTCGACTCCTTTGTTTCTAAAAAAAATGTTTTTGTTTTATAAGATTTTTTTGATTTGAATTTTATTTTTTAGATGTTTGTAATAATAAAATATTCTTTATATTGTTTTTTTATTGCTTTATCAAGTGGTGTCTAATTGAGCTTATAGTTATATAGATTTAAATGTTGTAAATGTTTACTTTAAACTTTCAATTCAGTATTGTTGCGTTGCGTTCAGTTGCGAAACTTTAAGAACATATTAGAAATGCGAAAATATTAGCTATATGCTCCCAAATACTGAGCAATGTTTGGTATAATAGAGTTAATAGTTTATGATATAATATTAGTGTCATTTTTTGTTTTTACAAGGGCAATGGCATCGAAAGCTACTCAATAATGCTGTACGTAGTTTTTTCGGGTAGTGTGTAGCAACACACACTAAAACCACATCCTTTTTAAACCAAACTACAGGATGGCACCTTTGATACAAATGTACAGTTTAATTTTGCGGATGGGAATATGAGGAAAGGAAACTTTAGGAATTTGGAATGGGTTAATGGTTTGTGTAGGATAAATTGAAAGCTTTAGGGGATATTAAGGGGAAAGGTGTTAATAATCTTCTTAAATTTAATTAAGTCGTACATATACGAATTACCAACTTTTGGTACAGAATATGGTTCCATAATCTCGATCTTCGCATATAACAAACAAATTAGCATAAGTCGTGTTAACGATTCAACACAGTATGGACGAATATCCGTCGCACTCCTTAGCTCTGTTTTGCACTTTGTCAAAATGTCCCAGTGCCGGTCTAAATTATTCATTTATTTTTTTATTTATTTGTAGTACTAGACATTTGTAGTATTTCCTAATATTATAGTAGTCTTTTGCCTATTTGGTATTAGGACTTCTTATTACTCTATTATAATATACACTGTATTTATACCCGTGCATACATGATATGACATCGGGTATATTAAAATTGCTCCTCCATTTGTAACGCATTGATCTAGACTAGCTAGATATAGTGTCAAGGGTAGGTATTGGATCAGTATCGAAAAGTTAATCGATCTAGCTATGTGTGTCTGACCGTGCGTCTGTCCGTATGTCAGCACGATAATTCAAAAATTAAAAGGGCTAGAGTTTTGAAATTCACACAAAGTAATTTTTAGACCATTTTTAGGTTCCCTATTGTTTTTGGTTAAAATCGGTCCAAGACTTCGAAGAGCTGTCATACAACTTTTTTGCACCAAAATGAATTTCTTCAAAACTAATTTTACTACGAGGATGAAACACACGGTTAGTTATATAATGAATTGAGCACTTATATGAAGTTTCAAAATGTTACGGCCCCATTTTCGGACAGCTGCCATACAAAGTTGTCAATTCGATAACTGTGAATCTAATGAAGCAACGAGGTTAAAATTAAAACTGGGCAAATAAAGCAATAGGGTAAGTTATTTGGCAAAGATGGACATCACTCGAACCAACTTTTAGGGTGGGACATTTTTTTTTTGTAAGCAAAAATTATGGGATGAGTTAATTTTTTTTTTTTTTTGTTTTTTTTTTTGTGAGCAAAAATTATGGCATAATGAGTTAAATTTTACTTTTTTATATTTTTTTTGTAAAATATATAATAGCATAAGGGAAATAAATAACGGTTTATTTTATTTTATAAAACATAGTGGGTATGCACGGGTATCTAAAAGTTGACAAGGGCAACTATAATCTTCTTCGTTTTTTACTGGATATGATCCGACCTGGGTTTGAACCCGAGACTATTCAATTGAAAAACCGTCCCTTTAACCACTGAACAATCGGTCAGATTTCAATCTACTATTTTCTACTTTTATTATCAATTTTTGTTAAATTTAAAGAGTAAATCATTAATAAAATAGAAGTAAAGTACCCTAACAACACTTTTGTTAAGCAATCTCATGATTATTTTCATATATATAAAATAATGAAATATACATATCCCTCTATATTTATACATAATATAACATAATATTACTATATACATAGATAAAAAACACTTTTGGCCTTATATATTTGGAATTACTCCAACTTACTTATTACTAGCCCAAATATTTTTTTTATTTTTCTTTATAAACATTTTTCTCCTCGTAACCTACAAAAGTTTTTCTTAACTTAGTCTTAAAAATTTATTTTCAATAAAAAATTAGAACAACTTAAGAAAAGAAACTATATAACATCTTAATTCTTTTAGACAAATTGAAATACAAAACTGAACCAAGAGTTATAGACTTACAGTAGAAAAATAAGAGGAAGGAGTTTCATCAAACAAACAAACTTTGCTTAATACTCTTGAGATTCTTTAACTATAAAAAAATATTATATATATTATTTTAAATTTTTAACCTATATGTATAAATATTTTTATGTAAAATCTCACCATTTAAAAAAAACCCAAAACCATATTTTTAATTTCTTATATTATTTATTAAATCCCTAAACTTTTCTTATAGTATAAATGGTGTATGTCTCTAGCTCTACCTCAAGTCGATTGAATGTTTATTAGTAAACAGTAAAGAAACTTTTTTAACAAATTTGAATTCTATTTAAAAAAGGTCATTTCTTAAAGATGTCTGTTGTATATGATTATAATTAGTCACTGGCTTCTATAAGTAAAAAATTTCTGAATAATATTAGAAAAACATATTTTAAAATTTAAAAATAAAATCTTTTGGGTTCCAGCCCAATCAATTATAAAGGAATAAAAATTATTATAATTAAACATAGGGTCAGTAACAAATAATCAAATGAACTTTATTAAACCTGGAACTATTTAATTTTCGCGTCAATTTTAAAAATGTTTTTTGTTTAATAATTCTTTAATTTTAAAATATTCCAAACCTTTTGACCCCCCATAACTTACACTTCACATGTTTAACTTTGTACTCTTTGATGGCCACAACCCACATATAAAAGCTAATATATCTCTATACCTTATATAGTTCGAGTATAATAATGTTAATTTAATTATGTTTTCTATGTATAATATTGTAATTCAGTATAATTTCATAAAATTAAATTACTACAAATTTAAAGATTACTTTTTTTTTTTTCATAATTACCTAAATCTTAATTAATTTGTTTTAATTACATATGTAATTGAATTTTTTTTTAATTAAAACTAATAGTAAATTTTTTTAACTAAAATTGGGTACTTGTAATTTGAGAAATTTTCAATTACGAATTACTTTTAATTGTAATTCATTACTTGATTAAATACGGAATTTAATTAATTCGTTTCAAGTGTGTATTTTATGTTTGAAGAGATGTAACACTTTTAGAAAATAACAATTTCACACCACCAAGAATTAAAAGTTCCTTGATGTCTTTTCAAGATTCTTTACTCGACTTAAAAAAAAATAGTTTTACTCAAAACATTTGTTTCAATTATCGAACACTTTTAAATCCAAAAATTTTAATTCTTTTTAACATTAATTTAAATTTTTTATTATACAATTTTACATTATATAACTGTTTAACACTCTAATTATTTATTTAAGTCCTAATTTACTAAAACCATCATACTATAAAAACACTTTCAATTTTATTTTTAAAACTCAATTTCTAATAATTAATTTAGACCATTTATCTAATTTATCCTATAATAAAATGTTACCTAATGTTTTTAGGAAAATATTTTGACAAAATGCACTAATACCAAAACCTAGTTTTCTATAATTTTATTATACAATTTATTAAACTAATTATTTACGACCAAAATACTTCAGAAGCTCTAATTCGTTATATTCCAAAAAACCATTTTTAGCATACTTTCAAAAGATTTTGTAAAAATGTGCCTATACAGCTTCACTCTGTCCGTCCATATGTTAACAAAAACTTTTACATCGTTCGAAATAGAGTAAAGAAATTTTAATCACGGATATAGACATTGTAAAAAAAATAATTTCTTAAAAGAACTTTTTATAAGAGCTATAGCCCCCCAAAGTTGCAAAAATCCCTACATTTAAATTGTTATAACAAGAGTTCTGTTAGGTGTATTTTCAATCTGAAGGCTGAACACAATCTGAAGACAGCTGGTTTTGTAAAATTTATAGATTTTTAAAAGAAAAATGTTTAGGTTTGCCATACGGTACTAAAATTTACCATTATGCAAAACTCAATTTTCGCAAAATTTTTGGTCCCACATATTATCTTCTAAACAGAGCAAGCTAAAGTCTTGAAATTTTAGAAGTACTTAGATCCTTAGAAATTAGTCGCTTAACAAAGTTATTTTGTCATGTCCCCTGTTTAGAAGATATAAGGGTTTGAAAATTGAAATTTTGCTATTTTTAAACACATGTAACTTGAATAACAAATTAATAACCTGTTAAAATTTTTTTTATTAATTTACAAAATTTAAAGTTGCAGCATTTTATTTCAACATATGTTAAAGGTTTTACTTAAATTTAAAAAGTGTTCCTGGAACTGAAGAAATTGTCTCTTAGCTTTAACCATTTTTGCTTAGATAATAAAATTCTAAGTAAAATTCCAAATTTTGGTGAAGTTCACAATTGATTTACTAGAACCTAAAAAATTATGGTGGGGGTGGGGGAGTTGAGAATCATCATTAGTTTATTTAGTAAAATTTTGGGAACCTTTGAAGGGCTATTAGGACTAAAAAATTATAGTGTTCATGTTTTTATCAATCATTAACTTATTCACGAGTGCATATTATTCCAAAATTAAACGTTAACATTGAAGCTCCAACATTATGTTTCGCAATTATTAACAGGTTTTATTGAGTGCATTGGGATTATATTCTAAACACTGATTTTACTATTAATCATAATTAATAATGAATTGATGAAATAACTAAATTAAAATAATATCATTTATTTATATATATCGGTAACGTTGTAAATGTCGATTTAGAAAATGTCGAATGGGTGAAAATATCGACTGTAAAAAAAATACCGACTGAAAAAATGTCGACAAAAAAAATGTCGACTGATAATTTGCCTACAACTGAAAATATTAAAAAAAAATGTCGACGTACCTAATTAAAAATATAAAAAACAAATTATAACAATATATTTATTCTAGAAACAATAAATATCTATTCAATAAAAAAAACTAAAAGAAAAAATAGATATAATAATTATATGTGAAACAACACGATAAATAAAATTAATAAAATATAGATTTTAGTATAACTTCATGTTCCTCGCTAATAAACATAAATATTCAAATTTTATAAAACCTATTCTTGTTTGCAATAATATTTCTTAGACGTTCCGTCTTTTTGATATTTAAGCTGAAATTGCATACTTTGAGGCGCAATTTTATATAAATGGGTTTTGAACTTGAATTTGAATTTAAATTTAAGTATTTTATAAGAGTGAAGCTTTTTTTTAATTTTTTTGTTGTTTTATATCTACAAAGTTATGTCAATTTAAATCTAACAAACCTAATTCTTGTAATAACATACCTACAGTGCTGTTACAGCATTCTCACTGCTGCAAACCTCAAGTAACTATTATACTGAAAAAATGTTGAAAAAAATGACAATCTTCACTGAAAAAATGTTGCCTAAGAAAATATTGATTGAGAAAATACTGCGCAGTAGTGAAGATTTTCTCAGTCGACATTTTCTCAGGTCGACATTTTCTCAGTCGACATTTTCTCAGTCGACATTATGACCCGGACCTATATATATATTTTTATAAAAATGAATGATAAAATACTCAGAATTGAAGACTATATAATTTTGAAAATGAGCTTTTTTAAAAACCCTTGGTTTTTTTCATCACTTGTTTAAATTTATAGTTATTAAAATCAGGCTGTACTTAACTTCATTAATAGAACCCACCTACATATAAAAGTATATATTAAATTTTATATATCAATTCAATATGTATTTTAACTTAATTCATTCAATTGTCATGTTAAATTCTGTGGAAAATATCCAAAACTTGATAAGCGCAAAATTACAGTTTTTCAATAAACGTGTTTGAAAATTTTTAAAAATATTTTGTGACACAAAATGTTCATTTAAAACATTATTAATAACCATTTGAGGGATTTTTAATTAAATAAACGCTTATTTATTTTTGGCAGTGCAAAGATTTGATGTTAAACAGTCCACTTCAAATGTTATCTCAAAAAGGGAAAAATTACGCTTATCAAGTTTTGGATATTTTCCACAGAATTTTAATATCTAATAAAAGATTGTACCAACGACTTCCAAACTACTGAAATACTGTTTAAGAAATATGATCAACAATATAATATCCTATTACATAGTAACCCAATCACTGTATAATATTAATTTGTATAACAGTTTTCTGTAAAAATTTATTTTTTGAGTAAACCTAATTGCATTTACTATAATTCTGTTAACTTTTAAGAATATCTTACATGTTACATTAATTCTTACCAAATGTCAAATGAGAGAAAACATAAATTACTGTTATTTTTGAGAACTATAAATTCTGTAGCTAGCTATTTTTTTTTTACCGTTTAAAAAATTATATAAAATTTCTTTTCTGTAAACATAAGGCAACATATTTTCTGTTATACCGTAAAACAATTTTCTGTTATTTTCATGTTTTGGATAATAATAAGTTTTGTTGTTTTTTTTTTATTCTGCTGTACCAAAATATTAGTACTTAAATATTATAAAATTTTTTAGTACGCATGGATATGTTAATATTATCACGAAAATTTCTAACCTTTATACAATTTAAAGGAAAAAAAAACAGACGTTTTTATTTAGTTTCTTTTTAATATTTTTTTGGCAGTTTATTCAGTATGTACTAAAATCTTCATTATAAAATCAGTCGGTATTTGACCATTTGAGTGTTGATAATAGATGTACGCGTATTTTTTAAGTTTAATTCACAATATAGTTAAATTACGAAAAATTAAAATAAATAAAAGTTACATTATATTTTTCGTAAATATAAGAAAATATATAAATAAATAAAATAAAAGTATGTGGAAGTTGGCATCCATAGCTATTTTGATAAAATTGATATTATTAGAAACACGATAAAAAAAAAGTGAAAAAAAAAAATTGTGTGACTAAAATAATAAAATAGTACGTGTTTATATATATATATATATATATAGATATATATAAATGTATAAATATAAAAAAGATCTAAGTTGTAAATATATAAATTCATATTTAATAATATTATTAAGGTTCATGTGTTAACATTTCAGAAAAAAAATCTTAAATGTATAATATATACATGTTCATAAATAAATATATATATATATATAAAACGTGATCGCGATTTGTGAAAATATGATAAGGATAAAATATTTTTCCCAAAAATTTAACACAATTCAAAATGCAAGGATATAAAAATAATATAATATAATAATTATAAATAAAAACCGTTAGATTAAGTTAGGACCTTGAGAAATTTGGCAACCTTCCAATTGAAGGGCTATTAAAACTTTAAAATAAACAAGTGATGAAAAAAAACAAGGGTTTTTAAAAAAGCACATTTTCAAAATTATATTGTATTACATACTGAGTTTAACTTTGGAAATATTTACTTGGAAATAGTTACTACTGACTTATAAAATTTACTGCTAACAGTAAATTTTTTATTTAAAAGTTGTTATAGCCCTTCAATGGGGAAGGTTGCCAAATTTCTCAAGAATCTAACTTCAACTCCTCCCCCAACTCCTACTCGTTCTAGGAATTAAATTTTGAATTACACAAAAATTTGGAATTTTACTTAGAATTTTATTATCTAAGCAAAAATGGGTAAAACTGAGAGACACTTTCTTCAATTTAAGGAACCCCTTTTAAATTTAAGAAAAACCTTTAACATATGTTAAAACATAATGTTGGACCTTTAAATTTTGTGTATTAATAAAAAAAAAATTGGACAGGTATTCAAGTTACAGGTGCTTAAAAATAGCAAAATTTCAGTTTTCGAGCCCTTATAGCTTCTAAACAGGGGGCTTGACAAAAAAATTTTGTTAAACGACTCCTACTAACTTTTGAGGATCTAACTTCTCCCCAAATTTCAAGCCCCTATCTTAAACCGTTTAAGAGATATGTGGGGCCAAAAATTTTGCAAAAATTGAGTTTTATATAAAGGTGAATTTTAGTACCGTATGGCAACCCTATACATTTAAGCGACATATTTTTGTAAAGTCTATAAAAGCAGCTCTCTAATAACGTTTTTCGATTGAAAATAAACTTAACAGAATCCTTGTTATATCAATTTAAATATAGGGCTTTTTTGGAATTTTCAGGGGCTGTAACTTCGTCACCCTTCAAAATTAAGAAAAACCTTTGACACATGTTGAAATATAATTATAGGGCTTTGAGTTTTGTCTATCACTAAAAAAAAATTTGGACAGGTATTCAAGTTACAGGTGTTTAAAAATAGCAAAATTTCAATTTTCGAGCCCTTATAGCTCCTAAATAGGGGGCTTGACAAAAAAATTTTGTTAACCAACTCCTACTAATTTCTGAGTATGTAACTTCTCCCAAAATTTCAAGATCCTAGCTTGAACCGTTCAGAAGATATGTGTGGCCAAAAATTTTTCGAAAATTGAGTTTTGCGTAATGTTAAATTTTAGTACCGTATGGCAACCCTACACATTTGCCTTGTAAAAATTTATAAAGCTTATGAAACCAGCTATCATTTGCCGTTTTCAGATTGAAAATATATGTAACAGAACTCTTGTTATAACAATTTAAATATAGGGCTTTTTCCAACTTTGGGGGAGCTGTAGCCCCGTAACAGGTGGGGCTACAGAAAAAAATTCTTCTACGAAATTATTTTTTTTGCAAAAACTACCCATGGTTAAAATTTCATTTCTCTGTTTCAAACGTTGTAAAAATTTTTGTAAACATACGGACGGACGGACGGACGGAAGGACAGAGTGAAGCTATATAGGCACATTTTTACAAAATTTTTTGAAAATGTGCTAAAAATTTACTGTAAGCAGTAAATTTTATAAGTAAGCTGTAACTTAGTCACCAGTGTATATATTTCCAAAATTAAACTCAGTAGGTAATATAATATAAATTTGAAAATGTGCTTTTTTAAAAACCCTTGGTTTTTTTTCATAACTTGTTATATTATATATTTTATAATGTTTAAATGTATATATTATAATATTTCGATTAAACGAAATGTATACAATAGATATATTATAATATTATATATATTGCAACAAATAAAATAATATATTTGGGAATTGGATAATTTAATTTGAATGCTTTGAAAAAAAAAACCAATATTTGGTCCTGTATTTTGACAGAATGATTAATTTAAAATAATTTAAAAAAAGGTTTAGTGGCAAAAGCTATCTACCTAATAATAATAATATAATATTTGTTTTATATTTAATAAATTGTGATTTATTTAATTCACTTTTTTTTTTAATGTTTAGCTCATTATTTGGAGCATGTTAGATACAATGTTCTAAAAACAAAACATATCATAATATTTAATCGGCTTATTTTTTCCCATACAACTATAAACATCCTTTTTCCGGGTAAACTGTAAGACCAATTTTAATGAAACAACAACCAAAAGAAAGGTTTTTTTTGTTTTCATAGGACAATGGTATTTTTTTTATAGAATATTGCGTTTTTTCAGGTGAAACCCCGTCTTTAATTTAACGTAATTTTGAATTTAACGGTCACGCGGTTAAAAGTTGAGCCTTATGACTCTAATATTATGCGCCGACTTTCTGTGTAAATGTAATTCATTTTCGGTTGTAACTCGCAGCTAAACCTAAATCAAAATATTATAGGCGCCCGACTTATTTATATCTTTCTTTTTTTTTTAGTTCAAATGAACAAGGAGATTTAAATTTTTTTAAAATTTTTTTTTTGTTTTTTATTTTTATTAAAAAGTAAAAACAAATAATGAGTTCTGTTCGAAATGAAAGCAATACATTTGGTTTATACAGTAGTTTTTATTTATAACGAACTCGGTTCAATTTTAATTATAATAAACTTTACACTTTTTGCCAAAGAATTAAATTTTACCTAAAAATGGAAGTTTTTTATTACATTGATATTTCTTTTATTTAAACTTATTATATCTAATTATGTTGCTTGGCGATTAGTTAAGTCTTTTTTATTTAGTTTTGAATATAAAAAAAAATCACAATAACGCATAATACAAATATACAAAACAAAATTTCAATAGAAGAAAAAGCACTATACATAGGCTTACACATCAAATAAAATTTTAGCAAATGAGTTCGAAGTGTCCATTCTATAATCAGCACATTCTACAATGTTCAAGTCTTATACTAATTTTTCAAAATTCACAGCATTCTTTTAAAACGACATTCGTTTATTACGACGAATATTTTCCGTCCCATCATGGTCGTTATAACCGAAAAGCATTGTATATTGTTCGCAAGTTATTATAATACAGTACTAAAAAAAAAATTTTTTGTAAATCGTAAATTGTTGTTGCTTTTTGTTAAGTTTTTTGTACCATAAAAAACCGACCTCTGTAGTTGCCATTACGTTTGTGAGTAATGATATTAAAAAATATATGTATTTGCAAAAAAATTGAAACAAAATAACTTTCTTATAAAAATAATTTGTAATTTAAATGATTTGTTACTTAGGGCCTAACCATAATCAACGCGTACGGCGAATAATTTCTGGAAATTTCTAGAAAATTTTGAAATAAATAGTTAGGTACCTGAATTTACATGTGAGCAACCGAAATACGCGAACAACTGGTACCTCGGATTTAAAAATTGACAAAGCGAAAAATAAAAATAGAAAATTAAAAATAATATTTTTGTAAAAGATTTGTTTATTAAAAAATGCCTGTAGTACGTTTGCAGAAACAAAAAAAAGAAATAATATTTCTTAAGAAAAATGATTTGTATTCAGCATGAACGGCGTTCAGTTTCTGTCAAAAAATTTTTAAATAAGTAGTTAAGTATATAAAAAAATTTACCTATGTAACTATTAAATTTAAAAATGGAATAATGGAAGGAAAAATTTATTCTTTGATTAATTGAAAAACTTTTTTTTTATGCTATAAATCTTAAAATTGAGATTTAAAAAAAAACTTCGGTCAACTTGACTATTATTGTGTACTTCTGGCAGCTTCAATTTAATATAATACTAAGCACTAAACTTATGAATTATGATATGTTAAATTTTGTTGTATATATTATGTATTCATAGAGTTTTTTAATTAGGATACAGAATACATACAACATATTATGTCAAATTCAAATCGTACTAAAATGTTTAGAAAAAAAGTACAGTTTGCTATATGAAGGATAGCATTACCTCGAATTTTCGGCTCTTGACTTCAATAAATATATGTATATGTTTAGAAATATGTATAATCAAATTTTCAGAACATTATATATTATTAGAATAATATTTATATGTATTAAGAATTTAAATTTAATTTAACTGTATCAATTTATCCTCTCTTTAAAACGGCTTAAGCTATAGGAATAAAACTCAAAAATAGGTACTTAACAACGTTTTTATAATTGAGAAATATTATAAATTTTTTTTTTAAGCAAATTTCAAGCGGTAGAATTGTTGACAACACTGTTGGCATAGTTTTTGTTATGTATAGGAAAAAAAGAAATAATTTGTCGTGTAATATTAGTCTGTCTAATATAATTTACACAAAACGAAATTTGCATGTTAACTTAAAAGCAAAAATAGCTCGAATTTCGAGCCAGGGCGATACTAGTTAAAATTTATATTAATAAATAAAACAAATAATTATTTATTCATTTATTAAAATTAGTCATATAATTTAAAAAAAGTAGGTATAATAATAAAAAATTATAAATAAAAATGGTAATAGAAAGTTACTTTTAATATAATATTTTAAACAAAATAGTAGAATTAATACACAAATTTATATAATAAACAATTACAAAATTTAATAGAATAAAAATTATATTAAAAAAATATTAAGGAATAAGTTATTAATATTAAATTTTATGTAAATCGGTTGCAAAGAAAATTTTATAACAATATAAAATGCATATAATAAAAATTTTGAATTTCTAAATTTATGTGTCTAGAACATTTGTAGACTACTTTTGATTTCTCTAAGGATTCAAATTATGGATAAAACACATTGTGTAACAGCAGATAATTCATTGATTCAACATTTTGCATATGGAAAATGAACATTCAAACATTTTTAATTTTAATTATTTCTTTAAGAATTGATTTATCACAGGAACTGATTTAACTCCATATCACAGGGTTCCTGATGCTGAAAATTCTGCATATGTGCAGACCTTTGTTAATGAATCAGATGAATTAAAGTTAAGGAATATAATAAAATAAATATTCTCTCTAGTCATATGTCAACTTCAGCATACTTATCTTAATCTACCAAATCCTCTTCTTTATTATTTCAATATATTTTCTATGTTTTCATGTGTGCCCTTATCCCTAGAAATTCCAACCCAACCATTCCAATCAATATAATTAAGGGAAGTGAATCTTTTTATTAAATAAAATTATGGTTAACTTCTTAAGAAAATGTAAATTTTTAAAAAGATTTCAAAGAACAGTGAATGCCTAACCAGCTTTTTGACATGATTACACAACCTACATGATATTTAGTTTAGTTACCTTTTATTTATATACATATTTACAAAAAACTTGTTTACATAATACCATGTTAATATTGATAAAAGTTAAAAAAAACAAGTGATGAAAAAAGTAAAGGGTTTTTAAAAAAGGCGTATTTTCAAAATTATAATAGTGTTTCATACTGAGTTTAATTTTGGAAATATATTCACTGGTGACTAAGTAATTGATTTAGAAAAACGGGAAATTTTTAAGTCCTAATAGTCCTTTAATATGGCAGGTTCTGAAATTGTTACCAAGTAAAATTATGATAATTCTCGAGAATCTAACCCCACCCCTAGTTTTGAGATTTTAGAAATTAAATTTCAACTTCCTCTAAAATTTGGAATTTTCCTTAGAATTTAAGCAAAAATGGTCAAACCTAAGAGACACTATCTTCAATTTTAGAAACCTCTTTTAAATTTAAGAAAAAGGTTTAACACATGTTAAAACATAATACCACATGGAGCTTTGTATACAAATTACTAATAAAATTTTTGGACAGCTTTTCCAATTAAAAGACCTTAAAAACACAAAATTTCAATTTTCGACCCCTTACAGCTTCTTAACAGAGGGCGAGACAAAAAAAATTTTAACTGACTCCTACCAGTTTCTGAAGAATTAACTTCTACCAAATTTTTAAGTCTCTAGCTTGAGCCGTTCAGAATATATGTGAGGACAAAAATTTTATGAACTCAACTCAGCAAATTAAGATACTCGGCACCTAATAAAAATTTTAAAACTTTTTAAAACAAAAACTAGTCTTTAACTCCTAGCTTTTATATGAAAAAACGAGATTTGAGGTCAGACCAGTATAATACTAAGTAAAATTGTACTTGAGTGGAGCAGCAGTATGTACCATTACCTGATACTAATTTCTTGATCAAGCACCAATATTGCTTGGGTTTCGATACTTATAAAATTAAAGTAGAAGCTTTAGCTATAGGTATCAAAAAAAATTCCTGTAATTACTATAAAAGAATCAAGTAAAAATAGCTAATTATTTTTTGGAAATTGGAAATCATATAAAATTTCAATTCAAACCCATATAATATTGAATCTTTAATAAACACTTATAAAAAATCTTATAACTATAGTGTATTGCACTTTAGGAATAAAAATATTTGTAAAATATTTGTATACCTACTTTGCAAATTAATTGATTCTTAAGTATTTCACGGTACTTAATTACTCACTCACAAATACTTAAGTATCAGAAAATAATTAATACACACTCACAAATACTTAAGTATCAGGAAATAATTACTACTCACTCCCAAATTCTCAAGTAAGTATCAGAAAATATATATTCAAAATATAATTAATTTCTAAGAAATACTAGTACTACACGTTGTAATAAGTATATGGTAACTGAACTGATACTTGAAATTTACATGCCTGTTTGAGATCAAGCTTCGATTTAAGCATCCGACCTTTTCTTTCATTGCTCAATTCCGAAACATATATTTTAATAGATTCGATCCAATTAATTACATTTTATATTGCATCCATTCTTTGGTTGTCTTTACTCCCTATCATTTTTGTTGTTAGATATATTCCCGACGATTAACGGTTAGCAACTTTATCACTATTGTGTTCTTGAACTTTAAGCCTTTATACAACGTAACGGAAAGTTATAAAAAACATTTGGAAGAGCGTAGTTGATTAGACTGTGTCAACTGAATATTCGTGTGACCGGAATATAGACGTTTGATGATATAATGCTAATTACTCTTAGCAAGATTTCAAATACACAACTTATTAAACTTTCAGATATGTACAAAACAAAATGTAAGCTTAAAGACAGTTTTTCGAACCTGTCCTTGCTCATATAAAATAAAACAAGTTGTATTACAACCCGAATCCGTTAGCAAACTGACTGAATTTCAATAACGATATCTATAGTTATACCCGTATGACTATATAGTCATTATACCCGTATGACTATAGTCAAAGGGTATAATAAATTTGCCATTACGTTTGTGACGCAGAGAAGGAGGGGGGGTAGATATAGACTCAAGTGTATGGATCGGATCAGAATCGAAAAATAAATCGATTTAGCTATGTATGTCCGTCCGTCCGTCTGTCCGTCCGTAATCAAGATCAAATCAACAATCAAAAAAGTGCTTTGTGTGGAATGGAAAAATTATTTTTATTACCCACTTGAGACATTTTTATTTTTGAGCAACTTATTGAGTATTTTCGTAAATACATGAAAGATTTTAATAATTCCTTGATGATTATGAATGTATTAAAAAAATTGATTTTGATCATGTAATGAAAAAGGTTTGTTTTATTTTGTACAAAATATCGAAAAACAGTCCTTTTAATATTTGTATGTACCTATACTAGCTAATACCCGGTTCTGCGCCTCTCAATGGAGGTTTAATTGAAGTTGATGTTACTGCAAAAAGTTAACACAAAAATTACACACAGTGTAAATGTAAATTTTAAAATGTATGAAAGCAATTTTTTTAAAACAATTTTTCTAGGTTTATTCTAGTAATTTTTGAAACTTTCTCAACAAAAGAAATTTTCATGAAAATCGGCTGGGCAGTTTAGGAGTCGATTCGCTATATACAAACAAACAAACAAATAAACAAACAAACTTTCGCTTTTATATATATAGATGATATATCTAATGTTCAAAATCTGCTTAGTAATTGTAAAAATTATTAATTCAAATACAGAATAAATTAATAAATTCAGAATACATCTAGAAAAATCTGTATCAAAATCTAAAAAATAATGTCAGTAAAATTTAAGACATTTCAACAAAGCTTATTAAAAGATTTCTTCAATTCAAACTGTGGAGGAATATTCGATGCCAAACTAAAATCAAAAGAAAATGCACTCATTCTTCAGAATCACAGTAGCAGAAAGGGCAGGTGTAATATCGAATATAAAATACCAACTTTAAGGCCTGGATTATGAAAATATTAAATCAGTCTTCAACATATTATGCAAAATCAGTATAGGATATCCTAAAATATCTACAAAGTCCTAAATATAATACAGAAGAAATGTTTCACTAAACTATGAGATTTACCAAACATAAAATTTAAACCAATAATATGACAATTAATAAGCAACACTAAAGAAATTACTCAGAACAAATGAGATAAATTTAAAATAAATTTCTCGTTTCTACATAACATTTTACTAACAAACGAAAGCTTACAGGAGTTAAAGCTGGTATAGTTATAATTTAGAGAAAACTAGAAAAGTGTTAAGTTAATTAAAATGCGGGGCTCAGAACTAAAGTGAACTAACCATCTTAAACAAGTTTTTTCGCATAAGTAGTTGAAAAGACCAATTGGCAGTTGCATATTTTGTGGTATTTTTGTTTTGGACTAAGGAACCTCCTATGCCATTTTTTTTATTTTTTTAGTGTCAAAGGTCCTAAGTCCCTTTGGTGGCTTTTCTTTCATTTTTTAAACGTTTGTCCATGTATTTGTTCTGAAACCCTCTTTTTAATTCTTAATTACGAATAAAGCAGATAATATAAAATTTAAGCTTCCGTGATCAAGAAAATAACGATAATAAGGAATCTTAGACCCTGGAAATCGCTTTTAAACTAGAAATACGTAGGATGTAGCCGAAGCTACCAACTATTGGAGCAAATCAAAAGTAAATATTAAGAGCCATCTAACCTAACCAATCTAACTATTTCTATAGCCCCAAAGATGGTTGTCATATCGAACTGTCGACTCAGCCCTACAAATTATTTTTAATGTAAAATAAAAATAAAATACAATATCACTGAAAAAATAAAAATCGGTTTACTATGAAGAAATCCTGTATGTCCTTATGTACAAATAAAATGGCTATGCTTTTAAAAACAAACTTAAAGTTATGATAATTCATCGAATTGTCAGCAATAATGTATATTTTTTTCATTTTGCAAAATATTATTGAATGTCTCACTTTGAAACAAATACACATTCTATACATATATTATAGACATTCAATATTATGAGTATAATAGATAATGCATTATTATTTATTTAACGAGCATTTGAAAGATTAAAAAGTAAGTAAAAAATAAAATAAATTGCACAAAATGACAATTTTCAATATCGTTTTAAGAATGTCTGATTGTGCAATTTTACGCAACAACGACAATATACGTTAATATTAATTTTATGTACATCGCTACAAAAGATTTACATGTGTCTTTTGTTGAAAATTTATATGACAATATTATAATGAAGATTAAAAGTGGAACCGCTTTGGCATTTGGCATCTAATGAAACTGACTGAATTTGAATAGCAAAGTTGGCTCTTGCACAAGGACAAAATTTCAGAATCTCAACTGCTATTGTTCTTGAGTTCTTGTATGGAATAATAGGCTAACGGACGGACGCACACACATTGTTAAAACGACATACTTTTCGATTCTTATCCAGTTTATATACTTGTAGTTCTATCTATCTCCTCTCATTTATAGCTTCACACACGTGATGGAAATACGGGCATTAATAGATTATAAATAAAATAATATTTAAAAAAAAAATGTTTCAATAAGAAAGGGCGCCTGAAAGTATACAATTTTTTTTTACTGTCACTGTTTTAAATTTTTAGTGGGTTTTACAGGATTCGAATGTGCAGACTTAAAAATAGAAAAAAAATAACGGAGCTTTTGCGATGTTGAACGTTTGAACTCACTTTTATTTCATCTGTCCGATATATTTAAATGTTGAAGGGGTTAATCTTTTTACAACTCCTCTAATTTTTTCACAAAAGAACATATCGTTTTGATTTTATATTTTATATATATAGGTAATTAATAAAGGAGCAATTTTCACTATCCAAGTGTATATTTTTTGCATATCAATTTGGAACACATATTGCTATTAAATACTAAAATAGCAGAATGTAATTATTTAAAAAAAAATAATATAATAAAAAAACTTTTCGTAAAGTTAGTTTTAAAATTTTTCTGAATAGAATAATTTTTAGAAATTTTTTATAATAGAGCTCCTATGTCTTCAACTAGTATCTACTCAAACTATTTAATAACATGAAATCAAGTTATATGGAATTAAAATTAACAAGTTATATGGAATTAAAACCCAGGGGTTTCTAACCATTTTTTTAATTTCTTTTTTTTCATTTCATCAAAAAAAAATAAAAACAATAAAAATTATATTTAATTATATTTCTCAAATTTTCTCATAGAATGTCGGAAAATTGTTGAAAAAGTATCTCTCTTTTAATTAACTATTAAATATTTTTCATTAATATGATTTTGGATTTAATTTTCAAAATATTTTTCGAAAAATATTAAACAAAAAAACAAAATGAAGAGACAGAAGACATTTGAAAGGAAAGTTTTTCTGTGTCTCAGCACAATAACATTTTTTTTTAAGTGATTTTTGTTGTTAAATTTTTTCTGTATTTGGGAATTAACAGACCAAAAAAAAATCCAAAGTTTGTAGAGTAGAATTTTATAATATATAATATATACATACAGCTATATATTTATACCACTATTATAATTGAAATTATTCCAACAATTTACTTATAAAGGTTATAAGTGATAAATAATTAAAAATATTAAATTAAAAAAATATATATTTAAATAATTTAATTAAGATGCAAAAATAAGAACAAACAGAAATTCCATCTTTTAACTTGGTTAAATTAAAGCAAGTAATAAACTACAATAATACCCTACACCTATAGCAAATTCAATTGACAGTTATACGAAGTCTCACTTCAACTCATCAAAGCACATTAATAAACTGGACAGAACTACAGTATATCGAATTTCAATCTTCAAACTTCATTGATTAACTAACTATGACTAAGGACATTCTGGTTAGATATATGGAGATCTATTTTTTCCCCTCAAATTTCAGAAACATAAAGAAAACGAGAAAGACTACTGTTATACCAAATTTTATATTCCTATCTTTAGAAAATTATTAATAAATCAAATTCTATGGGTATAAAAGAAATAGTAAGGAACACCCTTATACCAAATTTTGGCAAGAGTTGCTGAAAAAAACCGGCAGTAAGAGTTGCTGAAAAAAACCGTCCTGAATTTGAAATTTCTTCATCTTGTAAATATTTGAATCCATGGATGGAAGAGCGATTAGAAAAATCTTTTAGAATTGTTGTCCATGTTTTAATTTTTTTATTATTTGAAATCCATAAGAAATTGAAAAATTTCCTCAAAATTAGTGAGTCACGTTTCCCGGATTCCCGGAATCTCGGGAAACCCGGGAAAATTAAATAAAAGAGTGAAAAGAGTGAAAAATTTATAAAAGTGTTTAAAATAAATGAAAAAACACAATTTTTTAAAAAAAAAACAAATTTAATTCATAAAATAATAAATAATAAGAAAAATAAATTCAAATCTTAAAAAACAAACATAACATAAAAAAAATATTTCATTATAAAATTCTTAAATTTAATTCTTATTTAAAAAATTAGTTTTTAAAAAGGAAAGGCAGTTCAGTGAATAGTTGCTCAAATTTGATCTCTTTTTGGTGCAAAAATTGGACGACGCCGAGAATACCCTTTCACTCTCAATTGAAGTGGGCTGTACGTTCATTAACGCATCCAATAACATTTTTAGATTTTTAGTAATGTTCCCTGTATTTTCATATAAATTAAATTCTTTTTGTAAATTTGTCTCATCATGCGGAGAATCTGTCACTTTTTTTTTAATTTGTAGTGCTGCATTTATAGCACCAGCCAATATATCATTTAGATTAGTATTTAAAACTAAAATTGGTTCTTCCTCAGACGAATCTTCACTTTGGATTTGTTTTTTAACTTCAGCGGATTCAATCTCTTTGCCGAACAACCTGTTAAATGTCTCGTTAGCATAACGTATAATTGTAGCCTTAGATGATGAAGGCAATTCTGTAGTAGCTGTAGATTTTAAATCAAGTGTTTGTAGATACTTTGTTAAAGACACCAGATCTTGGTTTCTTCTGCCTTTAATACATCATCATTATGTATTAAAGGCATTTACGTACATCATTTGCACGTAAAGAATCGAATAAAAATTTCAAAATCGCATCGGCTGTAACTAAATTTGCATCACGTCTACCCAATGCTTCAGCAGCTACTTTAATTGGGTTAAGTGCGTTGAATATATTTGATAATATTGGAATATTATCGTCATTTAATAATGTTATGGAACCTAAATCAATTAATGCCATTCGAACTGATTCAACAATTTTTAAAAATCTTTCAACCATGGTGATAATGCTATTCCATCTAGTCTTACATACCAAAAGCTAACTTAATTCTACCCTATGCTGTTCCTTAACATGTTCTTGTAAAATTGAGTTTCTTTTTGGTGATGTTTTAAAAAACTTAACAATTTTTCTAACCATTTGCAATGCACCATTAATATTATCTCGTTCACATCGTTGGGTTACAGCATTATTAGAATCTTCATCATTATCAGATCCCAAAAATTCTTCGGTAGTCGAGCAATATTCGTCAATATCACTTTTACTTTGGTAAGCAATATTATCACTTTCAATTTTTTGATAAAGTACATCTACAACAGCTAAATGTATGCCATGATTGTAACATAATTGATGAATATATTGTGATAATGTTCCAAATTTTACCATGACAGCGGCACCATCGGTAGTTGATGCGACCACATCTGATAAATTTATACCAAAATCTGATAGCTTTGAATTGACCAGTTCAACTGTTTTCTCAGCTGTACAACTTCCTTCTATTTTCACTAATCCTAAATTAATATATTTTTGTTTAAAATGAATGTTTACATTTAAGTAGCGGTGGTTGCGTAAACTAGTCCATTCATCTAACGTTATGCCAAATTTTCCAAATGTATCTTTATAAGATTTTATTTTTTGTTCTATCTCACATTTTTTCAACACATAAAAATCATGAATTAATTTCATAACATTACTTTTTCCTTTTGGTAAATTATATTGTCTCTCATTGAGTGTTATAAATTCACTTTTGGCTATTCCATGGATTGAAAATCCATCAACTGTCGCAAGTCTTGCTACTATTTCTGCCATAGATTGTTTTTTAGTAAAAAATGTTATTAAAGGTTGAGGTTGAACTTTTACTACTTTGCTTGGACCAGCAACTTGATCATCATTTGCATTCCGTTTCGACAAATTGATTTTATAAACATGCTGTAAATGCCTTATCAAACCACTAGTTGACGCTCCCTTGCAACTTAAAAATTTATCTTGACATTTTAAACATTTCGCTTTATCAGCTCCTTTGTCTTTTGTGAAATATGTCCATATAGAATCTGCCATGGGTATAAATTTATTTCTACCGAAAATTAAATAAAATTAGCAAATAAAAGAAAAAAATCAATAACTATAGAGAAAAATACACCTAATTTTTTTAATACAATATTTTGCAAATAATAATGTACTCACTCAAACACAAAATATTGAAAATAAAGTTTTTTTTTATATGTTTTTAATAATCTATGTCAGAATTCATAATAAATACTTTTTTTTACCACACAGCAAGAATTTCACAGCCCGTTCACAGCCCGCTCATTCATTAAGAGAAATATTTATTATTTTAACGAATGGGAAAGAGCTTTATAAAAGTTCATATATAAAACTCAGAAAAGAACTTTAATTTCGAAAATTTAAGATAAAGTTTTTAATAGCATTTTAAAACTGTTTGTCTGGAAAATATTTTGGAATATTATTTGGAGCTAACTAATAAGTATGTATATAATTTAGGCTTTAACTGAAATGTAACTATATACACGGATTCAAAACTCTCCATTAAATTAATTGTTTTGATATTTTCACAAAGTAAAAAAAAATTGGATTGGTTAAACTTTATGTGTTTAGAATATTCTCTTTTTCTAGAATATTTACATATATGAATATACAAGATTCTTAATATGGATACGTTTTAGAGTTTAATTTAAAACTAGGGTTGTCCAATCCAGAAAAATAAAATACCACAAACTAAAATAAAATCCTATAATTATTAAGCATTAGAAAATACTAATATCGCCTTATATATAAAAGATTTTAAATTCAAAATTAATTTTTTTTGTAGGAAAAGATCTATAAGTGATTTTCAAATGAAAAAGCGATTAATATTAAAACATGGCGATTGTAATGTTGTACAATGTGATGTTGCTAAACGAAGAAAACGTTATATGTACGTAAGTTTTTTAAAATACCTAAAGATTATTTTCTTATAATTAAATTCATATGTGTTTACTAGAAACTATTAAATATTTTTAATATATGGCAACTCTTATATTTATTTTATATATTTCTATCTATAGGATATAATTTCAACATTAATTAATACAAAATGTCGTTGGATATTTTTAGTATTTGCTTTGCACTTTTAAATATCATGGTCTTTATTTGCTATAGTATGGTGAGTAATTGCTCTCTTACAAGGTGATATTTCCGATATAGAAAAAGAAGAAGAAATGAAAGAAGCTGGCATTGATATTGAACAACAAGCAATAAATGATACATTCACAATGTGTGCTACAAATATCAGTAGCTTAGCATCTGCATTTTTATTTTCTGATGAAATGCAACATACAATCGGGTAATCGTTTTTAACTGAAGAATGTCTTGAAGCAGTATTATTTTTATCATTTTAATCTATTGTTGGCCTATTTATACAGGCTTTATGATGGGAATGTTTTTTGCTAAATTATCAAGGTATGCTTTGAAAAAATTCGATTGTTTTGTTTTTTAAGCAAACATAATTTCAGACCTAAAAAACGAGCTCAATCATGAGGACATCGGTTTGACCATGTTGTTACATTTAATAAAGAAACGGCAGAATATGAAGTTGATTATAAAAAATTTAATAACTCTCATGAAGTCGAAACTCCATTGTGCTGTGCAAAACAATTGGATGATGTTAGAACAAAGGTCAAAGCCAGAAATGCATATGGTTTGTTAAAGAATTTCGTAAAACTTAAAAATTTGTTTTTAATAATAAAATTTTGTTTAAAATAGGAAAATGAAATAAGTGATGTATCAACTGAATATGGATCTAATATACAAAATGATTACAATGTTGAATTTGAATTAAGAAAACAAACTAAAACTAGCTGCAGTACTGAAAATAGCCCCCAAGTTATAAAATCAACTAAAGTTAATAATACAAAAGAGAAATGCAAGGAATGTATGAAAAGTGAAGATATCACTTCATTAAGAAAAGATTCAAGATAATTACTTGATAAGGGTGATTTGAATTATTAGAAGTTGTAATGTATTTATATTGTTAATTAAATAAATAGATATACCTAGTTGTTATTCATTTTGAAAATTTTTATTAAATTATATTTTCAAGCTATAAATATAACTTTTACTATGTGATATCTGGTAAGTATGTACTACATAATAATATATTGTCAGTAATTTATTTTGTCAATTAAATTAAACTAACTGAAAATTTTCCCCGTCATTATTTCGAGTGTTAACTAACCGTGTGTAATTTTTATCCTCGTAGTATAATTAGTTTTAATTTCAAAGTAAATCGATCTAGCTATGTGTGTCTGTCCGTCCGTCCGTGTGTCAGCACGATAACTCAAAAACTAAAAGGGCTGGAGTCTTGAAATTCACACAAAGTCTTTTTTAGACAATTTCTAGAATCCCTATTGTTTTTGGTTAAAATCGGACCAAGGCTTCGGGGAGCTGCCACACAACTTTTTTGCACCAACATGAATTTCTTCAAAACTAATTATACTACGAGGTTGAAAATTACACAAATTTAGTTTTATAATGAATCCGACACTTGCTAATGAATATGAAGTTTCAAAAAGTAGGACCCCATTTTCGGGGGGCTGCCATACAACTTCTTTGCACCAATATGAATTTCTTCAAAACTAATACTACGAGGATGAAAATTACACACGGTTAGTTACATAATGAATCGAGCACTTATATGAAATTTCAAAATGTTACAGCCCCATTTTCGGGAGGCTGCCATAAAAAGTTTTCAATTCAATGACTGTGAATCTAATGAAGCTACGAGGTTAAAATTAAAATTGGGCAGGTAAAGTAATAGGGCAAGTTACTTGGCAAAGTTGGACATCACTCGGACCACCGGACTTTTAGGGTGGACCATTTTTTTTTTTGTTTTTGTTGTTTTTTTTTTTAAGCAAAAATTATGGGATAACAAATTAAATTTTTTTTTTTTTTTTATGGTTTTTTTTGGTTTTCTTTTTGTTTTGTTTTTTTTTTTTTGTTTTATTTTTTTTTTTTTTTTAAGCAAAAATAAATATTTTTGAACTATTTTACTTTTTTATATTTTTTTTGTAATATTATATATAATAGCAAAGGGAAATAAATAACGGTTTATTTTATACATCATAGTTGGTATGCACGGGTACCTAAAAGTTGACAAGGGCAACTATAATCTTCCTCTTTTTTGTATGATTCCATTATCACGCGTCGAAACTTAAAAATTAATGGATTATGAAATTAAAATTATTGATAAAACTATTGATAAAATTATTGATGGCAACTACTCAAATCTTTGAGTTCCTTTAGTTTTTGAATTATAGTGCTGACAGTTGGAAAGACGAATAGAGGAATGCATATGAGTAAATCACTTTACTTTCCGATTCTAATACGATCCATACACTTTAGTCTATATCTACCTCCCTTCTTTACAGTGTCAAGGCAAATTTAGCATATCCTTTAAGACTACGCCCAACAGGTTAAAAGCACCCATGAAATCTATTGAAATTTAAGATATTCAACATAATCTTATAAATTGATAGAAACATTTTTAAAGAACGTTATAGTCTAATATTTGAACAATAAGTACAAAAATAAATATTAATTTTATTCAAATAGCGAAGTAGAATGTGCTTGACTTAATAATAACATCAACAAATTAATGTGCCACTTTGAAAGTTAGATGGAGTTTGTTTTCAAGTGAAATCAAAATAAATATAATTTAATAAAGAGCTATGCTACGAAAACGTCATTTACTTAATCATTTTTTATATTTATTATTTTATATTAAAAATAGCAATTAATTAAAAGTCAATTACATACTTGATATTATAATTGATTATATAACTTTTTTATTTCCATTCTTAAGTTATTATATGAGGATTACAATTATTTTATATAAATCAGGATTAGTAATATCTGTTACTTAAGCGTCCTATTTATTGCGCTAACCAAATTATTACTACTCGAAAAAACAAAAAAACCTCATTTAATAAATTGTTGTTTTATGCAAAATGAGTTTACAGTGATAATTGCTGGTTTGGTGTAATAGGATCCTGTTTTTAAACATTTCAAATCGGGACGAAAGCATTATTTTGTGTACTAAATAATATAATTACAAATTGTGTATTAAATATAATTTCATTAAACCTAAGTTTCTACTTATATATTTCACTGTCAGGAAGAAATTGAAAGCAAAACCACTGCCAGAAAAAATCCACGGTATCAAAAAAAAAATATATTTTTTACACAAAATGATTCTGTTGTTCATTTAACATAAATAATTATGTATTACTTCCATTTTTTCCTCTCAATAGTTTTTTTTTATTTTTAATTTGTGTTAAAAAGAAAACGATGAAGAATATTGTTGTTCTTGTCAACTGTAAAGCACCAAACTCGAGGTAGGGTTTCAAATATAATTCCATAATGAGGCCAAGAGCAATGATAAGATCGGTAGTAGTTTCCATTCCTCTAAGGGAAGCATGAGGAGATTTTGAAGGGAAGGGCTAAAAAAGGGACGCAGAGTAACTGGATGGGGAGTGCATGAAGGCCATGGGGTTGACTAGAATATTTGAATTTTTTGAAAATACAAAATACAGCCTAACGGCTTTAATGAGAAATAATGTATATATTATTTCTCCACAAATTTGGTAATGCTGTAATAGGTTTAGATATGCCGAATCTAAAGGCAACCTCTTGGAACTATTAGATTCGACGAAACGGAAACAAGTTTTCAACTGTAACTAGAAACAATTAGAAATATAGAAAAATTTTTTCATGACCATAACTGTTTAACCTTCTGAGTTATCGTATCGTGGCATTGATCAGACTTTGGTTAATTACAATTACAAAGATTTCAATTACAATTACTTGTAATTTTAATTATAATTTTTTCAATTACAAATTAAATATAATTGTAATTGAAATATTTCCATTACAATTACATATAATTGTAATTTGAAAATTTTCAATTACAATTACAATATTTAATTTGTAATTGAACTCATTCCATTACAATTATATGTAATTGTTATGGAAATATTTCAATTACAATTACATTTAATGAAAAAAAGTAATTGAAATAAAAATAATTCGATAGAAGCTATAATGAATTATTTTTGCTAATAATAACAATCAAAATATATGTTTAGGTATCGATTGTACTACTTCTTTTAATATTAAAATAAATCTATCTTAACTACATTAAATTAGTTATATCCATTATAAACAGTGGTGATCATAGAAATTGCCAACCTTTGTATCTTTCTTTCTTTCTTAGGTTTAGAACAAGCTAAAAATTCTCCTCTCTAAAGCGAAAAAAACTAATCGGCATAAATCTTCCGAAATTATAAAAAATATATTACAATGTTCATTAAAAAATCCTGTTGTGACACGATTGAATTCACTATACGATTGTGTCCAAGAAATTTTAAGCAAGTGGGCAAAAAAACCAAGGGTTTTTAAAAAGCACATTTTCAAAATTATATAGGTAGGGTTTGTTACTGAGTATTTTATTAGTTATTTTTATAAAAATATATATAAAAATTAATGATAATATTATAATTTAGTTATTTCATTAATTTATTAATTATTATGACTAATGGTTGTATAACCCCAATGTACTCAAGGAAACCTGTTAATAAGTGCAAAATATAATGTTGGAGCTTCAATGTAAAACTTTAATTTTGGAAAAACTTACGCTGGTGAATAAGTTACCGTTTTATAAAAACATAAAAGTTTTAATTTTTAAGATCTAGTAGCCGTTCAATGGGGAAGGTTCTCAAATTTTTGCTTAGCAAACTTATGATGGTTCTATCCACCACCCTCCTGTCCTCACCCTTACATTTTTTTCCGGTTCTGGGAAATCAATTTTGAACTCCAACAAAATTTGGAATTTTACCTAGAATATTATTATCTAAGAAAAATTGTTAAGACTAAGAAACAATTTCTTCAATTTAAAGTATAATTATAAGTTAGGTCCTTAGGTCCTCCGAAATTAGTAGGAGTCGGTTAACAAAATTTTTTTGTCACGCCCCTGTTTAGGAGCTATAAGGACTCGAAAATTGAAATAATGCTATTTTTAAACACCTGTAACTTTAAAACCTGTTCAAATTTATTTTTACAAATACACAAAATTTACAGCTGCAGCATTATGTTTCAACATATGTTAAAGGTTTTCTTAAATTTGAAAGGACCTAATTAATTACATTTTGTAATCAATTACACCTCAAATTACATTTAGAAGTAATTGTAATTGAATTTTTAATAATTACAATTATATGTAATTTGTAATTGTAGTTTTTCAATTTCAATTACATGTAATTTGTAATTGAAGTCTTGCCATTAGAATTACATATAATTTGTAATGAAGAAATCCAATTACAATTACATGTAATGGACAAAAATTAATCGAAATAAAGTAATTTTAGAAAAGTTAAATGTGATTAATTTATATTAATATTTAATTACTTATAAATTTTATTTATTTGTCCAAATGGTAATAATATAGAAAAAGATTTTTCTTCACCAGTTGTAAATTAATATATATATATTTTAAATTTTTTTTTTAAAATAACAATATATAATTAAGTTTTAACAATAATTTTTATTAGCTTTCAATAAAACTAAATTTTCAAAATTTAGGTCATTTAAATTTTGACATCGAGGATTTGAAACTATTCCGAGGAGAAGATGCTAAAAGAGTATTTGATCGCTCAAATACTTTTAGCATAGTCGGATACTTACTCAAGCATTCAAATAATGTATTTCCACAATTTAAAAACGTTGATATTCATTTTCTAAATTTGATGTTATGTGTAAAGCTTTCTGAATATCTTTTTTTAAAATTATTAAAAGACCATTAATTCATAGGTTTCAAATTTATAATATAGAAAAAAATTTCATGTTATTAATTCCTCCATTAATGTTTTAATTTAAATTCTAGGAAATGTTTACAAAATATATATTTTGAATACGAGAATTTTAATCTACAAAAATTTAATTTTTCAAATATGTACAAACCTTCTGAATTATTTTTACCGAAATCAATAATATATCAATTAAATTTTTATTTGAAGAACTGGCATTATTATTATCAATTGAATATAATTTATATCTGGTGCAATATTCAATAAATATGTCTTCCATATCTTTTCTTGTACAAGAAAAGTATGGTGCCATAACTTTAAACCAATTCAATTTTATATAGGGATGCGACATTAAATTTAATATTTCGATCATTCTCCATTTATATGATTAATCACTCACTAGATTAAATATCATTTTCTGCTTAAGATAATGTAGTTAAGATAGATTTATTTTAAGGTTAAAATAAGTAATGCAATCGATAGTAAAACATGTATTTTGATTTCAATTAATACCAAAAATAATTCATTATAGCTTTCTAGCGAATTATTTTTATTTCAATTACTTTTTTTCATTAAATGTAATTGTAATTGAAGTATTTCCATTACAAATACATATACTTGTAATTTGAAAATTTTCAATTACAATTACATTTAATTTGTAATTGAAGTCTTACAATTACAATTATATGTAATTGTAATGGAAATATTTCAATTACAATTATATTTAATTTGTAATTGAAAAAACTATAATTAAAATTACAAGTAATTGTAATTGAAATCTTTGTAATTGTAATTTACCCAAGTCTGACATCTGGTACACATTAGCGTACCATGCGTCAAATCTTATGCTAGCTTTTTTTTAGATTCTAAACGAATGAACAATTTTATTATACGCACTACTATCGTTTGAACAGGAATCTTAGTAGTTAAAATTGTTATAACTGTATTTTATAAATTTCATAAAATACAGTTAAAGAAAATGAAAAGTCTGGTTTTCATAAACATTTTCAGTTATTTATTGAATTTTCGTTTTCTTGGAATTAACGACATTTATTATTATGTATTTATTTAATATTTTTTTTTTCTTTCCTCGAAATTTTCTATTTCTCCGTAAAATTTAATTTGTGGAAATTTTTAATTGTTTTAAGTTTGTTATTTATTTTTTTACAAAAATTTTTTTTTTAATCTTTTCTTTGTTACATTTCCACTCTAAATTTATTTATGCTTGCTTTGTTTAATAAATTTTTACCTTTTGTATTTTTATTAGATTTTTTAGCACATTTTCAAAAAATTTTGTAAAAATGTGCCTATATAGCTTCACTCTGTCCGTCCGTCCGTCCGTCCGTATGTTTACAAAAACTTTTACACCGTTTGAAATAGAGAAAAGAAATTTTAATCATGGATAGTTTTCGCAAAAAAAATAATTTCGTAGAAGAATTTTTTTCTGTAGCCCCACCTGTTACGGGACTACAGCCCCCCAAAGTTGGAAAAAGCCCTATATTTAAATGGTTATAACAAGAGTTCTGCTAGATATATTTTCAATCTGAAAACGGCAAATGATAGCTGGTTTCATAAACTTTATAAATTTTTACAAGGCAAATGTTTAGGGTTGCCATACGGTACTAAAATTTAACATTACGCAAAACTCAATTTTCGCAAAATTTTTGGCCACACATATCTTCTGAACGGTTCAAGCTAGGGTCTTGAAATTTTGGGTGAAGTTAGATACTCAAAAATTAGTAGGAGTCGGTTAACAAAATTTTTTTGTCAAGCCCCCTATTTAGGAGCTATAAGGGCTCGAAAATTGAAATTTTGCTATTTTTAAACACCTGTAACTTGAATACCAGTCCAAATTTTTTTTTAGTAATAGACAAAATTCAAAGCTCTATAATTATATTTCAACATGTGTCAAAGGTTTTTCTTAATTTTGAAGGGTGACGAAGTTACAGCCCCTGCAAATTCCAAAAAAGCCCTATATTTAAATAAACATAACAAGAGTTCTGTTAGGTTTATTTTCAATCGAAAAACGGTATTAGAGAGCTGCTTTTATAGGCTTTACAAAAATATGTCGTTTAAATGTATAGAGTTGCCATCCGGTACTAAAATTTACCATTATATAAAACTCAATTTTTACAAAATTTTTGGCCCCACATATTTTCTAAACGGTTCAAGCTAGGATCTTGAAATTTTGGGAGAAGTTAGACCCTAAAAAAATAGTAGGAGTCAGTTAACAAAATTTGTTTGTCAAGCCCCTTGTTTAGGGGCTATAAGGGCCCGAAAATTGAAATTATGCTATTTTTAAGCACCTGTAACTTGAATACCTGTCCAATCTTTTTTTTTATAAATATACAAAATTTAAAGGTCCAACATTATATTTTAACATATGTTAAAGGTCTTCCTTAAATTTAAAAGGGGTTCCTTAAATTGAAGAAAGTGTCTCTCAGTTTTACCCATTTTTGCTTAGATAGTAAAATTCTAAGTAAAATTCCAAATTTTTGTGTAATTCACAATTTATTTCCTAAAATTCCCCAAGGGGGGGGGGAGGAGTTGAAGTTAGCTTCTTGAGAAATTTGGCAACCTTCCCCATTAAAGGGCTACAACAACTTTTAAATAAAAAATTTACTGTTAGCAGTAAATTTTATAAGTCAGTAGTAACTATTTCCAAGTAAATATTTCCAAAGTTAAACTCAGTATGTAATACAATATAATTTTGAAAATGTGCTTTTTTAAAAACCCTTGGTTTTTTTTCATCACTTGTTTAATTTTTTGTTTTTGTAACTTTAATTTAGATTTAAGTTTCATAACTAAGAAACTGTAGAGGAATTAATAATATAGTTTTTCGATAATGTCAATTTATTTTATAAAACACTTCCTTGTAATATCATATTTTTATATACATATTTTATTAATGTAAAGCTCTTTATATTTTATATAATTTTGTGTGTAATATAAAATTTTAGTAAGAGTGTCAATTTGTTACACCTACCTTAATTAAAACGTAATATAAAGTTCTTTTGGGAACGATTACGAAGTTTTTTTAAAGTAATTCTAAAAATTGGTTTCCTTGGGTTAAAAATTGGGTCCGAACTCTGAATTTCAAAATATGGGAACGCTTTTTTTTTTTTTTTGAGTTTTTTAGTTAAATTTGCCATTACATTTAGGACGTCAAGATGGTGGGAAGGGGGGTATATATAGACTCTATACCGTGGGTAGAGTATAATAGAGGAATAATTCATTTTAAATTGAAGTTTATCCAAAGTGATAATTAGAATTTCTTTTATAATTCGTTAAAAAGTTTTTTTTTAAGTGTTAATTAACAATTATTAACGGCTAACAAAATTGTTTTTTTGATCATTTTATTAATTAAATAATTATTAATTATTTTTATTGAGTTCAAAGTATTTAATTATTATATATCTTAGTGTTATTAAAAACTTAAATAGAATTTGCGGAAAGCATTTATTTTTATTAAATTGCTTGAAAAAAATATCGGTTTAGCTATTTATGTCCGTCCGTCCGCACGATAACTCAAAAACTAAAGGAGCTAGGATCTTGAAATTTTCGCAAATTCGTTTTTTTGCAATAGCCGTCTTCGCTATTTAAATCCAGTCATTTTGGTCCATGGATTCGGTTAGCTGTGTGAAGCTTTCAAAACAAGCTACTTTTTATACCCTACATCTATAGAATAGGTAAAGGGGTATATTAACTTTGGTATGGTGTTTGTAACCACCTAAAGGAAGCGAGCTAGATATGGAAAAGTATATATATTTGTGATCAGCGTGACCGCCTTAGTCGATATAGCCATGTCCGTCCGTCCGTAGGCACGATAACTCAAAAAATAATGAAGATATCTTGATGAAATTTTAACTGTAGGTTACTGGGACTGAAAGTACGGCGGGGATTGTATATGGGCGAAATCGGCCCATGGGTTCGGATTTTGGACCTTTTAATCGATCGAAGGGCTAACGAACATATATAAAAAATCACGATAACTCAACAACTAATGAAGCTATCTTCATCAAATTTGTGCTGTAGGTTACTAGTAATGAAACTACTTCGGGGATTGCGTAAGGTCGGGATTGGACCATGGGTTCGGAACTGAGAACTTTTTGATCGAATTTAGGCCAAACTAGCGTAATTCCGAAACCAATGAAGATATAACCTCCAAATTTGGTATCAGGGTGTCCCTTCCTATTGCGTAAGTGTCTTTGAAATTTGGGCCCCATTGGACTAGTGGGTCGGGGACCAGCCACTCAGATCCGAGGACCTTAAAGCATATTTTCGAAATTAATAAAAATAGTAACTTGAAACAAATGTAGAAGCTTCAAATTTGGCCCAGGGTGTTCTTTACTATTTCTTCCGTGCCCCCCTAATTTGGTATCATTTGGAGTGGTGGTTCAGGACCTCTCTTAGACCCCCAAATGTGTAAAAGCTTATCATCGAAATTAATAAAACTAGTAACTTAAAATTAATATAGAACGTTCCAATTGTATACAAGTGTTAACTAGTATTGAAAGTATGACGGGACTGCATATGGGCGAAATCGTACCATGGTTTCGGGTTCTGGAACCCTTGACAAGTTCAAGGACTAAAAAACATATATCTTAAAAACACCATAACTCAAAAAATAATGCCGGTATATTGATGAAATTACTAGGTTACTAGTAATGAAAGTACCATGCGAATTGGTTCTGGTCGAGTTTAATTTCAAAGCGAAAGAATATATTTCCTATGTCCTATGTGTCTCCGAAATCTAGACTAAATTGTAGTGGTTCAGCTATGTTCAAAGGTACTTGCTGCATTTATGTAAAGTTTATTTGAATATTTAAATGAATTATATGAAAAGTTCAAAATTTGTAATTGTATTTTAGAAGTACATTTATTGCATATTTTGCGTTTATAAGCTTTTCTATTAGGTATATAAACTAACCATTTAAAATAATTGCAATTTTTAAAAATTTGGATCATTAAATATATTATGCTTTGATTATCTTTTTATCACAAAATTTAATAATTAGAATTTTTTCATTTTGTAATTGAATTGGAATCAATATATTTTCATTTATTTCAAGTTTGTTTGTTTTTTAATATTTTTAAATAGATAAATTAGTAAGATTTTGTAATATTTTTTAATAGATAGTGTAATTAGAAAATGTTTTTAGTATTATAAAGTTAATTTGGTTAGCTATGTCTTACGATCAAATTAATAACAGCTTTTATGGTGTTTAAATGACTTATGGATATGTCCTTAAATTTGAACCAAATAGGTGTAGGGTATTTCTAAGTCGGTTGCACCGACTGACTGTTTCTTTACTTGTTTTTAACAGAAGTAGGCCAATCTGCTTCTCAGCTCCTTTTTTTGTAAAACAACTAATTTTGAGTTCTAGTGTGAAGCAATTGGCTTTGTATTTTTACTTTGTATAATAATGCCCTGATATATTAGATGGCCTTATAATTAGGTTAGATATTTATAGTGTAATAGATGCATAACGCGTTCTTCCCCTTTCCTATCCTTATTGTTCAGTTTTCTAAGTAATCCTAATATTCTGAGTGCTCCTCTGATTTTAGCGAGTAATAATCACCCTAACGGTTTTAGGAAACAAGAGCTTCAGGCGTGTTCGAACGCAGATAGAAAGCGCTTTATATGAAATGGTTTTTAAATTTTTTTAAAAAATCACTCGATCACTGTCTGGGTATTTCTTGCCTCACATAACCAGGTAATTTAGATTTTCTGGTGGTTTACGACCTCCCTTTGAAAGCAGAATCTATTCTCAATGTTCAAGTGAAGTTTTTTTTTATTGACTAATAGTCATTTAAAGTAAAATAAAAGTCTTGTAAGACTAGATATAGTTGAAAAACAACTTTATGTTTCTTAACTTAATTGTATGTATTTAATTTCATAACAATGTCTTTGTCATGGTTACAAGTAATATTATTAAATATGTACAATTAAATATTCTTGCTTTTTATATTTATTATTACATGGTATAAAAGAAAGTTTAAGGATAAAAAAAGGATTTTCTAGTTTTAATATTAAATAGAACAAGTACAAGCTTTTTTGATGTTAGAATTTTTCTTTAAATTTTTCAAATATTTCTTCACTTTAATAATTTTATTTATAAAACTATAGATACATTAAATAACTTTAAAAAAGAAAATATTTATAGAACCGTCTGTTTGATAGACCCTTTCTGTTGAATGTTACATTAAGAAAATTAACTAGTTAAAAAATAACTTGTTGCTTTATGTCCAGAAATAAAAACTTTTAGAAAAATTTTCTTATGATGTTTTGTTTTTTTAATATCATGATATTATTTACAGTTTATTTATATTGTGGAGGATTAAATAAGATCATGATGATGATTAAAGGTAATTTTCAGATAATAATTCTTGATAAACAAACAAAAAACCTTTCCGGTACTTTAATTTAAATTACAGCTATGTGGTAGTAAATTTTCGCAAAATTGTTGACCATTTATATGTTCCACACGGGTTGAGTTAAGGGATTGAGAGGTATTAAGTGTTTTGGAAGGTGTGAGTTCATTAAAAGTTGTAAACAATAAGTATGAGTCTTTCAAAAGATTTTTTTTGTATGATCCTCCGTTTTAAAGGAGGAGGGGTTAAAAACTAAAAGTTTAATAAAATACTTAAGCTTTTATAAGCTTAAATTTAAGTTTATTGGATTTAATTTCCTCGAACTGTTTAATGAATATTTCATTTGTGGCTAACTCGTTTAATCAACATTTTTATTATTTTTACAAACCAATACAACTTACATTTTTAGGTTAAATTTAATTCATTGGCAAAAAGTGTTACGTTTATTATAATTAAAACATAAATGAAAACAACTGTATAAACCAAATGTATTGCTTTCATTTCGAACAGAACTCATTTTTTTTAAGAAATTAAGATAAAAAAAAAAACAATATTAAGATTTATTTAAGACACTTGTGTATTATTTAACTAAATCTTACAGTAAAGTTGGATGAAAAATTTAAAATTTATTATTTTTTTGTTTTGTTTTATGATCTTTTTATTTTTAGGACAATTATATATCAAAAGTTAATGTATAGAATTCAAAAATCTAATATAATCTTATAGATAAATAGAAAAAGTTTAATTAGTTAAAATGTAAATTTTTTCTTAATATTACTATGTGAGCATGAACTTTTAGGCAAAAATAGCCTAAACCGCAATTTCTTAGGACACACAACAAGCGTGCGACTTTTTGCACAGAATTTTGCACTGACTTGTCGCTCTACTTAACTATATATTAAGTTATGTGGAAACCAAATGTTTGATATATTTTCTGAAAAATCGCGCTGTCTGCGTGTCTGAGGCCTGAATGACAATCTGGAAATGTTAGATTAAATAACAATCGCTGAAAATAGCCACGGCTATTGAAAGAATATTTTTGGGCAAAATATTTTTTTTAATAATATTCTTGATCTCAATCTGACACAAGCTCTTAAAAATTATATAGGAGAATATGTAAAACAAGTGTAACAGAATATCTCTTAAATTGTTTGATTTATTTTGTTTCCTATAAATGTCAAGCGGTTTCCTGTGGGAAAATGGATATTCTATCATGTTAATATTGAAAATAATTATATGTATATTTAATTTTATGATTCTTCCATACTATAGAAGAAAAGGTTATAATTTCTTTGGTAAAAAAATAATAAAATGTGTTCAGTTTTAACAAAAGTTGCTAACGCATTTGTGATTATGTGTATATGTATGTTAGCCAGTAAACACGATAACTTGCGTAAATTAATCGGGAGAGTTCCATACGAAAGCACCTGACTTTTCAAGATATCTCGAGTTGTAATCGCCGAAATTCATTTATATTTGGTACACTGACTATTGATGGGCACCCATGAAGAGTAGCTTTTATAAACTGATTCTAGTATCATATGCAAGTTCTCAGAAAACAGTTTGAAGTCGAACAAAAAAAACTGATGGATTTCATTAAAGGAAAAAGGAAATTATATTAAAATGAGAAAAATTGAATAAGTAGAAGATTACCACTTTTTATTTAATTTCCTTTTTGCAACCAAATAAAATGTGAAATATGATTAAAATTTTTATTCCTAATACAAGTATTGTAATCCATTTAGTGTCATTTTATTTTTATGGTTCTACGTTTGATAAATTTAATCGAAGGAAGTGAAAGAAAAAACTTGAAAGAATATTTTAAACCAGAACTTATTAAATTTAAGAAAAAAAGTTATGGTAAAGAGCTTCTTATTCCAAATGAAGTTTGTGTATCTATTTTATACTTAATTTGATCCATTTTAAAAGTTGTTCCTTAATTTCGTACGCCTTATTTCTCAATTTCTTAGTATATATTCTAGATGTTATTATAAGCACGTGGTCACAAAAGCCCTCTTGGAACTACTAAACACATTAAATGATTTTAAAAAAACATAATGCTATAATAATAAACATAATAATATATTATGAAATAAAATAAACAGTATTATTAATTGCTCCTAACGATATGCATCAATTTGAGCATGGACTTTTTTTTTTGCATATGCTTAGGAGTATATCTTTGTGAGAATAAAATGTCTTTTAATAAAATTTGATTTTTTCTTTTACTAAAATTCTTCAATAGTGCATGCACATTCTTTCTTCCCATGATATAAGGAAACACGAGAATAAATTTACACTTTAGTTAAGTGAGAAGAAGTTTTCGAAAATGCCTTTTGGGGATAAAGAGTGAAATGTACATATTACGATAATTTAACAATGTTTATATTAAAATTGTTACATAAACCATGTCTAGAAATTTCATTCCGGTAAAGAGATGTAGTTCTATATATAACAGCATATGTATATCATATAGTATGTACCTATATAGGAAAGAAATGTTTTAATAGAGATAATGAAATTCTTGAACATAAGAATAATCGAGAAGATTTTAAAATCATATTCAGATGCATTAAATTAATATTGAGCAAAAATTGTCTTTAAAATATTATGTTAAAAAAGAAAGTATAAGAAAAATATGTTGGAATCTAGTAAAATTCTTTAAAGATACATTTTTTAAGTATTATAAACAACTAGTTGCAGTTATTTGAAAACTTTGAATCCACGTTAGAATATATCTAATGAAATTCCAACGTGCGTTTTTGCAATTTGGAACAGTAAGAACAGTAAAATATCTTATTATTAATTTGTATAGAGACTTGTACAGTATCTAGTGGCACAATTTGGAAACCACTTGAAATATTTTTACAGAAATTTTACAAAAATTTTTCTAAACAATTTTATTTTTTTGTAAAAATAAAGGACACAGTTCGAGGTCAATATTTTTCATCAGAATCGATAACTTTTGTATTTTCTGATTTTTCATATATAGTCTACTAGCTAATACCCGGTGTTGCTGCGCCTGTCAATGAAGGTTTAATTGAAGTTCATGTTACTGCAAAAAGTTACACGTATACAAAATTTGAAGAAAATCGATCAAACCGTTTCTAATTTAGAGTTAAGTATTGAAAAAACTTATAAAAGGCTGTTGGGCCGCAATGGGTAAATGCAACTCAATAAAATTTTTTTTGGGGTTTTCTTTTTAGTCAAAGCAGAATTTCATAAAATCAGACGAAATTTGGACCCAAAATTTTTTTTGACCACCCAACATGGGTTAACAAATTCCAAAACTGTTAATAGTGTCAACTCAATTCTCAAGGAGCATCACGTATACATAATTTGAAGTCAATTGGTCAAACCGTTTCGAATTTAGAGTAAAGTATTGAAAAAACCTATAAAAAGCTGTTGGGCCACAATGGGTTAATGGAACTCAACACAATTTTTTTTTGGGGCTTTCTTTTTAGCTAAAGCTGAATTTCGTAAAATCGGACAAAATTTGAACCCAAAATTTTTTTTTGACCACCCGTCGGCCCGACATGGGTTAACAAATTCCAAAACTGTTAATAGTGTCAACTCAATTCTCAAAGAGCATCACGAATACAAAATTTAAAGTCAATCGGTCAAACCGTTTTCATTTTAGAGCAAAGAAGTTTAAGTACTTGCACCACAGCCCCAACTTGGCGGTCCGCTAGAGCAAAATTTTTGGGCCACGATTTCTTTCCGTACCCAGAAACCTCTATATACAAATTTTCATGAAAATCGGCTGAGCAGTTTATGAGTCTATTCGCTACATACAAACAAACAAACAAACTTTCGCTTTTATATATTAGATTTCATTCTTTATACCCGTATCTATAAGTCCAAAGGGTATACTAAATTTGCCACTACGTTAAGTGGTAGATATAGTCTCAAGGGGAAGTATCGGAAAGGAAAAATTAAATCGATTTAGTTATGTATGTCCGTATATCTGTCAGTATATTGCGATCATACGGGTATCCCAGAGTTGACATACTCTACTTTACTACACTCTCCCTCATTTTTACCTGAAAGCTAACTACACCAATATGAAACTTTGGATAGTTTTGTGAAATGTGTTTTTAAAAAAACTTTTAGTTTTTTTCATCACTTGTTTTTGTTTAAATAAATTTAGTTATAATTTACTATTAAGTTATAATTTTAAATAGTAAAAATTTAGTTATAATTTACTATTAAGTAATGAATTATTTTCAAATTCTATGTGGCGTCCTTTATTGACAAATTACATTATTAATTATTGTTTATAAATATCAATCAAATTTATAAATATTATTAATATTCAATTATTTAGGTCAACAATATTATCATATTTGTAATTTTAAATTCAATTTTATAAAATAAAATTATTATTTATTATTCTTTGATTGTAAATTATACAAAACATTATACATATTTAATTTATAATTATAATAGAATTTGAAAATCTGTGGTCACAAACATTAAAAACCAAAGTCGACTTTGGTGGAAATCGCCTCATTTGTATTACCGTGATGTCCGCTCCAATATGTATTACCTCACAAAATTTGGTGCTTCTAGCTTGAAAAATGCAGAAGTTATAACCTAAAAACTCAATGGCCAAAGTCAGTTTTTTACAGTTATGACTTACAATAACAACCAAACTCAAAAATTTAAAAAATTTAGTTTCCTAAGTTGACTTTGGTTTTTATTCAAAATGTTTATTTTAAAAATTGATATTATTTTTTTACCAAAAATCTTCTAAAGTCCAGTTTGGATGTTATTCCAATTTTATGAAATAAGTTTTTTATTTTTGAAAAACAGCTAAAGTTCGATTTTGGCTGTTATTCAAAAAAATAATATATGTTTAATTTTTTCTAAACTCAACTTTGGTTGTTATTCCAAACTTTGTATGAAACATTTAAAACTCTTACTTCTACTTTGGTTGTTTTTCTTTATTTATTAAAATTTATATTTGATGCTAAACTTTAGTTTGGTCGTTATTCCAAATTTTATTTAGAAAAAAACAGTATTTAAATACAATTTGGTTGTTATTCCAAATATTTTTTCTCCATTAAAAATGTCTTAACTCGAGTTTGGTTGATTTTATTGTTGAAATTTCAAATAAAAAACAAGTAATTAAAGAAAAAAGTCTAAAAGCGCAAAAACAATTTTAGAATGAGTTAAAAAATATTATGTATATTTGCATATACTATTATTGTAGATAAAAGAAGTAATGTCAAATTTAAAATTTAACAGCATTTCTATTTAAAAATATTACCTAGGTAACAATTATTATTATTATCAATAAAAATAATAAGATATAGAAGAATAATTGTCAAATTTGTCCCAGCACCATTTGACATAAATTTAAAAAAATTGTTTTACGCATTCGCATTAACTTTTTTTAAACATTCGTAGCTATGCTTTTGCAATTTTTGTTTTGAAATGATAAAACATACAATTTTTATAAGATATTTAGTAAACATGCATTGTTAATATTAATAATAATAATAATAAAGATATAGAATAATAATTGCCAAATTTGACAGCATCATTTGACATAAATTCAATTTTTGTTTTGAAATGATAAAACATACAATTATTATAAAATATTTGGTAAACATGCATTGTTAATAATAGTAATAATAATAACAATATAATAATTAATAATAGAATATATTTTTATTATTATTTAGCTAATTTATTAAAACTTGATAGAAAATAATTGGTTTTCTAAGACTTTGATAAGAATAATAGTATAATATACTACTATACTATTTCCAAATAAAAAAATCATAATGTCATTTTTTAAATATGAACCAGTGATTTGATTAAAATTATTCTTCAAAAGTTGTGAACATAGGTTATTTCAAACTGCTAAGCTGGAGACCAGTCTCTAAAGACAAAACTGTAGACCAAAATTAATAAATTAGTTTACCTATAAAATTAAAATTTTAAAACGTTCATAAATTTGAATTTTTATTCGCTTTATTTCCTGATTATTAATAAAGTTAAAAAAAGTCAATGTGAATGTGTACAATTTTTTTTAAATTTATGTCAAAAAGTCATTAGAACGGGACAAGGTGTTGTGGTAAATTTATTTTTTAAATTTGTAAGAAATAGACAAACAACTATTGTTTTATAGTTTATTATTTTTATTTTATCATCAGGATAGGAAAAAAATTAAACATGTCGTAGTTTTCTAAGTACATCATACTTATAATTAAAATAAAATTATTTTGCATTCTTCTACGAAAAAACAAACATCAAAATAGTTTTGACATTAATCGATGCATAATTTTGTTTTATAAAATCCAAAACAAAAATCTTTTCTGAAATTTTTTAGATATTATTAATTTTCGTTGTCAGTTTAAGTACTAGTTGACTTTTGCAATTTGAATGTAAAAATTAAAATTGCTTTTAAATAAATTTTTCTAAAGTTATACATAAATTAAATTTTTAAAAAGTTATCAATTACAAAATTTAGTTTTTTAAATAAAATTATTTATACTTTATTTAAAATAAAGCTCTTTTATTTTTTAAGCTTGACATGTATCTTCATTAAACTAAAGAAGAGTTCAAGATTTGCATTAATTGCTAATGTTTATAAATATGAAAATAATTTTTTTGTAGAGCAACAAATTATTTTTTTAATGTATTAGATATACTTTTTTTTAATTTAATAATTCGCATTTCATTATCACCAACAAACTTATTACCATATATAATCTAAATTAACATCAATTCAAAATTATAATATTTTATGTTCAAAAGTATTAAAAAATATTATATTTTCTTTTCTTTACTTTTATTAACCTTTTCGAAAATAATTAAAAGTTAAAAAGTTTAAAGTCAGCCTTATAATACGTATTTTCAAATAAAATGAAACGTTTTTCATAAATAAGAAACATTTTGCAATTAAATGAAGCCTCCAGTGCATTTCATATTTTTGGAAATAGTTTCATTAACTTTGCAATAGGTGTCATTTTATTTGAAAATGATTTATTTAATTTTTTTTTTTTTTTTGAACTTTTAAATTTTATAATTTTATTTGACACATGGTTATAAAATCAGAAGAGAAAGTAAATAAAATAGCAATATACAAATATAGCAAACGTGCGCAAATATTACCTCATTAATTATTTATATCATGCTGTACTCTAATTACAGCATTTTGACGATAAACTCCCGACAATTCGTTGAACTTTCAAATTTTCTTAGTAAAATTTGCTTTCTAAAATTAATTTTCTTCTAAGATTTAGGCAATTTTACAAGAAAACAAGCCAAAGTCAGGAAATTATTTTTAAAATCATAATTTATTTCATTTGGAATAACAACCAAATTCTAAATAGGAGTTTTATTATCAAATTGTTAAAATTGGAATAACAGCCAATCTTCAGTTAGGAATTTTTTAACTAAAATTATAAAAAAGGTAAAACAGCCAAACTAGACTTTGATCGCCAAATTTTAAAATTTTGCAAAAGGATTAACAGCCAAAGTGTTTATTTTTCAATTATTATCTTTATTAGATTAATTATTAATAATTTAAAAAACACAGTTTCTAGCACTGTTAAATAATTATAATTTCGTCAAAGAATCATGTTTCTATCTCATTTTCCTGATTTCAGAGAACAATTTTAATTTTCAAATCGATCTGTACAAAATGTAAGAAAACAGACTTTGGCGGTTAATGCTTGTGACCACAGAAATGGTAACAATGATCTATGTTATCAATTGTATTAATAATGTATATTATGTATTTTATTAATTTGTAGAATTAGTAAATCAATAATATTAACAAAACGAATTGAATATTAATATATTTACATATTATAATCAATTCTAAAATATTAATAAAAAAAACCAAATTTCAATTGCATTAAATAATAATTTTTATACCCGTATGACTATAAATCAAAGGTTATAATAAATTTGCCAATACTTTTGTGACGCATAGAAGGAGGGAGTAAATTGATCTGTGTATGTCCGTCCGTCCATTCGCACGATAACTCAAAAAATAAAGAAGCTAGGATTTTGAAAATTTCACAAATTAGTTTTTATGCAATCACCGTCATCGCTATTGAAATCCAGCTTTATATTTCACATGAGCATTACTTTACACATAATAAAGCTAAATGATTGAAATTTTATCAATAGTAGTTAACTTTAATAATAATCTTTAAAAATATAGTCGGTGTAGTGGAAGAGGTCCACAGAGCTGCCTTTCAACTTACATTTTCACATTTTCTTTTGTTCATAACTGAAAGCCTCAGAAATTGTTTATGAAACATTTTGGCAAAAGTAATTAACCAGATGATATTATAATGTCGATATTACGGTCATATGGGTATCCCAGAATTGACGCAGTCAACTCTACTACACTCTTCCTCGTTTTCAATAAAATGTACTTACAAAAATTTTCAAATATTAGAATGAAACAATTAAAAAAAAAAACTCAAACATTTCTTAAAAATTAATTTGTTTTGATTTAGATGGGTAACCAATCAATTCTCTTTAAAATTTAATAAAAAATTTTTAAAGCTAATAAATTTTAGTACACTCAATTCTGCATAAAAAATTACCCTGGAGCAATTAAATCTTAAGTAAAAAGAGAATTAATAATAAAAATTCTTTTTCGATTTTTATGTTGACAATTTTTTTCACTGTATTTTTATCCTTTAATAAATAATAAATAAGGATATTATTATAATTATAACAAATAAAGAATTTGTAATATTTCCTTATGGTTTGCCAAAAATAAAATCAACAAATAAATATTATTTTTATTTTTAATTAAATATAACTTAAATTATACATAACAGTAAATTACAAGTACCTATTAGCTGTACTGAACTGAACTACATATTATCTTTAAAACAAATATATAAATTTTAAAAAATATTTAAAAATAAAATAAATTTAAAAATTAATTTTTTTCCATAACTTACTTACTTACTGGATCCTAGAACCCCTGGTTGGGGCATAGGGCGTCAACAAATCCTCTCCACCTTTCACGATCCTTAGCAATTCCTTTTAGCTGTAACCACGTTTTGCGTTGCGCTTCTGCCTCTTTCAAAACAATACTTCTCCCTTGTTTTCCTTGGTCTACCCACTCGTCGTCTGCCTTGTGGATTCCACTCAAAACATTGCCTTTCAAAGTTTTCTTCTGGCTTCCTCAAGGTATGTCCGATCCATTGCCATTTTCCCTCTCGGATCTGGACCTCAATCATCTTTTGGTTCGTTTTTTGCCACAGGTGTGTGTTGGTAATGATTTGCGGCCAACGAACCTTTAAGATGCGGCGTAAACAACGGTTTATATTAGCGTATTTTAAAGGATAATTACTGAAAAGAGTAATTTTAATAACGATTAAATATAATTATAGAATAAAATAATTAAAAATATATAATAAATACTATCAGTATAATATAAAAATAGTTACTATCATATAACCTATAATGGCCTTAGTAACCGATTGATTACTAAAATATATATTTTATTACTAAAAAAAAAAAAAAAAAATTATATATTGTTGCAAAAAAATACATTTCTATTTTCATAGGCTTTTTTTAATTTTTAATTGAATTCTATTGAAGTTTAAATTTAATTTATTTTACATCACAACTTTCCTCATTTAGATTGTACTTTTCTATTAATTTTAATCTTAAGTTTATTTGAAAAATTCTATTAATATTGAAATAAATTTATTTTAATAGTAATATTATATTAAATGTTTTTGCAAATGCATTCAAGGAATAAAAGATTATACACCTACTTTTATTACTACATATTGTGTATACTTTAACTGCAGAAATTAGATTTGAAATATTATTTATATTATTTGTAGATAAATTTTTAAAAAAATAAAGTAAGTAATTCATAAAAATAAATATGATGCCTTTATCATAATATTTAATTGGCTTATTTTTTCCCATAAAAATATAAACATCCTTTTTTCGGGTAAACTATAAGACTAATTTTAATGAAACAACAACCAAAAGAAAGGTTTTTTTTGTTTTCATAGGACAATGATATTTTTTTTTTGAGAATATTGAAAACCCTTTCTTTAATTTAACGTAAATTTGAATTTACCGGTCACGCTGTTAAAAGTTAAGGCTTATGACTCTAATATTATGCGCCGACTTTCTGGGTAAAAGTAATTCATTTTCGGTTGTAACTCGCAGATCAATCAAACTATTATATGCGCCGACTTATGTCTTTCTTTTTTTTGTTTAGTTCAAATGTTCAATGAACAAGGAGATTGAAACTTTTTAAAAATTTTTTTTTTTTTTTTATTTTTTTTTTTTTATCTCTCTAAAATTCCAGTGAAAACGAGGAAGAGTGTAGTAGAGTAGACGGTGTCAACTCTGGGATACCCGTATGACCGTAACATATACATTATATCATCCGGTTAATTACTTTTGGCAAAATTTCAAACATTCAGCTTTATTAGGTGTAGAGTTCAGCTTTATTAGGATGCTCATATGAAAGATCAATCAAACTAGTATCAATAAATAAATAGTATAATGTCCGTCCGTCCGTCATCACGATAACTCAAAAAATAAAGGAGCTAGAATTATGAAATTTTCACAAATTAGTTTTTATGCAAAAACCGGAATCGCTATTTAAATCCAACCTTTTTGGTCCATGGGTTCGGGTAGCTGCCATACAACTTCTTTTTATATATGAGTATTTCTCTGTACCTATTGCAACTGCGTGTCTGAAATTTTGCCAAAAGTAGTTTAACTTTATGGCCAAAGTTTCTGCAAAATTTGGTTGGTCTACTACAGAGGGTTCGAGTAGACGGACGGACGGACATACATCGCTAAATCGATTTATTTTTCGATTCTGATCCGATCCATACACTTGAGTCTATATCAACCCCCCCCCCCCTTCTTCTCTGCGTCACAAACGTAATGGCAAATTTATTATACCCTTTGACTATATAGCCATACGGGTATAAATATATGTACCTATTTGCAAAAAAATTGAAAAAAAATAACAAATAATCTTTCTTAAAAAAAAATTTGTAATTTAAATGATTTTTTACTTAGGACCTAACCAAAATCAACGCGTACGGTGCATAATTTCTGGAAATTTCTAGAAAATTTTGAAATACATAGTTAGGTACGTGAATTTACATGTGAGCAACCGAAATACGCGAAGTACTGGTACCTCAGATTTAAAAATTGACAAAGCGAAAAATAGAAATAGAAAATTTAAAATAATATTTTTGTAAAAAATTTGTTTATTAAAAAATACCTATTATATGTTTGCAGAAACTTAAAAAGAAATAATATTTCTTAAAAAAAATGATTTGATACTTATGGATCAACCAAATTCAGCATGTACGGCGTTCAGTTTCTGTCAAAAAATTTTGAAATAAGTTGTTATGTAAATAAATTTACATGAAAGCATACGCGACGTACTGTGCCTCGGAGTTTTAAAATTTAAAAATTAACAAAGCGTATAAAATATTGTAATTGTTTTTTCTTATGTTGCTACGACTAAATTTTAAAAATAAAATATTTTAAAATAATATTTTTTTAAAATAATTTGTTTTAAAACATATATTTAAAATAATTGAAAATACCAACAATATGTTTGCAAAAAATCTTTCTTAAATAAATAATTTGTAATTTAAATGATTTGTTCCTAAGGGCCTAACCAAAATCAACGCTAATGGTGTATAATTTCTAACAAAAAGTTGTAAATTAGTAGTTTAGTACATGATATAAATATACTGTATATAAATATAATGATATAAATATAAATACTGTACCTCGAATTTTTAAAATTTAAACATTGGCAAAGCATATAAAAATGTTATTGTTTTTTCATATGTTGTTATTGTTCCAAAAATATTGTTCCAAAGTATTTTAAAATACCTATATATTTTTTTTTTAAAAATACATTACATATGTTTATTCAAAATAATTGAAATACCTATAATATGTTTGCAGAAAAATGTTTGTAGAAAAATTATGTGTTCTTTAGAAATCAACCAGAATAAATGTGTACGGCGTGCAGTTTCTTTCAAAAAATTTGGAAATAAGTAGGTATGTTTTGTACTGTACTTCGGAATTTAAAATTTTGAAATTTGACAAAGCGTATAAAAATATTGTAATTGTTTTTCTGATGTTGCTACGATTAAGTTTTCAAAATAAAATATTTTAAAATAATATTTTTTTTTTAAAAATAACATACATTAAAAATAATTGGAAATACCTATAATATGTTCGCAAAAAAAACAAAAAAATAATCTTCAACTTAAATAAAAGTTGACGTATAATTTCTGTCAAAAAATTTACAAATAAATAGGTACATGAATTTACATGAGAGCAACCAAAATACGCATAACGCGATGTACTGTAATCGGATTTTTAAAATTTAGAAATTGACAAATGGTTTTTGGTTTTCCTTATATATCCAAGATTATGTTTTAAAAAATATCTTATATTGAAAAAAATTCAAAAAATTTACCTATTATATGAAATTAATAAAATTTTTTGTACTAAATTAAAACATTTAAATAAATATTTTTATGTGTACGCGCGTATCAATTTACTGATATATAGATAGACATATTGACGTACTGCCGTATAAAAATTGTACGTCGTATGCTTTAATTTAGATAAAATAAATATTTAATTATCTACTCCTTTCATCTACTTTTTTTTTAAGAGGCGGTGTGGTGTAGCTGTAAAAAGAGTAGTTTACTCCTAGACAAATAGGTATAATATAATTAAAGTAAAGTAAAGAATTCAGAACCATTTTTTGTATATGTACATACATTTGTAGTAAAAATTTCAGATTTTATTATTGAAATGTAGTGCTTATTTGCCTATGTAGCTACTAAATTAAAAAATGGAATAAGGGGAGATTAAAAATGGAATAGATCTTAAAATAGTGATTTTAAAAAAATCTCGACTTCTGTCAACTTAACTATTATTTTGTATTTTGGCAGCTTCAATATAATATAGTACTAATAAGTACTTAACTTATTTACTTATGAATTATGATAGGTTTGTTAAATTTTGTTGTACATATTATGCTCATGAATAAGCTTTTTAATTAGAATACAGAATACATACAACCATATACAACATAGTTTAAATCGTACTAAAATGTTTACAAAAAAGTAAAGTTTTCTATATGTAGGACAGCATTAATTCCAATTTTGGCTACTTGACTTCAGTAAATATGTAGTATATGTATTTGTTTAGAACAAGAATCAAATTTTTAGAACATTATATATTAGAACAATATTTATATGTATTTAGAATTTAAGTCGCTTTTTTTTGAGTAATAACTGTACTAAATTATACTCTATTTAAAGCGGCTTAAGCTATAGGAATAAAATTCAAAAATACTTAAAACGTTTTTGTAATTTATAAATTTTTTTAAGCAAATTTCAAGCGCAAGAATTGTTGACAACCGGTGCCATAAATTTTATTATGTATAGGAAAAAAAATAAGTTTCGTGTAATATTACTCTAATATAAATTACACAAAACGGATTTTTTATGTAAATTTAAAAGCACAAAAAGCTCGAATTTCGAGCACAGGGCGATACTAGTATTATTAAATGTAACAAGAAATATGACGTAAGTAAATACACTACTTATATATAAACTAAATATTAGCATTTGATTTTATCATAAATAATCTTTTATTTCGTTTTAAGTTTTCTACAATCTTTAAATAAATATTAGATATAACTTTAATTTAACATATTATTGCAAAATTAAAATTAAATACAGTGATGGTTAAAAAAGTAGCCCATGTTAAAAAAATGGAAATTTTTTAAGCAGTTACGTTCGTAGATGTTCGCTGTAATTAAAGTTCGTTAAAGTTTTTATTAGTAATTATTAATGAATACTTTAATTAAGCTTGAGATGAAGTTGAAGGATATAATCAGAGTAGTAATGTTCTCCACAACTTGCTTTAAAAAAATTGATTCACAGTTGATTTACAGTTGCTTGGTAAAATATAATATAAAATATTAATAAAAATCGATCTAAGTTTTTTATTATATTCGAATATTAAATATGATAGGAATCCCTAAATTTAAGTACAAAATGAAAAGGGAACTTTGATGTAATTCTTTATGTTATATTCTTTATTTATAAAGTACTCAAAAACGAACAAATTAATTCTATTTACTTTAAATACTATATATAACATATAAATACAATAGAATACGGCATAAACGTGTGCTGACAAAAATGATAAATATAGTTATGATTATGCTAATCATTGCATAGTACTCATCATAATCTTATCATGACTATCCTTTAAAAATAAAATATTCTAGGGAGGATTTAGAATAGGTGGAGAAAAAAAATGTTATAGTTAATAATTTATTCTATAATTCAAACAGGTGGATCATAAAATATCCTGGTTCACCGAATGCTCGTAATCATCAAGTAACCCAAAATGTGCAGGTTATAAAATATTATAACATACAGAGGTGTACACAAATTTACAAACAAAAACAAAATGTTCAAAAGTACTCAAAGAATAAAATCAATATAGATACAAAAAAAGAAACAAATATTTGAATTTGTTAATGCATTAAAACTCAAGGTATTTTACAAAAAAAAGGACAAGTCATATTGTAAGCGGCTGTTAGTACCTGGAATTTTTATTCAAAACTCAGAATTTTAATTAAATATCAGAATCAAATTTCAATTCAACTTCTGGAAATAATTCCCAAAAAATGATAATGGAAATAAAGTTCTAATCACTATCCTTTTATATTTGGGTTTTTACAGTTGAAGTGTAATGTAATGAAGTTTATTTAATTAATTTATTTATGTAACTATATATAATTCTCCACCACATACAATGTGGTAAGCAAATGGGGGTCAGTCGTTCCGTTTCAGGTGTAGCTGGTATTATTTGTTGTATTAGAATATAAATTATTAAGATTTATTTAAGTTTTTTAATCATATATGATCTGATCAGGGTTTGGAACCTTCGGTTAAAAGTCCGACGTCCGAATCACTACACCACTGGTCGGATGAAGTTAATATAATTTTTCTCATAAAAAATGTTGTTGTTGTAATTGAAATGAATGTTAAAAAAAAAAAATGGGTTTCAACCGATCAGGGCTGGAACCCAGGCTTTTCTGTTGAAAGGTCGACGTCCGAATCACTACGCTACTGGTCGGATGAAGTTAACTTTATTTTAATGAGTTTGTTATAATTATTGGCGTGGGCACTGAAATCAAATTATTAAGCCTAAACTCAATCTTAATTTTAACGAATAATAAAACTTTGCTAATTTGTATTGACTTTCGTGGCGAAAATGTAATACACTAAATTCAACCTTATTTCTTCGGAAACTATTTCCACGTACCACATTTTTAACAAATTTAAATGCTTATTAAAACAAATACTGTTTCTATTTCGAAATTTTGCAGATCAATTCAGTTTTTTACCAAATGCATTTCCAAAAGACGTAAAACTGCGTATTGGAAACCACAAACATTCCACAAGACGGAGAAAAAAATAATATAAAGAAAACTAATCTTTTATCGAAAACCTCCGAAATCATTCAAAATAACCTGATAAAAAGTTATATCACTCCTATTGAAATTTTCATGAAAGATTATATGACGCATATTAAAGCCTTCTACCGACAAAAAAAATCTTTTATAAATAAATTTTAGCATTTTCCTTATTTATGTAACTTTGTGTATTAATTTATGTATGTATTAGTATAGCAAAAATAAGCAATATGGGTTTGTATTGGAACTGCATAGGATTAGTCCTATGCACAAAGATACAATGAAAATGAAACAAATCATAATATTTAATCGGCTTATTTTTTCCCATACAAATATAAACATCCTTTTTTACGACAAACTATTTGACCAATTTTAATGAAACAACAACCAAAAGAAAGGTTTTTTTTGTTTTCATAGGACAATGATATTTTTTTTTAGAATATTGCGTTTTTTCAGGTGAAAACCCGTCTTTAAATTAACATAAATTTGAATTTAACGGTCACGCTGTTAAAAGTTAAGGCTTATGACTCTGATATTATGCGCCGACTTTCTGTGTAAAAGTAATGTATTTTCGGTTGTATTTGCAGCTCAATCAAATTATATATTATAGGCGCCGACTTATGTATATCTTTCTTTTTTTTGTTTAGTTCAATATTCAATGAACAAGGAGATTTAAATTTTTTAAAATATTTTTTTTTGTTTTTGTTTTTTCTTTATCTTAAAAAGTGAACGAAAAAAAAGAGGTCTCTTCGAAATGAAAGCAATACATTTAGTTTATACAGTAGTTTTCATTTATAACGAACTCGGTGCAATTTTAATTATAATAAACTTTACGCTTTTTGCCAAAGAATTAAATTTTACCTAAAAATGAAAGTGTTTTATTACATTGGTATTTCTTTTATTTAAAATTATTATATCTAATTATGTTGCTTGGTGATTAATTTAGTATTTTTTATTTATTTTTGAATATAAAAAAAATCATAACGCATCAAAAATACAAAAAATATTTCATTAGAAGAAAAAGCACTATACATAGGCTTGAGGCTGACACATCAAATAAAATTTTAGCAAATGAGTTCGAAGTGTCCATTCTAGAATCCGCACATTCTACAATGTTCAAGTTTTATACTAATTATTCAAAACTCACATCATTCTTTTAAAACGACATTCGTTTATTACGACGAATATTTTCCGTCCCATCATGGTTGTTATAACCGAAAAGTACTGTACTTTGTTTTCGTTTGCTTAAAAATTTTTTTTTTTTAAATCGTATATTGTTGTTGTTTTTTGTTAAGTTTTTTGTGAAATAAGAAACCGACTTCTGATAAATAATATTTCTTAAGAAAAATGATTTGTTACTTATGGATCAACCAAATTCAGCGTGTACGGCGTTCAGTTTCTGTCAAAAAATTTTGAAATAAGTTGTTATGAAAATAAATTTACATGAAAGCATACGCGAGGTACTCGGAGTTTTAAAATTTAAAAATTGACAAAGCGTAAAAAAATATTGTAATTGTTTTTTCTTATGTTGCTACGATTAAATTTTAAAAATAAAATATTTTAAAATAAAATATTTTTAAAATAATTTTTTTTAAAACATACATATGTATATTCAAAATAATTGAAAACGAAAAATCTTTCTTAAAAACCTAATATGCAATTTAAATGATTTGTTCCTTTGGGCCTAACCAAAATCAACGCTTATGGTGTTTTAAATTAGTAGTTAAGCACATGATATTACGTGAGAATAACTTACTTACCTCGAATTTTTAAAATTTAAACATTGACAAAGCATACAAAAAAGTTATTGTTTTTTTTTATGTTGTTATTTTTTCTAAAAATAAAATATTTTAAAATAATATTGTTTTTAAAAATACCTATAATTTTTTTAAAAAATACTTTATATACATACATATATTCAAAATAATTGAAATACCTATAGTATGTTTGCAGAAACAAAAAATAACATTTCTTAAGAAAAATTATGTGTTTTTTACAGATCAACCAGAACAAACGCGTCCGGCATGCAGTTTCTCTCAAAAAATGTTGAAATAAGTAGGTATTTTGTGTACTGTACTTCGGAATTTAAAATTTTAAAATTTGACAAAGCGTATAATAATATTGTAATTATTTTTTCTGATGTTACTACGATTTAGATTTCAAAATAAAATATTTTAAAATAATATTTTTTTTTTTAAAAAACATACATTCAAAATAATTGAAAATACCTATAAAATGTTCGCGAAAAAAAAACTAAAAAATAATCTTAAACTTAAATAAAAGTTGACGTATAATTTCTATCAAAAAATTTACAAATAAATAGGTACATGAATTTTCATGAGAGCAACCAAAATACGCGTAACGTGATGTTCTGTAATCGGGTTTTTAAAATTTACAAATTGACAAATGGTTTTTGGTTTTTCTCATATTTCTAAGATTGTGTTTTAAAAAATATCTTATATTGAAAAAAATTCTAAATATACCTATTATATGAAATTAATAAAATTTTTTGTTGTAAATTAAAACATTCAAATAAATATTTTTGTGTGTACGCGCGTATCAATTTACGGATATATAGGTAGACATATTGACGTACTGCCGTATAAAAATTGTACGTCGTATGCTTTAATTTATATAAAATAAATATTTAATTATCTACTCCTTTCATCTACTATTCTTCACGAGGTGGTGTGGTGTAGCTGTAAAAAGAGGGGTTCACTCCTATACAAATAGGTATAATATAAAGTAAAGTAAAGAATTCAGAACCATTTTTTTGAACCATAATAATACAGTAGGTAGGTACTAAAAAAAAAATTTTTTTGTAAATTGTAAATTGTTGTTGCTTTTTGTTAAGTTTTTTGTAAAATTAAAAACCGAATTCTGAAATATGCAGAAACTTAAAAAAAAAATAAAATTTCTTAAGAAAAATGATTTGTTTCTTATGGATCAGCCAAAATCAGCATGTACGGCATTCAGTTTCTGTCACAAAATTTTGAAATAATTAGTTATGTAAAAAAATTTACATGATCGCATACGCGACGTGCTGTACCTCAGAGTTTTAAAATTTAAAAATTGACAGAGTGTATAAAAATACATATTGTCATTGTTTTTTCTTATGCTGCTGCGATTAAATTTTAAAAATAAAATATATAATTAATATTCAAATAAATTGAAAATATCTACAGTACAATATGTTTGCAAAACTAAAAAAATTATCTTTTTCAAAAAAAGTTTTTTGTCCCTTACGTCCAAACCTAAATAAAAGCGTGCAGCGTATAATTTCTGTCAAAAAATTGAGAAATAAATAGGTACATAAATTTACATTAGAGCAGCGAAAATACGCGTAACTCAATGTACTGTTTCTCAAATATTTAAAATTTATAAATATTGACAAAATGTATAAAAATATTATTATTGGTTTTTCTTATATTACTAATATTATGTTTTAAAATATAATATTTTTTTACAATAATTTTTATTGAAAAATATCTTATATTCAAAATACCTATAACATGAAATTAAAAATATTTTTTGTAGGTACTAAATTAAAACATTCAAATAAATATTTTTGATAAATTAAATATTGTACGCGCGTATCGATTTACCGATAATGGATATGTAGACAGACGTATTGACGTAATGCAGTATAAAAATTGTACAGCGTATGTTTTGATTTCATTCTAATAATTGAAATGTTTATTTCACACTTTCAACATCGAATAATGTTTTTTTATAATAAAAAAAACTATTTTTAGTTTTATTTTGACAAAACGAACAAATTTTATATATCAAAAAGTGTACATGAAGATTAGATAGGCGTAGTTTGAACGCTAATTTCTGTTTCAGTAGTACATAATTGTCAGATTAATCGTCATATATATATTTGACATTTTAAAACTACCTGTCATTTGAGAAGTTAATTGTATTTAATAGTATTTAAATATTAATAAAGTGAAAAAATTAAGGTTCATTGCTGATATAAATATAAAGAATATTTTTTAAAATGGAATGGGGTAAGTGCTTATTGGTTATCAAATTAAAAATATGATTTAACATAACCTATTCAAGAAAATTTTAATTAAAGCCATCTGCCGGAAATTATTTATCTACTCTGTCATATACTCTTTTACAAGGGCTGAAGTAGCTGGCAATAGTTGAGAGTAGAAAAGAGTTTACTTCTCATAAAGGAATAAAAGCAATAATATTTATTTGTATATTTAGTTATGAGTCATGGCTCATGACCATGTATAGAAATATATTTTTGTCAATAAAAAACTTAGGAAATATTAAATAAATAAACTAGACAAAAAGGTATAAAGTAAACTAAGGAATTCAGAATCATTTTTCGCATGTTTTCAGAACTTTAAATAGGCATACATTTGTAGTAAAAATTTACCTATGTAGCTATTAAATTTAAAAATGAAAAAAGGGTAGGAAATATTTATTCTTTGATTTATTGAAAAACTTTTTTTTTGCTATAAATCATAAGATTGAGATTTAAAAAAAGACTTCGGTTAACTTGACTATTATTTGTACTTCTGGCAGCTTCAATATAATATAATACTAAATGTTAAACTTATGAATTATGATATGTTAAATTTTGTTGTACTATTATGTATTCATAGAGTTTTTTAATTAGGATACAGAATACGTACGACGCAAGAATTGTTGACAACACTGTTGGCATAATTTTTATTATATATAGTCTAATGTAATTTACACAAAACGAATTTTATATGTTAAAAGAAAAAATAGCTCGAATTTCGAGCACAGGGCGATACTAGTATATATAATTTGATAGTCCTTCAGAATCAACCGCGCTTTTCATGCTTTTGCACGCTTATATTTTATCTTTAAAGTATATTCTTTGAAAATGATTTATGAATATTGTATCAACATTTTCGCATAAGAAATGTTTATGCTATAAAAAAAAAAACCTCTTTGAAATATCACATAAGACATTATTATTGTGTATTTTCAATGTTTTTCATGCACAATCAGTTTATCGTTCGTGTTTTGTGGTTTCTGTAGTTTTTTTTTTTTTAAACATGTTATGACTGAAATATTTTCTTTTTATTTCATTCTTTTCACTTTTAAAAAGGTAAAAAATGTTAAGTTGGAATATGCCATTGTTTATAAATACCATGTATTCACCCTTTGCAATATATAATGCATATTACGTTAATATGTTTCATGACAGATTTTATTCATCTTTGTTTTCTGGTTTTTTTAATAAAAGAGAAAATGTCTTTAAAAAAAAGAATGTTTAATATTGTGTTTAATGGTTAGATTGCTTTTTAAATTGTATGACACATGTAACATTTATTCATTGTTCTTTTAAGGTAAAATATGTGAAAAAAAAATTTTTTTTTTATTATAAAAATAAAAATATTTTTAAAATAATTGTAAAAATACTTTTTTTTTTAATTTAATATTAATTATTTTTGAATGAATTGTGTATTAAGTAAAAATAACTAAACTATAAATCCTAAATTATGCTTTATTTAAAATAATGCATAATGGTTAACTGAAACTTGTAGGGGAAGGGGAATCCTAATTATTTTTGATATTACCCCGGGGCTTTATTTCTCATAGAAGTCGTCTATGATCTCACACCATAATTTAAAATAAATTTGGCCCACTTTAAGCTAAAATATTTTTTTTTAGAAAACAAAAAAAAAAAACAATTTGATTAGGGTGGATTATATTAGTCCGATAAATGTGCAACTTTGCCAAGGCACTTTCTTTAATTATTTATCTGTCAATTTTTAATTGAAAAAAATTTCAAAAATCGTTTTGTTTTTGTGAAAAAAACCAATTTTTTAATTAGGGTGGGTTAAATTTATATTTTTATTTTTTATTTTGGTTTTTATAGTTTTTGTAAAAAAAAAATTTGTGGGGTGGAATATGGGTTTATTTTTGGTGAAACTTCCGGAAAGGGGTTGTGAGCTATCAAGATGACGTCATCACATAACGGTACTAAATATCTCAAAGTTTCCGAATATATATACCATTAGTGGCGATGGCGCCATCTAGTGGTCAAAAAATGCATTACAAAAATTTCCTAAGATTTTGAAGCATTTTAATTAAAATGCTATATTTTTGGTGTAAGACCATAAACCAGACTACCATATAATATTGTAGAGCATGATATTGCCTTTCATATAAATCTGGTTTCATCTGAATCGGTGCTACCGTTTTTAAGATATTACAATTTAAAGTGACAATTAAAAAAAAAAAAAAAATCAAACTTTCAAAAAAACTACTATAACTGTGAAATTTTCTAAAACACTCTGTATTATTATTATACTATTAGAAAGATCTCTTAAAACTCTTTCCAACGGTATATAATAAGTATGGCATATGTTGACAAATAGCCCCAGAGAACATAAAAGCAAAAATGACACAACAATTTTATTAAAAAATACATTTTCATACTTTATTTGTCATAAATTTATTTTGCCTTTTTGACAAATTTAAAAATGTAAGAATGCATTTTAGGTTTGGATACAATATTGAGTTGGGTTTTGGTAATTTGTTTTGAGGGATTTTGGAGGTGATAACCTCATAGTTTTAAATTTTTTTTTATTTAAATATGTATGTTAAAATATAATTAGAAAGGACTTTAGAGTTAGCTACAAAATCAGAATTATTCGCTTTTTCCAGAATATTTAAAAACATATATATACACAAGAACCTGAATCAGGAGGGATTTTAGAGTTGAATTCTAAATCAGGATTACCGCTTTTTCCAAAATATTTATATGTGTGTTTGTATACACAATGTTAGAAGAGATTTTTAAGTTTGATTCTTAACCAGGAGATCCGCTTTTTCCAGAATATTTATAATATATGTGTAAAAAGCGGAAATCCTGATTTAGAATCCAACTCTAGAATCTCTTCTAATATTGGATGTACATATATATATATAAATATTCTGGAAAAAGCGGCAATCCTGAATTTAAATGCAACTCTAAAATCCTCCTAATTCAGATTCTTATAATCTTATAAAGCGCATAATTCTGATTTAGTAGCCTAAGGGCCTTTCTAATTATATTTTTACCAAACAAATAAGTACACTATATAACATTTTTTTCAAATTATTAATTTGACATTTGGAATGATTAATGTAATTTTATAATAAAATTAACAATATTGTGAAAAAATCGTTCTTGAAATTAATCGAGTTTTGGCGTTACCTAGAAAGCTATTCTGTAATAAATTTTCAATAATTTGACTTTCCTATCATTTGATTTTTTTTTCCATTTCTTGTTAAAGGGGAAGAGTCTTGTAACTTTAGTCAGTGACTTATTGAAAATATGTAATCTTAACCTGTATGTCATCTTAATCTAGATCAAATAAATTTTGTTTTAAAAAAAAAACGAAATATTTTAAATTTTTATATTAGCCATAATTTATATAAAAAACAAGTGATGAAAAAAAACCAAGGGTTTTTAAAAAAGCACATTTTCAAAATAATATAGTGTTTCATACCAAGTATTTTATCGGAATATAATGTTGAAGCTTCAATATTAACGTTTAATTTAGGAAATATATACGTTGGTGACTAAGTTACTGCTAACCTATAATAATAGTAAATTTTTAAGTCCTAGTAGCCCCTGTATGGGGAAGGTTGCCAAATTTCTCAAGGATATAATGCTCACTACTCCCCTTCCCCCAAAGTTTTTTAGGTTCTAGGAATTAAATTGTGAATTCCACCAAAATTTGGAATTTTTCTTAGAATTTTACTATTTAGGCAAAAATGGTTAAAACTGAGAGGCACTTTCATCAATTATAAGAACTCGTTTTAAATTTAAGAAAAACCTTTAACATATGTTAAAATATAATGTTAGACCTTTAAATTTTGTATATTAAGGAAAAAATATTTAAACAGGTATTCAAGTTACAGGTGTTTAAAAATAGCAAAATTTCAGTTTTCGAGCCCTTATAGCTCCTGAACATGGGGCTTGACAAAAAAATTTTGTTAACCGACTCCTACTAATTTCTGAGGATCTAACTTCTCCCAAAATTTCAAGACCCTAGCTTGAACCGTTTAAAAGATATGTGGGGCCAAAAATTTTGCAAAAATTGAGTTTTGCACAGTGGTAAATTTTAGTACCGTATGGCAACCCTAAACATTTAAGCGAAGTATTTTTGTAAAGTCTATAAAAGCAGCTCGCTTCAACCGTTTTTCAATTGGAAATAGACCTATCAGAACTCTTGTTATATCAATTTAAATATAGGGCTTTTTCGGAATTTGCAGGGGCTGTAGCTTCCTCACCCTTCAAAATTAAGAAAAACCTTTGACACATGTTGAAATATAATTATAGTGCTTTGAATTTTGTATATCACTAAAAAAAAATTTGAACAGGTATTCAAGTTACAGGTGTTTAAAAATAGCAAAATTTCAATTTTCGAGCCCTTATAGCTGCAAAACAGGGGACGTGACAAAAAAATTTTGGTAACGACTTCTACTTATTTCAGAGGATCTAACTACTCCCAAAATTTGAAGACCCTAGCTTGAACCGTTTAGAAGATATGTGTGGCCAAAAATTTTGCAAAAATTGAGTTTAGCATAATGGTAAATTTTAGTACCGTATGGCAACCCTAAACATTTGTTTTTTAAAAATTTATAAAGTTTATAAAACCAGCTATCTTTTGCCGTTTTCAGATTGAAAATACACCTAATAGAACTCTTGTTATAACAATTTGAATATAGGGCTTTTTCCAACTTTGTGGGGCTGCAGCTCCGTAACGGGTGGGGCTACAGAAAAAAAATCTTCTACGAAATTATTTGTTTTGTAATACCTACTAGTGGTTAAAACTTCTTTTCTCTATTTCAAACGATGTAAAAGTTTTTGTAAACATACGGACAGACGGACAGACGGACAGACGGACGGACAGAGTGAAGCTATATAGGCACATTTTTACAAAATTCTTTGAAAATGTGCTAAAAATCCGTGACCGAAATACTTATCACGTTTTACTAATTCATTTTAGCGTGTCACTCCGTTTCATTTTATTTTTGACTCAAAAAAGTGAAAATAATCAGTAAACAGGACATTCATTATATAATAATAATGCATGTAAAAAAAGTAACATTTCAACCTTCTGAGTAACCTTAGTTGATCATATTAATATATATATATATATATTAATATTGTGTAATAAACATTAAACACTTTCCGTAAAAAAATTTATAAAGAGTTTGAAAAAAAAAAATTTTTCATGAGTTAAAAAATAAAAAAAAAATAAAATTAAAAATTAAAATAAAAATTAAACTCGTATAGTGTTTAATTTGAAAAACTTTTGATTTTTCACAGATTATAACATTAGAACTTTAAAAAAATTTTTTTTTAACTTATATATAATGACTTGTTGTTCTACAATCTTTTTTAGTATTATTTTATCTTCTAAATGTTATTTTTAAAGTATCTCGTACCTAACTATTAACAAAAGCACATTAAAGAATTAATAATTTTTTTTTTCTTTTTCTTTTTTTACTCAAAATAAAGCTTTTAAATGTTTATTAGCATTCTATGAAAGTACGCATTTATTTCCTTCTGAATGCGAAATAAAAATTAGGAGATTAGGATGTGTCAACTCTAAGATGTACTTTTAGCATAATTTCAATACTAAAATTCTTTTAACTAAATTTCAGAGATTAAGCATAATTATTAATACCAAAGTTATGCTCATATAAAAACAGAAGTTGTATAGCAGATACTCGAAGACGTTGATCAAAGTGGTTCGAACACGATCAACAAAGTGGTTTTTAATTTTAAAAACGGTTCTATTTTATATAATAAAAACTTTAGTTTTTGAATTATCATTCTTTCGGGAAGACATACATCGACTTACTTTTCGATTCTTATTCAATCCATACATACACTTACACTCAGTCTTAATGTACTCTTCAACGTCACAAACGTAATGTTATTTTTATTATACTCTTTGAACTTTGTTCATACTGTTAAAAAACACTTTATAGCTTATGTTTTGTAATTTTTGTTTTCGTGGACTTTTTAAAAACAAAAAGTCCTCCTCGTTATTTGAAACTTTTTGAATTCATGAGTAAACAGTATTAAAATAAACATAACAGTACATTTTTTTTGTTTTTGTATTAAAAATTTTTTAAAAGTATATAAACAAGTAAATAAACAGTTTGTCCTTTACGAATGAAATGTCCTATTAAATTAAGGACCCCATTTTCGTGGTCAATTAAAATGTTAAATAAGAAACAAAATATTTTATTGGATTTTTCTATAGATGTTTTGTTGTATTTTAATTAAATTATAATAAGGAGAGCGAACAAGTAATTTAAAAAAAATTTGATAATGAGCTAAACAAGTGAGGGAAAAAAACCAAGGGTTTTTAAAAAGCACATTTTCAAAAGTATATACGGTTTCTTACTGAATATTTTATCATTTATTTTTATAAAAATATATATTATGATAATATTATAATTTAGTTATTTCATTAATTTATTAATTATATGACTAATAGTGAAATACTTAGAATATAAACCCAATGCACTCAAGAAAACTTGTTAATAAATGCGAAATATAATGTTGGAGCTTCAATGTTAACGTTTAATTTTGGAAAAACTTACACTGGTGAATAAGTTACTGTTTTATAAGAACATAAAAGTCTTACTTTTGAAGACCTAGTAGCTCTTCAATGGGGAAGGTTCCCAAATTTTTGCTTAGCAAACTTATGATGGATCTGCCCACCTCCCTCCTGACCTCACACTTCCATTTTTTTCGGTTCTAGGAAATCAATTTTGAACTCCAACAAAATTTGAAATTTTACCTAGAATTATCATCTAATCAAAAATGGTTAAGACTAAGAAACAATTTCTTCAACTTAAACAGACCCTTTCAAATTTAAGAAAAACATTTAACGTGTGTTGAAATATAATGCTGCAGCTGTAAATTTAATATATTTGTAAAGAAAAATTTGAACAGGTATTAAAGTTACAGGTGGTTGAAAATAGCAAAATTTCAATTTTCGAGGCCTTATAGCTCCTAAACAGGGGGCGTGACAAAAAAATTTGTTAACCGACTCCTACTAACTTCACCTAACTTCCCCCAAAATTTCAAGACCCTATAGCTTGAACCGTTTAGAAGAGATATGGGACCAAAAATTTTGCAAAAGTTGAGTTTAGCTTAATGGTAAATTTTAGTATACATTTTAACCTTATATTTTTGTAAAGCCTATAAAACCAGCAATCTTTTACCGTTTTCAGATTGAAAACACACTTAACAAAACTCTTGTTATAACAATTTAAAAATAGGGCTTTTTCCAACTTTGGGGGGCTGTCGCTCCGTAAGGGGTGGGGCTACAGTAAAAAATTCTTCTACGAAATTATTTTTTTTGTAATATCTACCTGTAGTTAAAATTTTTTTACTTTATTTCAAACGGTGTAAAAGTTTTTATAAACATACGGACGGACGGACAAAGTCAAAATTAAGAAAAACCTTTGACACTTATTGAAACTTTCGTTTTCCAGCTTTCAATTTTGTATATAAATAAAAAAAAATTTTGTCAGGTATTCATGTTATAGGTGTTTAAAAGCAAAATTTATAGCAAAATTTCAATTTTTGACCCCTTACAGCTCCTAAAGAGGGGGCGTGACAAAAACATTTTGTTAACTGACTCTTACTTATTTCTAAGGATCTAACTTCTCCCAAAATTTCAAGTTTCTAGATTTAGTCGTTCAGAAGTTATGAAGGACCAAGCTATATAGGCACATTTTTACAAAATTGTAGAAATCAAAATTTAATAATAAGGAAAAATTTACAGAGAAAAATGTTTTACTTTCCAATGAGATATTGTTGTTTAAATGGAAATGGAGTACCTATCACACATTTCGTATTTTCTTGTATTCTTTATTAAACCTACATGAAATATGCGATGTTAAGTATTACTAATTGGTAAAAGTTATACGAATGGGTCCAAATATTGTCTGGAAAATATTGCCACGAATAGTGAAACATAATACTCCTGACAAAATTAAGGCTGAATAGTTCACCAATATATCGCACCAAAATTTGTCGTGTCTACGCGGGCGCGGTAGCTACTATTAGTTCAAGGAAAGCTCGCAAGAAGTTAAGAAATAAAAAAAAATTTACATAAACTTAAAATTATTTATTAGCTTATGAATTAGTTCATTTCAGTTTTAAAAATCACAGAAGATTTTCTGGAAATTTTATGTAAAAAGTAAAACATTTTGATATTAAATATTAAGACAATGCTTTACAGAAACATTTATGTAGTAAGTGTTCATTATTTCGGTGAAAATATCTGAAGTAACGGCGAAAGCCAATGTATGTTTTGTTGCGTTGCTTGATTAGCTTTGAAAAGCAAATAAAACAAGCAATGTAAACAAAGCAATTTCAAAATTTCCCTTATCCCTGAAATAAAGCCAAATGAAATATGCTATAGAAATCAAACAAAATATATGTTTTTAACTTAAATTAGGTATAATAAAATTTACAATTTGCATTTGATAATGCAAAACTCAGCCCAAAACTCAACATTCAATACAATTTTATGTTCATATATATAGGTACATGATTAAGGGTGTTGAGTAGGTAGGTGCATTGTAGAATGTTGGAAATCAACAAGTATTTCGATTAGAAACTAAACAAAGGTTGTGGAACAATATAGCTTATCAACATTTTTTTACAAATATGTATACAAAAAGTTAATAGATGGAAAAATAGATCGTTATTGAAACAAAATAAATCTATATAAAAATTTCAAATCTTTTATTAACAAACAAGTTTATCGAATTTAATTATAAAAATTACTAATTGAATAAAAAAAAAGTATTAATTGAAATTAAAAAAAAAATTGATCAAGAAGGGATTCAAACGAACGACCCCAAATTTTATCAAATTCAAAACATACAAAAGGTAGACTAACTCATTTATAACTTATTCATCTTCAAATTTTTAAGATGCAACAACATATAAGTTAATTGTTTTTTTTTGTGCATCTATTATTAGAATCGAAGCATAGCCTACGTAATATAAAATGTAACGTTTACGATTTTATTTAAGAAAATGGTAGTATACAATTAAGTTAGAAATAGTTCTTAATTTTAAAAAGTTCTTCTTTCAATTGACCTTCTGTCATTCTGTCACGGGCCAACAGCTAGTAATATAATAATATAATAGTTTTTAGTGAGTCTATATATTCTAAATGATGGTATTTTGCTGGATCATTATATCGAAAGATAACTAAAATTATTCTGGTGATATGATCCACCAATTTAAGCACATTATGACTCACAAATAATGAGACATTGTTTACCATTTGCTAAAATAGGGTCAAAAATTAAAAAATAATTTTGATTACTTCTCCTCCACGTCAAGGCGTTGTCTAGACCCAGAATGAAAAAAATTTTGTAAAAAACAATCTATTAAAATTTTATTACAATCTTTTTATAAAAAAAATTAAACCACTTGCTTAATGATTCCTAATATAAAAATAAAAAATACTCTTCCATTTGTTCTTCAATTAAATTGATATTAATCTAAAAATATAATATTATTTTGTATTTTATAGCGTGTTCTAGGAATGTTTTTTAAGGTTAAAATTAGAAAAAACCTTTTCACAAGGACATTTTGAAACTCTGTTGTTGTCGTTGGAGCTTTTAAGTTTTATTTAGTATTATTATATTATTAAATATCATGTGTTATAAAAAGATACTACTAATTTAATAGTAACTCTTCAGTCACTTGCATAAAACTTCCATTATTTGCTTTACAGAATTACAATCTTATAATCTAGCTTGAAATCTAATTTTTCAAGTTTTTATATGCAAAATTAAGGATTTGTTTTCCATTAAAAAATAATTGATAGAAAAATTTATTATGAATATTTAAATATGTAATAATACTCTATTAAAATAACTAATGGTAGTTGTGCGTAGTCAATATTTAAACAATTTTTTTTTTTTTTTTTTAGTTGAACTTTTATTTTGTTATTTTCTTACATACTTATAATAACTTAACCTACAAAAATAGTTAACAAAAAAGGTTTTTCTTATATTAAAAATGAACATGTAAAAAATTAAGTGTTTTTTTTATGTTAAATAGTTATTCTTAATTATTATTATGAACTCTTACTAATATTTTAATCCTACTTTTAAGTATGTATTAATTTCAAAATTTTAATTAATTGCAAAAAATTTAAAAACGCAATTTTTACATTTTTTTTTTTTTTAATAAAACCCTAACCTAACTTACCCTATTCTTACAACTAATTAAAAAAAACTTATAAACTAGCATGTATTATTTTAATATTAAAATAACACTAATCTAATAATTCTTTTATACTTATTTTTTTTTATGAAGTGCTTAACCACCAATAATTATTTCTAATTGATTTGTCTTTATCTGGTGTAGACATGTCATATTTCATATTATCTGGATTGATGTTACCTGGATCATATTCAATTTTTTTACATGTAGCCCGTCTACTATAATGAAATAGTATAGGGACATGATTTTGATTTAGTATATAACCATACTTGTCTAAGAAGATGAAATGCTCAGGGGCTATGAAGCCCGTGAGCAAAGTCTTCTTGATGTACTCCTCATTGTGGTAAAATATATGCGATATTAAACCATTTTCTGGAGTATTTAATGCTCTATCATAGTGATTTCGAATTAATTATATAATAAAATTATCAATTCTTATGATTTTTGATTCCTTGTACAAATATTTATTGGAGTAAAAATGTTTGTACTCGGACTCCGGTTTTCTATATTTATTGATGCAAACTCTTATGCACTTTCTTTCGAACATGCGGATTTTTTCCATTAGGCTTGCACTGATGTTGTACCATATGGGTACACCATATGCAAGCGTAGGCCTTATTAATGTTTGGTAGCATATTATTTTGACTCTGTTACTAATATTTTTATTGTAAAAGAGATTTTTTGCTGCCATAAAAGATTTATTACCTTTTTCTTTTGTATATTTTATATGATCTATGAAGTTCAGATTTCTATGGAGGTGAACCCCAAGATATTTAACGACTTTTTTATTTGCGAGAGGTGAAATAGGCGATTTAATGGTAAAATTTTTCCAATTTTTTCTAATGTCTGAACTTGTTTTGTCTACCGTGTTACGAAATAATACGGTTTCACATTTACTAAAGTTCACTTTTAATTTCCATATTTTGCAATAATCTTGTACACTGTTAAACATTTTTTGAAAATTATACTGAATGCTGTTTACAGTGTCATTCGCATAGTATATTATTATGTCGTCTGCGAACGCTAGGGCATAACTATTACCCTTAACTCGGTCTAACCAAAGCAAAAGATCTGCTATGTAGATCGAGAAAAGAATGGGCGCGTTAACAATACCTTGTTGGAGACCATTTTCAATTAAAAATGTTTTGTTAGACATATTATTTTGGCTATGTACTAAAAATTTGTTATTGTATAACATATTTTTAATAAGTACTATTAAGCGTACTGGAAATTTATATTTTATTAATTTGTATATTAAACCGTCCAACCAAACCGTGTTGAAAGCCTTCTCTAAATCAATGAGGCAGGCACCAACGCCGTAGTTTTTATTTATAAACCAGCAAATATCAGAAGTTAATTTAGTTATAGTGTTAATTGTACCGTGTTTGTGTCTGAACCCAAACTGGTTAACAGGTATGAGATTTTTTGAGTGTGCAATACTCGAAATTTTATCATTGAACAAAGTTTCAAATATTTTACTAATTGGTAATATGTAATTGCTTATTGGTAATATTTAAACAATTACATATTATATTTGTATACACACATTTTAATGAAATATTATGACTCCTTCCATATTACAGCAAAAAAACTAAAGAGTTTTTCAGCACCAAAAAACTGAGTTTTTTCCATGAAAGACAACAAAATCAATTATACACCAGCAAAAAAATTAAATAAAAAATATAAAATAATTAAAAAACATTTCATCAAAAACAATCAAATAAATTGTAATCTATTTTTTTTTAATTTAATTTACACTAAAACCAATAAATAAAAAAAAAAGGAATTTAAAATAAATTATCGCGGTTTCCAACTTTTTTTTATTAAATTATTGACAATTAAATTCTTTTTATAACAAAACATTTAAAATTAAATTTTTTGATAAATTAGCATTCTTTTTATTAAGTTGTTATCACTTACCATAGCTATACTATAGCTATTATTTTGAAATATTAAATTTTAGGATTATTTATATTATTATGTAATTCTTTAAAAAAAATCTAAATAAAAAAATGTTAATAATCTTTAGTTTAAAATTCGTTCGAGTACTAAGGACAAACATGTTATTAAATTCTAAGTTTGTCCAAAAAAAATTTAAATATTTACCTACCTATAGTTTATTTTTTCTATTACTGTTATGAACTTTTAGAAAAAATTTAAATCATTTTAATTAATAGTTATTTTTTACAAGAATCGAATAAATTTCCTATCGTGATTTTTTTTACATAAACCTTCATTTTTACATTAAAACATAAGTGTATAAAAAGGGTCACCCAAATATATTGAAAATTTAAATATTAAAAGTCAAAATCTTGACAGACAAAATCTCCAAAGCAAAATATTTTTGGGACACAATCTTGAAAAAAAAACTAATCCTGAAATAACTGCTTTTGAAAACTTTTAAGCTTAAAATTTTTAAAATTTTCACTAACCAAAAATTGATGGCAGATCTTTTGCATTTAAAAGTGTTTTAATATAAAATATAAAAGTAAATTTGCTGGATTAATTTAAAGAAAAAGAAGAACTATCTTTCAAATTGCTGGATTAATTTTAAGAACAAGAAAAACTATCTTTCAATCAAACATTAAAAGAACTGTTTCTTATACCAGCAATTTATTTTAAATATTAACACAGTAACAAATTTCCAAGATCTACCTTCAATTTTTTATTTTCTACATTTTAGGGGGCTAGTACTACTTACTTTAATAAAAGTATATTTTGAAAAAAATATTTTTTTTTATTTTATTTTATACTTTTTAGTTTTATTTCAATTTTTTTACACAATTATTTAGGTATATAAAATTATTAAATACAATACATATTTAATTTGACAATTTTCAATTTGGATCTAATTCATTAATAGTTATAATCGGTTTATCTATTAACTAATCATAATTTATTAAAATATCCCTTTTAGTAAATTTATCTAAATTAATTTAAATTTTATAACAGAAGACAAAAATATCATTAAATCGGTCACACATTTGAAGGAAGACCATCGAGTCCGGAACACCCTGTATATGTATGTTTGTAAATACCTAGTTCTTTGTATATGGTCTTTTATAATATTTCTGCATATATGCTCATAATAATATAACAATAACATGGTTGAAAATCTTATTCGAAATATTATAACTGATAAATTTTTGTTGCATTTTAAAAATTTGAAGATGAATAAGTTACGTATTTTACTTTTTGCATGTTTCGTATTTTATAAAATGTTGAGATCGGGTTCAAATTCGGTTCTTAGTGAATTTTTTAATTTCAATCTAATTTTTTTTTTTATTTATGTACCTTCTTGTATAAATTTTTAATTAATGAACCAAAAATGTACGGGCTGACTTAAAAAAAACCCTAAAAATTTTTTATATGAAACTGATCGCCTATATAATTATTTGGTCTATGTTTTTATACCCGTATGACTATATAGTCAAAGGGTATAATAAATTTGCCATTACGTTTGTGACGCAGATAAGGAGGGGGGTAGATATAGACTCAAATGTATGGATCGGATCAGAATTGAAAAATAAATCGATTTAGCTATGTATGTCCGTCTGTCCGTCCGTCCGTTCGTCCGCACGATAACTCAAAAACTAAAGGAGTTGGGATCTTGAAAATTTCGTAAATTTGTTTTTTTTGCAATAGCCGTCATCGCTATTTAAATCCAGCCATTTTGGTCCATGGGTTCGGGTAGCTGCCATACAACTTCTTTTTTTATATGAGTATTTCTCTGTACCTATTAAAGTTGCGTGTCTGAAATTTTGCAAAAGTAGTTTAGTTTCATGGCCAAAGTTTTTGCAAAATTTGCTTGGTCTACTGCAGTGGGTTCGAGGAGCTGCCATACAATTTCTTATTTTAGCATTACTCCCAACCAACTGAAGCTGTATGTTTGAAATTTTGCCAAAAGTAATTAACCGGATGATATAATGTATATGTTACGGTCATACGGGTATCCCAGAGTTGACACAGTCTACTCTATTACACTTTTTCTCGTTATATTATAAAAGTGAAGTATTTTAGTTCTTAAAGTTACAAATTTTTAAAGAAACTATACATATACTACTTATATGTATATAAATTTATGGTCAGATTTCTAATATAAATGTATCACTAACCGACAGAATGAAAAATAAAGCCATAGACACAGGCAAGTTCAATTAAAAGTATATATAATATAATAAAGCGAGTTTTTAATTTTTCAATATATTTAATAAAGTTTGAATTTTAATTCTCATTTATCGTTTAAACTATTCAACTGCAATTATTTTTTGATATTAAATGCAAAATGATTTAGCATAAAGTTCTTTTCGCCTTTTCCAGAATATTTATATGCTTCTATATAGGAATTTCTGAATTAGAAAGGATTTTAGAATTAGATTAAAAATAAGGATTTCCCCCTTTTCAGAATATTTATATTTATATAAATGTGATATTTGGAATTAGGAGTGGTTATTGTTTGTATGCACTAGGTATGCCGAGTTGTCATACTATTCTATTGATTTTAGTGCTAGATGCATGTAATAAATTACATGTAATAAATCTAGTTTCAATAATAAAGTTTCAAGGGGTTCGGGAGCTCAAACAAAAATTTCACATTTTTTTATGAAAAAACACCCAGCACTAATTTTTAAAAAATCTTGATAGAAATATTTGATATGTTATGAATTTTACATTCAATTTTTTTTTTCAAGATTTTGTCCTAAAATTATTTTGACAGAATAAGATTTTCAAAAACAAAAAATTCAATATGTTGTCCATTCTAGATTTTTTTTTTCAATATAACATCGTGCTCCCCTATAAAAACAGGAGTATTACGTATTTGCAAAGTAATATCATCTTCTTTGTAATGTTTGTACCCGGATCGGAGCAGAATCGAAAAATAAACCGATTTAGCTATGTAGGCCCATCCGTCTGCAGGTCCGTTTGTCTGTCCTTCCGTCCGTATGTCCGTCCGTCCGTCCGCACGTTTCATGATAGTATGTTATGACAGTATCACAGTGTTGAATAACACTTTATGAGTTAATTTTCTCATGATATATAAAAAAAATTATAAAATAATCATTTGTGAACTTTAAATTTCAATATTAAGAATAAGGATATTGTTTAAATTTCAAAATATTTACTTAATTTTTTAAAAATTATACATATTATCAACAACAGACTTGTCCCAAAATTAAAAAAAGATGTAAAATAATGTACGATCATATAAATTTTTAACATAAACTATTTATTTCTATTCAAAAGGAATTATTGAAGAAATTATTGAATTTTCTTGAATAAGACTGCATTTTGGAACAAGTCGGGACATTTAACTCTAAACCAAAAAATATAATTTAATTTTGATTATCAAAAATTTTATTTAAAAAAACTAACTTTAATAAAACATATTCGTTAGGTTTTATAATACAGATTTTTTTTCAATTACTGTCATCAATTTTGGCTTGCTATATATGACAGTAAACATATGTATATGCGCCTATATTATTAGAAATTCAACAGACATATTATTAGCATATAAATATACCTATACACAAAAAAAGATTATATTACAAACATATGGTATAAGTAATAATATGAATAAAGCAGACTTAAAAATAAAAAATTAATATAGTATACGAATTAAAAAAATTAATTACATATAATAAATTACAATTTTTGTGATTTAAGTTTGGTGAAAAGCGGTAAACATTACAAATTACTCGTCATTTTTTAATTTAACATTGTTTTTGTTGGAAATTTATGTGGTTATTCTGCTGTTAAATGTGGTGCTCTGATAAAGTGAGTAATATATACATGTGTATGAATTAATATTTTTCTTTGTATTGGTGTTCGTAAATCAATCAAATGTACTTTAGAAATGGCTTGTTAAATACGTAATACATACTTTAGAATTTATGTGAATTTTTAAATTAGAAAAAATTATTTTTTCTATATATGGACCCTATGAAATTTTAGCAAAAAGAGCGGGAGAATAATGTTCTATTCTAGCCACCCAAAAAAAGGATTCAGTGTATATTATAAAAGTTACTTTTTCCGGTTTGTTCAATTGCTTTTAGAGGAAACCAATGCCTGGGTTTTCCCTTCATATATTACAAACACAAAAACACGGTATTGCCGAATATTTCTACAGTCTAGAGATTATATAAGATTAATCTATAAATAGAAAATAATTAAGATTCGTCAAATTTTGTAACCTTGTCTTCTTTACTGAAAAATCAGTTAGGAAGTTGTATCGAGAGGCAACGCAAGAGAATGCTCATATCTCATAAACCAGATATTGAGAAAACCCGATTTTAAGAAACGCTTTTTTGAGATAACAACAACAACGTTTGCAATCAACCTTATTATTTTAGATTTATACATATTGAGTTTGTCCTCTGTAATCAATTTGATGTTTTTCATTTATAAAAATTAAAAAAAATATTATGGAAACCATGTTTATTTTTTGAATTTTTAAGAAAATAAAATCTTGTTAATCCAAGTCTTTACAAAGATATTTTACAACATAATCATCATTTTAATGAAATATTGTATTTACAGTTTACAAGAATATTAGGTAATATAAAAAATTTAAATAACAAAATTACAATTGGTTTACAAATTTTAGATGATATTGCTGTTGTTTTTAAATACGAGTTTTGTTTTTATGATTTACAACTTCCTGTAGGACATAAGAATAACATTTCCTATTTAATCCTTTTTGGCTAAAAGTTTTTTCAATGAATGAATTTCTTACAAAATTAATAATAGTTTATTTAGTTCTGGATAAAAAAACATCCTGTGAAATGTAGGCTCTCCTCCCACCAGCATAATTGTATGCAGGTGATTAAATTAAAAAGATTAAGCTAAAACATAAAACAGATTAAGATTTTAATTAAACAAACGTTTTATGAAGATTTTCATAAATCATCGAGGAATTTTTATCTCACTCAACGGAGTTCTACTATTCCGGGGATTTTTGGTTAGTTTTTGAAAGATAAGTAGGCGGGGGACTTATCATGCCACTAATAGTTTTAGAAATTTATTTAATTATTTTAAGTGTATTTCAACTGTAGTATATTTTTTTTATTCTATAGTTTGAGGCTTGTTCACATATCTTCGTTTTTTGAGATAATTGAATCCTAAATTTCTTGATATAGTTTGATCATCAAAAATTTCACTTAGAAAAGTAATTGTGGTACGGGCCGTATGTGCTGTTGCTTCATACTGTTGAAACCAATTATAGGAAGCTACAGGGAGTACAAAATTATTAATCACAGTACAAAACCTGTACCCATTTACTGTCACAGCATTATCAACTTTAATCCGAAAGAAGTAAGGAACCATATAACCCTTTGGGATACTACCCCGCATCATGCTGTACATTTGAGTGAGTGTAATTGTCGCTGGTAAATAGCTCTTAGGTTTGTAGTAAATCTCATATTTTGCTTATTCACATTCAGTAAGATGAAAATATGCTTCATTACTTATAATTAATTAAATTGTTCAGTAATATTGTGAAAAAAGTCAGTAAAATTGAATGGCCATTGCAAAAGTATGCTTAGGTCCGTTGGTTGTTGATGTAATTTATCACATTTTTATATTAATAAAAAGTTATTAAATTTTTAAATCCCACATGAAATAGTAATTATATTATTTAAAGTTCCTTATATAATATTTAAAAAAAACTGCTAAAATTAGAAAAACTTATTAATAAAAAAAAATGTTTATTAAAATAATATTGTAAATTGTATCACATATCTATTTGTAAAATTTAATAAACTGAAGCATCATATTAAATTTGTAAATAAATATAAAATTTTTAAAAATATTAGATCTAACACTTAAATTGAAAAAAATTATTTTGATATTCGAAAACTAAACTATATTGGAAAGAAAGCTTTCAGACTTAGAAATTATTTCTGAAATTTTTCTCAAGAATTTCATTATTATAATTTAAAAATATCTTAATGTGCTTTTTTAAAAACCCTTGGATTTTTCATTACTAGTTTTATCTATATGTTTTTTAAATAATTACTTTCTCATATTTTTAACTAAAAGTGCTTCGATATTAACAATTTTTTGATTAGCAAAATCAGGTAAAATAAAATTTGAAATTACAAATATTTTAGAAATATTATTTCTTTTAAATTAACAAATGCTTTTTTTACAAATTTGCAAATTTTCATCATAAATAAACTAAATCCACTCTGAAGAAACTTATAATATCAACTGAACTTAAAATTTAATGAATTGGCAGTTAAACTTTTTTTTTTGAAAAATTCTACTGGTACCCTTCTTGTAACATTATATTAGAAGTATATAATTAGCTTGTGATTACTGATTACTTTTTCACTACCTCAACTAATTTTATTTTTTAACAAAACAATCAGCTATAGTTAACATGTTTGACAATTGGATTTGCTTCTGCAACGTAATACGTTTTGTATGCATTCAATACTATATTCATATATCAACACATATAAACTTATTCTATAGTCCATGATATTTTATTTGCATGCCTCATTGAACTTCTAAATAACTGTTTACATTCTGTCAAAATATATTTACATATTGATTAGGAAAAACTAAAAATTTTAAATAGCAATTACAGGTTTAAAAATACAATTTTACTATTTTATAATGATGGTATCGAAAAATTAAATTCGCAAACATTTATATCCTGTTCAGAAAAGGACTTCAATTTATGTGCGGAAACTAGATATACCATACATGTATATAAATATGCGAACGGGATTATAAGCTGATGTTGTCAGCCTTAATTTCAAATTTAAGTGTATTAATATAGTAAAAATGAAAATATAATACAGTATATGCGTTTGATTTTTTATACAGCTAATTTTTATATAAATAACGTTTTTATGACAAAGGATAAAAATATACGTATTGTATATTATAATAGATACTCCCAAACAATTTGCGGTAAACATTTTTATACTGAAAATGCTATTAGAATTTATTTAAAATTAGAAATTTTATTTTTAATTCGTGATTTGGAATTATTGGAAAATAAACTTTAGGTGTATTTTAATTGATTTTCACTAATGAAAAACTCTTATATGATGTAACAGTTTTTTTTAAGTATATTAAGTTTTTATAGTACCTAATAGTAAAGTTTTCTATGGGACTTTTACCAAGGAAATTAAAGGGAGTTAGAAAATTATGTGATAAATTATATTATATAAAAAATTTTCATTAACTCTAAAGAATTATTTTAACAGTCATCTTTCCTTATTAATATTTAAATAATAAATACTTTACATAATATTGTAATATTTATAGGATGCTACGTATTTGATCGTAGTAACTATTTCTATCTATGAACTTGTTAAATTGCAGAGTGTCAGAATTGAAAAAAGGAAGACTAAATTTTCATTTGAATAGTAATTACAAGTACTTGATTATAACAAAATATGATATTATAATAGTTTGTCATACATTATTTGCCTTCTTTAATCCTTCAGATCCTAAATTTACTTTTGAAATCAAACAGGAATTCAGTACAATTAGAAATTTAATATATCAAAAAGTATTTGGAAAAGCTTAAAAATCCTTTTGAAAACTTTATGTATTCAACAAAGGTTAATGATTAAGTTTTTTAATTCATGATGTATTAAATGAAGGATATCAGTTTTTTGTTCCGTGAAAGCGGGCTTATGTCTTCAAAAATAAATAATTATTTTTGATTTTCAAGGACATTCACTTTTGCAATGTTTATAAAAATTTTTTGAATAAAAGTTGTATTAAGTGGCAGAATTTTTCCAAAAATTTTTTATTAATATTTATACACGTGCTTACATATATGAACATCGGGTATATTAAAATTACTCCTCCGTTTGTAACGCAAAATGTCTCGGTTCGAATTCAGGCTAATGAAAAAAATTTTTTTTTTAAATTCTTTTTATGTTATCTATTTTCTTCTATTTTCTTTTTAATAAAATATATGTATTTATTTTATGTATGAAAAATTTTATTTTATAGAAAATTTGACAGAAAACTTTCATTTATATTAAAAATTATTAATTTTTTTTAATATTTTCATAAAAAAATTCAAAACTGTTATTTAAAACAAACAATTGATACCATATAGCAACTACAATTATTTAAAAAAAAAAAATTAATATAAATAAAAATTCGTTTTGTAGGCAAATTACTAGTTGTTCTATGGTGTAGTGGTTAGGACATAGGACTAGCAGTCATAACTTTTCGGTTCGATTCCTGGCTGGGGCAACTTTTTTTTTTTTTTAAATTTATATTGGAACTCTCATTTATAAATTATTTATTTTTTTTTAATAAATTTTTAAAAAAATTCAAAGCAGTTATTCAAAACAAACAATTGATACTATAGCAACTATAATAATTTAAAAAAAAATTGATGTGAACAAGCAGTCGATAGCTTAGTGGTTAGGACGTCGACCTTTTAATTAAAAAGTGTGGGTTCGAATCTCGTTCAGATCATGTTTTTTTTTTAAATTCATCCTTTTCTTAATTCATTTTTTTTTTTATTAAATTTTTTTTTAAATAAATATAAAAAAACAAATATTTTGAATTTTCTGTCAAGCAATTCAATTGCAATATATGAAATTTTTATTTATTTAATACACGCACGGGTATCTAAAAGTTGACAAGGGCAACTATAATCTTTCTCTATTTCTGTTTGTTTTAAAAAAATTTAATTCCATGGATTTATTATTATTATTATCACATATTATTATGTAACTATGTAGTAATCTAGTTTAAAAAAAGTTTTTGTTGACTTTATATGTACTTAATTTTAATTTTATTAACGTGGTTACAACTTTACTAGCTAAACCACTTTTTTAGCACATTGTCAAAAAATTTTGTAAAAATGTGCCTATATAGCTTCACTCTGTCCGCCGTCCGTATGTTTACAAAAACTTTTACACCGTTTGAAATAGAGTAAAGAAATTATAACCTTGGGTAGGTATTGCAAAAAAAAATAATTTCGTAGAAGAATTTTATTTTGTAGCCCCACCAATTACGGGGCTACAGCCCCCAAAGTTGCAAAAAGCCCTATATTTAAATTTTTATAACAAGAGTTCTGCTGAATATATTTTCAATCTGAAAACGGCAAACGAGAGCTGGTTTTGTAAACTTTATAAATTTTTAAAAGGCAAATGTTTAGGGTTGCCATACGCAAAACTCAATTTTTATAAAATTTTTGAGAAATTAGATACTCAGAAATTAGTAGGAGTCGGTTAACAAATTTTTTTGTCAAGCCCCCTATTTAGGAGCTATAAGGGCTCGAAAATTGAAATTCTGCTATTTTTAAACACCTGTAACTTGAATACCTGCCCAAATTTTTTTTTAGTGATATACAAAATTCAAAGCTCTGTAATTATATTTAAACACGTGTCAAAGGTTTTTCTTAATTTTGAAGGGTGACGGAGCTACAGTCCCTGCAAATTTCAAAAAAACCCTATATTTAAATTGATATAACAAGAGTTCTGTTAGGTTTATTTTCAATCAAAAAACGGTAGAAGAGAGCTGCTTTTATAAACTTTACAGAAGTTTGTCGCTAAACTGTATAGGGTTGCCATACGGTACCAAAATTTACCATTATGCAAAACTCAATTTTTGCAAAATGTTTGTCCCTGCATATCTTCTAAACAGTTCAAACTAGGGTTTTAAATTTTGGGAGGAGTTAGATCCTCAGAAACTAGTAGGAGTCGGTTAACAAAATTATTTTGTCAAGCCCCATTTTCAGGAGCTATGAGGGCTTGAAAATTGAAATTTTGCTATTTTTAAACACCTGTAACTTGAATACCTGTTTAAATATTTTTTCCTTAATAAACAAAATTTAAAGGTCCAACATTATATTTTACCATATGTTTAAAGATTTTTTTAAATTTAAAATGGGGTCTTTAAATTGAAGAAGTGTCTCTCAGTTTTAACCATTTTTGCTTAAATAGTAAAATTCTAAGTAAAATTCCAAAATTTGGTGGAATTCACAATTTAATTCCTAGAACCTACAAAAATGGAGAGGGAGGGAGTTGTACATAAAGTTAGATCCTTGAGAAATTTGGCAACCTTCCCCATTAAAGGGCTATTAAAACTTTAAAATAAAAAAGTTACTGTTTTTATAAGTAAGCAGTAACTTAGGCACCAACATATATATTTCCTTAATTAAACGTTAATATTGAAGCTTCAACGTTATATTCCGATAAAATACTTAGTATGAAACACTTTATTATTTTGAAAATGTGCTTTTTTAAAAACCCTTGGTTTTTTTTCATCACTTGTTTAAATTAAAATGTTTGCATACTTTTTGGATGAAGTCTGATATGTATTCTATTTATATTAAAATTATAATTTTTTCTTATAAAACATTTTATTTTTAATTAAATTAATAATTATTATTAGTATTTGTATATATATATATTATTAATTGTTATTAGTTCACAAAAGTAAAGATAATCTTCTAACCAAGTATTTGAAAGAGCACTCTTATATTAATCAAAATTAAAACTAATAATAATGATAAGTGATTGGCTTTAAATAACTTTTTTCAAAAAACTTGAGAATTAATAATATTTTATTCAAAGAGGAAACTAAGATAACAATCAGAACCAGAGCTGTAAAAAAAGGAAGAATTGAATTACGAAAAATAGCAATTTAAAGTAAAAGATATGAAAAACTTTTACAAAAAATTGGATTATAAAGAAAATATCCTTGAATTATGATGAAAGGATTCTCTGGATTATTACAAGGTTTAATAGCAGTGATATTGAAAGATTTTATCATTATTTTATTGAATATTGTAAGAGAGAAATACTTTTTGATTGATTTTTATACATTGTAGTAATTGAAAATGGAAATAATTTATGTTCATTAATTATCATTAACTATCTTTTATGATAATATTTAAAAAAAAAATTTCCCTAAAATTTTCTCTAACAATTCCTACTTATTATGTAACTTTAAAATAAGTTTATATTAAATATTAGCAATTGGTTTAATTGTTATTTGAATTTGCAGCAGACATTGTTGGGATTAAGCAGCATAGAACATTTAATCAAGAATCCATGCAGAATTCTAAATAAATTTCTTAGAAAAACTAGAAAGAGAGTAGTAGTACAGTAAATTGTTACAACTCGTGCATATCCGTAATATGGACATTTTATCATTCGGTTCATTAATTTTGGCAAAATTATAATATACATACATTACACTTTCGCTCAGTTTTCGGATCTTCGAACCTATTCCACTACACCAACTATATTTTAGTCAGACGTTTTTTTATTGTTCCTTTATTTTTTATTTTTTTAGTTATCGCGCAGACGGACGGACAGACAAACGGATGGGCATACATAGCTAAGTTTTTTTCTTTTTTGATTCTGATCAGATCCATGCCTTTGTATTTAGTTCTACTCCTCTCCCCCTCCTTCTCAACGTTACAAACGTACTGGCAAATTTATTTAACCTTTTAATCTATACTCAAGGGTATAATTAAGGACTTATTGTTTAGTAGTTATTCATACTATGACACCTTTTAATGATGTAAATTATTTAACTTGTCATCAACCGGGGATAATTAAAGGATAATACATAAAAATATATTATATCCTAGAAATGTTTTTAAATTAAACTCCATATTATATCACGTTACAAAAAACCGCTAGAGCCGAGCGTTAGGATACCATATAAAGTTATATTAGTTCAAAATCTGTTATATAGTATATGTTATATCCCATAGTAAAAGATCAAAAGAAAAATGAACTACATTTAAATTCTAGAAATTTACTTAATAAATCATATCTAAATAAGATTATAATAATAAACAAAAAGGAAAACTTTATTCTCTAGCTTTGATTAAAAATTTAAACAGAAGTTATAATAATAGTATATAAATAATGATCGTTGCGACCCTCTTAGAAAATCGTCTGCATTAGTTAATTGAAGTGAATCTATGATATATGTAAAAGATTGTAACATTAATTAACTCTAACTCATATTCCCATAATGGTGATTGTTTATCTAATATATAAAGAAGAAAATTTGTTTGTTTATTTGTTTGTTTGTTTGTTTGTCCAGGATTCACGTGAAAACCACTGGTCCAATTGACACCAAATTTTAGAGGAATAATTTTGGGAGTCCGGGGGGTGACATAGGCTATGTCGCATTTTTATAAGTCAACAGGTTGCGGCTCCAGAGCCGTTTTAAGCTTTTTCGGTTTTTTGATGTCGAGTCGAAACAGTTTGACCGATTGACTTGAAATTTTGCACAAATCTTCCTCTTATTAAACGGAATTAATGGTATAAAGTTGGTTGGAATAAATTAACCCCTTTCGGCCCGGCGGGCTTCCAAAAAATTTTGTGTTTCCGATTTGTGTCCAATTTTACAGGAAGGTTTCGCAGTCAAAAATAGAGGCTGGCACAAATTTTTGTTGGGTTCGGCTAACCTGTTTGGGCACGAGGGCCCAATGAAGCTTTTTCAATGTTTTTGATGTCGAGCCGAAACAGTTTGACCGATTGACTTGAAATTTTGCACAAACCTTCCTCTTATTAAACGGAATTAATGGTATAAAGTTGGTTGGAATAAATTAACCCCTTTCGGCCCGGCGGGCTTCCAAAAATTTTGTGTTTCCGATTTGTGTCCAATTTTACAGGAAGGTTTCGCAGTCAAAAATAGAGGCTGGCACAAATTTTTGTTGGGTTCGGCTAACCCGTTTGGGCAAGAGGGCGCAATGAAGCTTTTTCAATGTTTTTGATGTCGAGCCGAAATTGTTTGACCGATTGACTTGAAATTTTGCACAAATCTTCCTCTTATTAAACGGAATTAATGGTATAAAGTTGGTTGGAATAAATTAGCCCCTTTCGGGCCGGCGGGCTTCCAAAAAATTTTGTGTTTCCGATTTGTGTCCAATTTTACAGGAAGGTTTTGCAGTCGAAAAGAAAGGCTGGCACAAATTTTTGTTGGGTTCGTTTAACCCGTTTGGGCACGAGGGCCCAATGAAGCTTTTTCAATGTTTTTGATGTCGAGTAAAACGGTTTGACCGATTGACTTGAAATTTTGCACAAATGTTCTTCTTGGCTACCGCAATTAGTTGTATAAATTTGGTTGGAATAATTTAACCCATTTCGACGTGGCGGGCTCCCAAAAAATTTTGTATTTCCGATTTGTGTCCAATTTTACAAGGTGGTTTCGCAGTCGACAATAGAGTCTGGCACAAATTTTTGTTGAGTTCGGTTAACCCGTTTGGGCACGAGGGCGCAAAGAAGCTTTTTCAATGTTTTTGATTTCGAGTCAAAACCGTTTGACAAATTGACTTGAAATTTTGCACAAATGTTCCTCTTAGCAACTGCAATTAGTTGTATAAATTTGGTTGGAATAATTTAACCCATTTCGGCCTGGCGGACTTTCAAAAAATTTTGTGTTTTCGATTTGTGTCCAATTTTACAGGAAGGTTTCGCAGTCTAAAGAGAGGTTGCAAAAAGTTTTGGTTAATTCGATTAACCCGTTTTCCACGACGACGCCATGAAGTTTTCTATAAATTTTATTTTCTTATACGATTAAAAGTATGTTATTGAAAATGTTGTACCAACATTTTAATTAAAACCCACATGGTTAATTTGGTTTTGGCCTGTTTGTGCGTTTTGGACAAAGATTCAGTGAAATTTTCAGTTTTCTTCAAATTAAATCTAAAAATCAAAAAATTCAATTTCTTATATATAATGCTTAAAAACATAGTATTTTAAAACAGTTTTTCCAAAAAATAAGCCTACATTTCTCTCATCAAATCATAAAAAAACGAGGAAGAGCGTATTACAACTTTCAGGTGAGTACTAAACAAAATATAAGTTGAAAAGCAAATTTTTAAATCTTTTCTAAACCATCGACTATATTTTATTCAAACGTTGGCAATTCAAGATAACTACTATTGACATAGTATAATGACATAATGGCAAACTTAGTATCCCCATTTGACCAATAGTCATTTTAATTCAGTTAAAATTATTCGCCGGGAACCTAACATCCTCAACTCTATCGTCAAGGAGCACCAAATTCTCAAGAAGCACCATGTATAGAAAAATTAGAGATAATCGTTCAAACTGTTTTTTAAAGTTTTTGTTTCGCAATCGGTTAAAAGAACTCGACAAAACATTTTTTTAAGCATTCCCCTAATTCAAAGAAGTTGTACCTACTTTCAGAAATTGGACGTAATTTACTTACAAATTTTTTTTTGAACAATCGTCGGGTCGACAGGGGTTAACAACTTCCAAGTCTGTTAGTAAATTGAACTTCATTTTTAAAGAAGAACACATATACGAAATTTGAAGTTAATCGGTTAAATCATTTCTAATATATATAACAAAGCAACGAAAAAACCTATAAAAAGCTGTTGGGTCACGATTGGTTAACGGAACTCCACAAATATTTTTTTGTGGCTTCATTTATAAGCAAAGTAGTACGCCGGGTAAATCTGCAACGCCGGGTAAATCTGCTAGTCTAATATATAAAGAAGAAAATTTGTTTGTTTGTTTGTTTATTTGTTTGTTTGTTTATTTGTTTGTCCAGGATTCACGTGAAAACCACTGGTCCGATTGACACCAAATTTTAGAGGAATAATTTTGGGAGTCCGGGGGGTGACATAGGCTATGTCGCATTTTTATAAGTCAGCAGGTTGCGGCTCCAGAGCCGTTTTAAACTTTTTCGTTTTTTTGATGTCGAGTCGAAACGGTTTGACCGATTCACTTGAAATTTTGCACGAATGTTCTTCTTATTACACGGAATTAATGGTATAAAACTGGTTGGAATAAATTAACCCCTTTCGGCCCGGTGGGCTTCCAAAAAATTTTGTGTTTCCGATTTGTGTCCAATTTTACAGGGTGGTTTTGCAGTCAAAAAGAGAGGCTGGCACAAATTTTTGTTGGGTTCGGTTAACCCGTTTGGGCACGAGGGCGCAATGAAGCTTTTTCAATGTTTTTGATGTCGAGCCGAAACAGTTTGACCGATTGACTTGGAATTTTGCACAAATGTTCCTCTTAGCAACCGCAATTAGTTGCATAAATTTGGTTGGAATAATTTAACCCATTTCGGCCTGGCGGGCTTCCAAAAAATTTTGTGTTTCCGATTTGTGTCCAATTTTACAAGGTGGTTTCGCAGTCGAAAATAACGTCTGGGACAAATTTTTGTTGAGTTCGGTTAACCCGTTTGGGCACGAGAGTACAAAGAAGCTTTTTTAATGTTTTTGATGTCGAGTCAAAACTGTTTGACCGATTGACTTGAAATTTTGCACAAATGTTCCTCTTAGCAACCGCATTTAGTTGTATAAATTTGGTTGGAATAAATTATACCATTTCGGCTTGGCGGACTTTCAAAAAATTTTGTGTTTTCGATTTGTGTCCAATTTTTCAGGTTGATTTTTTAGTCTAAAAGAGAGGCTGCAAAAAGTTTTAGTTAAGTTCGATTAACCCATTTTCCACGACGACGCTATGAAGTTTTCTATATATTTTATTTTCTTATACGATTAAAAGTATTTTATTGAAAATTTTGTACCAGCATTTTAATTAAAACCCACAGGGTTAATTTGGTTTTGACCTGTTTGTGCGTTTTGAACAAAGATTCAATGAAATTTTCAGTTTTCTTCAAATGAAATCTAAAAATCAAAAAATTCAATTTGTTATATATAATGCTTAAATACATAGTATTTTAAAACAGTTTTTCCAAAAAATAAGCCTACATTTCTCTACACATACACATAAAATCATAAAAAAACGAGGAAGAGCGTATTACAACTTTCAGGACTAAACAAAATATAAGTTGAAAAGCGAATTTTTAAACCTTTTCTAAACCATCGACTATATTTTATTCAAGCGTTGGCAGTTCAAGAAAATCCCCTTTTGACCTATAGTCATTTTAATTCAGTGAACATTGTTCACCGGAAACCTACCATCCTCAACTATATCGTCAAGGAGCACCAAATTGTCAAGAAGCAGCATGTATAGAAAAATTAGAGATAATCGTTCAAATTGTTTTGCAAACTGTTTTTAAAGTTTTTGTTTCGCAATCGATTAAAAGAACTCGACAAACCTTTTTTTAAGTATTCCCCAAATTTATATCAATAATTTACTTACAAATTTTTTTTTGAACAATCGTCGGCAGGGGTTAACAACTTTCAAGTCTGTTAGTAAATTGAACTTCATTTTCAAAGAAGAACACATATACGATATTTGAAGTTAATCTGTTAAATCATTTCTAATATATAGCAAAGCAACGAAAAAACCTATAAAAAGCTGTTGGGCCACGATGGGTTAACGAAACTCCACAAATATTTTTTTGTGGCATTTATAGGCAAAGTAGTATCTCAAAAAATTGGCTGAAACTTGCTTTTTTACAATTTTCAAGCTTCCGGGCAACGCCGGGTAAATCTGCTAGTCTAATATATAAAGAAGAAAATTTGTTTGTTTATTTGTTTGTTTGTTTGTCCAGGATTCACGTGAAAACCACTGGTCCGATTGACACCAAATTTTAGAGGAATAATTTTGGGAGTCCGGGGGGTGACATAGGCTATGTCGCATTTTTATAAGTCAGCAGGTTGCGGCTCCAGAGCCGTTTTAAGCTTTTTCGTTTTTTTTATGTCGAGTCGAAACGGTTTGACCGATTCACTTGAAATTTTGCACGAATGTTCTTCTTATTACATGGAATTAATGGTATAAAGCTGGTTGGAATAAATTAACCCCTTTCAGCCCGGCGGGCTTCCAAAAAATTTTGTGTTTCCGATTTGTGTCCAATTTTACAGGGTGGTTTTGCAGTCAAAAAGAGAGGCTGGCACAAATTTTTGTTGGGTTCGGTTAACCCGTTTGGGCACGAGAGCGCAATGAAGCTTTTTCAATGTTTTTGATGTCGAGCCGAAACAGTTTGACCGATTGACTTGAAATTTTGCACAAATGTTCCTCTTAGCAACCGCAATTAGTTGCATAAATTTGGTTGGAATAAATTAACCCCTTTCGGCCCGGCGGGCTTCCAAAAAATTTTGTGTTTCCGATTTGTGTCCAATTTTACAAGGTGGTTTCGCAGTCGAAAATAAAGTCTGGCACAAATTTTTGTTGAGTTCGGTTAACCCGTTTGAGCACGAGGGTGCAAAGAAGCTTTTTCAATGTTTCTGATGTCGAGTCAAAACTGTTTGACCGATTGACTTGAAATTTTGCAAAAATGTTCCTCTTAGCAACCGCATTTAGTTGTATAAATTTGGTTGGAATAAATTAACCCATTTCGGCCTGGCGGACTTTCAAAAAATTTTGTGTTTTCGATTTGTGTCCAATTTTACAGGTTGATTTTGTAGTCTAAAAGAGAGGCTGAAAAAGTTTTAGTTAAGTTCGATTAACCCATTTTCCACGACGACGCTATGAAGTTTTCTATATATTTTATTTTCTTATACGATTAAAAGTATTTTATTGAAAATTTTGTACCAGCATTTTAATTAAAACCCACAGGGTTAATTTGGTTTTGACCTGTTTGTGCGTTTTGAACAAAGATTCAATGAAATTTTCAGTTTTCTTCAAATGAAATTTAAAAATCAAAAAATTCAATTTGTTATATATAATGCTTAAATACATAGTATTTTAAAACAGTTTTTCCAAAAAATAAGCCTACATTTCTCTACACATACACATAAAATCATAAAAAAACGAGGAAGAGCGTATTACAACTTTCAGGACTAAACAAAATATAAGTTGAAAAGCGAATTTTTAAACCTTTTCTAAACCATCGACTATATTTTATTCAAGCGTTGGCAATTCAAGAAAATCCCCTTTTGACCTATAGTCATTTTAATTCAGTTAACATTGTTCACCGGAAACCTACCATCCTCAACTATATCGTCAAGGAGCACCAAATTGTCAAGAAGCACCATGTATAGAAAAATTAGAGATAATCGTTCAAATTGTTTTGCAAACTGTTTTTTAAAGTTTTTGTTTCGCAATCGATTAAAAGAACTCGACAAACCTTTTTTTTAAGTATTCCCCTAATTCAAAGAAGTTGTACCTACTTTCAAAAATTGGATGTAATTTACTTACAAATTTTTTTTTGAACATTTGTCGGGTCGGCAGGGGTTAACAACCTTCAAGTCTGTTAGTAAATAGAACTTCAATTTCCAAGAAGAACACATATACGAAATTTGAAGTTAATCTGTTAAATCATTTCTAATATATAGCAAAGCAACGAAAAAACCTATAAAAAGCTGTTGGGACACGATGGGTTAACGGAACTCCACAAATATTTTTTGTGGCATTTATAGGCAAAGTAGTATCTCAAAAAATTTTTACAATTTGCAAGCTTCCGGGCAACGCCGGGTAAATCTGCTAGTAAATTATAAATTAACATTAAATAATAAATTCTTAATTTATCCTCAAGTTATGTCTCCTAGAACATTTAAAAAAAAAAACATAATTTGCTTTCTAAATTCATTACATTTTATTTAATTTTAATTTGCTTGTAAAAAAAAAATTCCTTTGAATATGAAGACAACAAAAAGACGATTCTGAGGGGAAATAAAAAATTTATTTTGCTTTGACTGTTCATTGAATTGTTTTTTATTTACTAAACATATTTTATAAAACTAGAATTAATTTCTTTTCATATAAAGGAATTTTGTATGAAGTATAGTGGTATCCTTTTTTATACCCTACACCTATAGAATAGGTAAAGGGGTATATTAACTTTGGTATGGTGTTTGTAACCACCTAAAGGAAGCGAGCTAGATATGGAAAAGTATATATATTTGTGATCTGCGTGACCGCCTTAGTCGATATAGCCATGTCCGTCCGTCCGTCCGTCCGTCCGTAGGCACGATAACTCAAAAAATAATGGAGCTATCTTGATGAAATTTTAACTGTAGGTTACTAGGACTGAAAGTACGGCGGGGATTGCATATGGGCGAAATCGGCCCATGGGTTCGGATTCTGGACCTTTTAATCGGTTTCAGGGCTAACGAACAAATATAAAAAATCACGATAACTCAACAACTAATGACGCTATCTTCATCAAATTTGTGCTGTAGGTTACTAGTAATGAAACTACTTCGGGAATTGCGTAAGGTGGGGATTGGACCATGGGTTCGGAACCTAGAACTTTTTGATCGAATTTAGGCCACACGAGCATAATTCCGAAACCAATGAAGATAGAACCTCCAAATTTAGTATCAGGGTGTCCCTTCCTATTTCCTAAGTGTCTTGTGAATTTGGGTCCCATTGGAGTAGTGGGTCGGGGACCAGCCACACATTTCCGAAGACCTTAAAGCATATCTTTAAAATTAATAAAGATAACAACTTGAAAAAATGTAGAAGCTTCCAATTTGCTACAAGGGTGTTCTTTACTATCTCTTGCGTGTTCCCCTAATTTGGGATCAATTGGAGTGGTGGTTCTGTACCCCTCTCAGACCTCCCAAGTTTTAAAGGCTTATAATCGAAATTACTAAAAATAGTTACTTAAAATTAGGATAGACCGTTCAAATTGTGTACAAGGGTTAACTAGTACTATAAGTACAGCGCGGACTATATAAGGGCGAAATCAGCCCAACGGTTCGGATTCCGGACCTTTTAATCGATGTCAGGGCTAAGGAACATATATAAAAAATCACGATAACTCAACAACTAATGAGGCTATCTTCATGAAATTTGTGCTGTAGGTTATTGGCAGCGAAACTACGGCGGTGATTAAGTACGGTGAGGATTGGACAATGGGTTCGGAACTTAGAACTTTTTGATCGAATTTAGGCCAAACAAGCATAATTCCGAAACCAATGAAGATAGAACCTACAAATTTGGTATCAGGGTGTCCCTTCCTATTTCGTAAGTGTCTTTGAAATTTGGGCCCCATTGGAGTAGTGGATCGGGGACCAGCCACTCAGTTCTTAGGACCTTAAATCATATTTTCGAAATTAATAAAGATAGTAACTTGAAACAAATGTAGAAGCTTCAAATTTGGCCCAGGGTGTTCTTTACTATTTCTTGTGTGCCCCCCTAATTTGGGATCAATTGGAGTGGTGGTTCAGAACCTCTCTTAGACCTCCCAATGTGTAAAAGCTTATCATCGAAATTAATAAACCTAGTAACTTAAAATTAAGATAGAGCGTTCCAATTGTGTACAAGGGTTAACTAGTATTGAAAGTATGACGGGACTGCATATGGGCGAAATCGTACCATAATTTCGGGTTCAGGAACCCTTGAAAAGTTCAAGGACTAACAAACATATATCTTAAAAACACCATAACTCAAAAAATAATGCCGGTATTTTGATGAAATTTAACAGTAGGTTACTAGTAATGAAAGTACCATGGGAATTGGTTGTGGTCGAGTTTAATTTCGAAGCCAAAGAATATATTTCCTATGTCCTATGTGTCTCCGAAATCTAGACTTAATTGTAGTGGTTCAGCTATGTTCAAAGGTACTTGCTGCATTTATGTAAAATTTATTTTTATATTTAAATGAATTATATGAAAAGGTCTAAATTTGTAATTGTATTTTAGAAATACTATTTATTGCATATTTTGCGTTTATAAGCTTTTCTATTAGGTATATAAACTAACCATTTAAAATAATTGCAATTTTTAAAAATTTGGATTATTAAATCTTTGATTATCTTTTTATCACAAAATTTAATAATTAGAATTTTTTCATTTTGTAATTGAATTGGAATAATTGTTTTTTAATATTTTTAATTAGTAAGAATTTGTAGTATTTTTTAATAGATAGTGTAATTAGAAAATGTTTTTAGTATTATACAGTTAATTTGGTTAGCTATGACTTACGATCAAATTAATAACAGCTTCTATGGTGTTAAAATGACTTATGGATATGTCCTTAAATTTGAACCAAATAGGTGTAGGGTATTTCTAAGTCGGTTGCACCGACTGACTGTTTCTTTACTTGTTTTTAATATTGTTTTGTATATTTTTTATACAGTTAATTATACATATATATTTATCTTTGGCAGTTTAGTTGTAACACAAAACTCTTTTCCATTTGATCGCTATTGAATTTTTTTCTATTCTAGCACATTTCATAAAATTTTTTATAAAAATTTCTATATTTCCTTTTATTTTTGTAGTTTCCTCAGTCTGTCCTTCTACTTGGGAAACTTTTGAACCGTTTTATATTAAATTTATGGACATTTTAAATTATGTTTTAAACAGCAAGCCATCGAAGCTTCTCTTATGTTTTTTAAAACGTAGTTTAAACTTTTTGCATACTTTTAGGATATGAAAACTAATTTGTATTTGATCTATATTTAAATTATGGATTTTTCCTGAAACATTTAAACTAAAAAATTATTAGTTCAGAAAAGTAAAAATGGCAAGAGTATCCAAGTATTTAAAAAAATCCACCTTATATGAACCAAAACCAAAACAAATTACTTTTTTTCGGAAAATTATACTATTCCTGTCAAATTATTGTATAAAGTTTTTACAAGTAATAAAATTTTATTCAAAAGAAATTAATTTTATTTGAAATTCATTTTCAGCACTGATATCACTATAAAGAGTTATCTAATTGTTGTAATATTTTGTTATGTAGCTGCATTTGTATCTGTTTAACAATTATTCTTAAATTTGAAAAAGAAGTTCGTATTTAATTGGAAAAAATGCTAAAGCACAGAAGATGTATTTTGCAACCTGCAATTTAAATCTCCAGCTTTATGAAAACAAATAAAGTAATTAAAAATAATTACAAAATTTAAATCTAATCATTCTCCACTCCACAGAGATTTCCTCAAATTGACAGTTGAAAACAAGGATATCTAAATGAGAAACATTTCAACGAATAATCAATTAGTCACATTAATGGATTTTTATTAGATTTTAACGATGTGTGGACTCAAAAATTCCTTAAGTCCCTCTGATTTAGTCAAAAATTATTTGTTTAAAATTATATTTAATTGTCCTTTGATCAAAATGTGGATTCAAAATTTCTTTAAAGTTTTAAAAAGAAGTATAACATTTTTATTTTATAAAGTACTTTTAAAAGTAATTGTTTTAGTTTTTAAATTCCTTTTTTCTTTATTTAAAAACTTGGAAATTTATCTTTTGTTATATAAAGAATATTTATGTATTATTTATGTCTTATTCCTTTTCCTGGTATTTAAACTTCCACTTTATTACTAAAAAAACAAAAAAAAAATAACCCAGTATGCAACACACTATAAGATTTATTAATTATATTTTATTTAAACAGCATCAAATAGTTAATTAATTATTTAATTTAATACAAACAAATAATGAAACAACAGTAACTCGATGCAATCCAATTAGAAATACGGAGGGTTAGTAATGGCAGGTGTGTGGAAGGTACTCGAAGAATTACTTCAAGAAATTTTATGGTTTACTTTTCAACTGTCTATACCGTAGGAACATTTTGAAGGAGGTGAAGCTGGACAAAAATATGAACTTTTCCGTATCTAGCTTTTTTTGGTTTTTATTTCAGTTCAGCTTTTATAACTCACAAACACGATTTATAAACAGTCTCTTATGTACTTTAGTTCTAAATCTTTTTAAATAAAATTTAAGTTGCAATATTGGTGATGATGATAAGCGATGATTTCAAAGAAATTATGAAAAATTTTTTTCAAAGAGTTTACACGAATTTTTAATTTAAAATAAATTTTCAGGTTTATCGACTTCCGGTTGTTTTATTACTTCTTTCCTTTTAATATAAATAAAATAAGTTTTTTATTTTGCATTGTTTTAATTTTCCAAATAATCAAACAAATGACTATTAAAATTTTTTCAAGGATTTACAAACCGTTTTAAAAATATTACCTCAAAAATAATATTATTAATATATTTTTATTTTTCTATTTCAAGTTGACTTTCATTTTATGAGTTTTTTTTTTTTTATATATTTTTTTAAATTTTTTATTTTATTAAATAAAAAAAAAAATATTTAGATAAATTAAGTGTTTTAAATAAATAAAAATTTTTATAATAAAATTTAATTTGCAATTAGATTTTTTTCTACAAAAAGAAAGAGCTGAGATTTCTATTTCCAATAATTTTAAACATTAAAAAGCCTAAGAAAATATGTTAAAGTATTGCTTTGCAGTAATACTATATAGGCACCTTAACTAAGTATTATTAAAGGGTCTGTTAAGTTTTTACGATTTCAAACATCCCGATTCTTCAAAAGTAGATTCTTAAATGTTTACAAGAAAACAATGTCAATTTTTAAAATATTGACTTGGACAAAATTTCGAATTTCTAAAAGTACAGATTTATCTAATAAATAAAATATTGAAGCCCCGATGTTGAAACCAAGCCTTTAATGTCAACTACAAAAATGTTAAAATAGTTGGGCTTACTGCTCCAAGTCCTCGGCAAAAGAATTTATTGAAAACTTGTTTTTCAAATCAACGCTAAAATCCTTCCTAATTCATATTCGTATACGTATTTCAGGAAATCCGTATAATCTTGATTTTGTAACCAACTATTAAGTGCTTCCCAATTTATAATTTTGCATCATACACATCTTCTATAACCATAAACATTGCCTAAATATTCTGGAAAATTATTATAACCCTGATTTATTTTATAAAACTTTAAGTCTCTACATTTTGAACCTATACATTTGAGTCAGACAGAATCCTTTAATTTTGAACAATTTTTTTGTATATTTTGTATAGTATCTTATCTCGAATAAAAACAAATATAAAATACAATTACAAAAATTGAGTAAAATGTTACATTAGTGAAATTCTTTCGACTTTTAATATGTACAGATGTACAGATCGAACGATAACGTTGAAAATTTTATATTTCGTTAACTTCTGACTTTCAAGAGTAGATATCTACTCAAGTGTATGGATCGGATCAGAATCGAAAAATAAATCGATTATTATTTTATATGAACATCACTCTCCAACTAATGAAGCTGGGTATGTGATATTTTGCTAAAAATATTTAAGTGTAATGGCCAAAGTTAAAATAAAATTTGGTTGGTCTACTGTAGAGGGTTCGAGTAGCTACCATACAACTCCTTCTTTTATATGAGGATTACACTACAACTAATGGGACTGGGTGTCTGAAATTTTGCAAAAATAGTTTAGTGTAATGGCCAAAGTTAAAATAAAATTTGGTTGGTCTACTGCAGAGGGTTCGAGTAGCTGCCATACAACTCTTTCTTTTATATGAGTATTGCACTACACTTATTCCAAGTATTACAAGAGTAACTTTTTACTTTTACTTTTACAAGAGTATTCCACGTCATACGGGTATCCCAGAGTTGACACAGTCTACTCTACTACTCTATTCCTGGTTTTTATTATTGGTCAAATTAATATTAAGTTTTAATGAACTAAATTTAATTTTTCTAATTTTAACTATCACAAGCTTCTCAAACTCAATAAAATTACCAAGATTAGAAATTAATCTAAAACTATTAAAAATAATTTTATATTTTTATCCATTTATTTCAATGTGGTCTCTCATTTAGATGAACCCGACTTTTATTTCAGAAATTATGTTATTTCAGGGATTTTATATTGAAAACTGGGCCATAATAAACCAATTTTTCTTCTACATAAAGGGACTTAATTTTTTTATTTTCATTTTTGAGTTTTTTATTCATTAAATCGCAGATGGCAAGGACAATTAATCATTAAAAGTTTGTATTTTTTTGTTAAAAGCATTAAGCTCATTTAAAGCTTTACATTTACAGACTATAAGTTGTATTGTATGTACAAACCATCAGTTGTATTGTATATACAAATACAATGAATGATTTATTGCAAAATAAAACAATAGAGTTGATTGTTTTGGATGAATTGGAAAAGTAGAGATTTCTGGTTAATGTTGAAAATTTTTTATCATCTGCTGGTATTGGTAACTTTATAATAGAAAATGACAATAGTGAATTTGGTCACGTATACTAACTGTTTATATTGTGCAACACATATAAATTGATAAATAAATTTTATTAATTTCTATGAAATTTTCACAATATAAATTTTATATTCTTTTGAATATTTTTTCTTTAGGAACATGTATTATATACAAAACCAATGTATATACCTAAACACTGTGTCTTTTGTTATAAATCGTAATGTTTAATATTATTATCATTATTCTTTTTCTCTTATTGTTTTTTTTTTATTATATAATATTTATTTATTTAAGGAAAAACTTTTCAACTCTTGTAATTTTGTATTTTATATTTCTCAGATAAAACAATAAAAATATTTTTTTATTTTAGAAAATAACAAAAATTTGATTGTCGGAACTGAATAATTATGGTGTCATATGCTGACCTACTTTAATAAAACAATTATTTTGTTCTTTATTATACTTATAAGACTTTAATAATAACTTTTATTCGAGTTTTTCGTAATAACTTATACTGAGAAACGTGTGTCTTTGACTCAATATTAAATTGTTTAAAATAAAAAAATTTCAAAAATTGTTTTTACGGTTCTGTACTTTTTATCGGGTATCCAGGAATTTTTTTTAAAAATTAATAACCTAACTAAACATTTAGTTATCATATACTTGTCATATACTTGTAATGATAAAAATTTGTAAAAATATTAATTGTTATAATTTTATGGGTTACACGTTTTTTTAAGAACTGGAATTTAGCAAAATTGCAAATTTTTAGATATTGATACCTTACATTTCCTAAACGAAAGGCTATACTAAAAACATTTTCTTAAAAGACTCAAATTCATATTTTAACATGTAACATTTGGCAAGTTATAGTACTGTATGGGGACCCTTTAAATTTTTATAACATTATGTTTGTTAAGCTATTTAAAAAACCCTATCCTTTGGCATTTTGTAAAAAACTTTTGTTATACAAATTAAATGTATAATTATATCGTAATAGTTAATATCATAATGTAAAAATAAGATTTAATAAAAATATACAAAGAAAACTTGTGATAGATAAATTATATTACATAATTATATGGTGCCCAAAATTATATTTGTGTGTTCATAACAAGGTTTGATTTTATCGCTCATGAGCTCTCATACAGTGCTCGGTATATACAATTTGTTAACAAAAAATTTTAAAAGACTGCTCGTATCGAGCAATACAAATAAAAATTTTTGTGTATCTCTCAAGAGTTTGTTTACAAGATAATCATAAACTTCATAATCTTATAGAAAAGCCACAATCGAGTTATCGGCTTAGTCAATTTATCGATTAAAAAAACTAAAGAATCAATAGACTTGGTGAATGTCCTATACTTCTTAAAGTAGCGGAAAAGGAATAAAAAACAAATGATGAAAAAAACCAATGGCTTTTAAAAAGCATATTTTTCAAATTATATAGGTACTAGCAGATTTACCCGGCGTTGCCCGGAAGCTTGCAAATTGTAAAAAAGCAAGTTTCAGCAAATTTTTTGAAATACTACTTTGCTTATAAATGAAGCCACAAAAAAATATTGTGGAGTTCCGTAAACCCATCGTGGCCCAACAGCTTTTTATAGGTTTTTTCGTTACTTTGTTATATATTAGAAATGATTTAACCGATTAACTTCAAATTTTGTATATGTGTTCTTCTTTGAAAATGAAGTTCAATTTACTAACAGACTTGGAAGTTGTTAACCCCTGCCGACCCGACGATTGTTCAAAAAAAAATTTGTAAGTAAATTACGTCCAATTTTTGAAAGTAGGTACAACTTCTTTGAATTAGGGGAATACTTAAAAAAAGGTTTGTCAAGTTCTTTTAATCGATTGCGAAACAAAAACTTTAAAAAACAGTTTGCAAAACAATTTGAACGATTATCTCTAATTTTTCTATACATGGTGCTTCTTGACAATTTGGTGCTCCTTGACCATGGTTTAGAAAAGGTTTAAAAATTTGCTTTTCAACTTATATTTTGTTAAGTACTCACCTGAAAGTTGTAATACGCTCTTCCTCGTTTTTTTATGATTTGATGAGAGAAATGTAGGCTTATTTTTTGGAAAAACTGTTTTAAAATACTATGTATTTAAGCATTATATATAAGAAATTCAATTTTTTGATTTTTAGATTTCATTTGAAGAAAACTGAAAATTTCATTGAATCTTTGTTCAAAACGCACAAACAGGTCAAAACCAAATTAACCCTGAGGGTTTTAATTAAAATGCTGCTACAAAATTTTCAATAAAATACTTTTAATCGTATAAGAAAATAAAATTTATAGAAAACTTCATGACGTCGTCGTGGAAAACGGGTTAATCGAACTTAAATAAAACTTTTTGCAGCCTCCTCTTTTAGACTACAAAATCAACCTGTAATATTGGACACAAATCGAAAACACAAAATTTTTTGAAAGTCCGCCAGGCCGAAATGGGTTAATTTATTCCAACCAAATTTATACAACTAAATGCGGTTGCTAAGAGGAACATTTGTGCAAAATTTCAAGTCAATCGGTCAAACAGTTTTGACTCGACATCAAAAACATTGAAAAAGCTTCTTTGCACCCTCGTGCCCAAACGGGTTAACCGAACTCAACAAAAATTTGTGCCAGACTTTATTTTCGACTGCGAAACCACCTTGTAAAATTGGACACAAATCGGAAACACAAAATTTTTTGGAAGCCCGCCGGGCCGAAAGGGGTTAATTTATTCCAACCAAATTTATGCAACTAATTGCGGTTGCTAAGAGGAACATTTGTGCAAAATTTCAAGTCAATCGGTCAAACTGTTTCGGCTCGACATCAAAAACATTGAAAAAGCTTCATTGCGCTCTCGTGCCCAAACGGGTTAACCGAACCCAACAAAAATTTGTGCCAGCCTCTCTTTTTGACTGTAAAACCACCCTGTAAAATTGGACACAAATCGGAAACACAAAATTTTTTGGAAGCCCGCCGGGCCGAAAGGGGTTAATTTATTCCAACCAGCTTTATACCATTAACTCCATGTAATAAGAAGAACATTCGTGCAAAATTTCAAGTGAATCGGTCAAACCGTTTCGACTCGACAACAAAAAAACGAAAAAGCTTAAAACGGCTCTGGAGCCGCAACCTGCTGACTTATAAAAATGCGACATAGCCTATGTCACCCCCCGGACTCCCAAAATTATTCCTCTAAAAATTGGTGTCAATCGGACCAGTGGTTTTCACGTGAATCCTGGACAAACAAACAAACAAACAAACAAACAAATAAACAAACAAATAAACAAACAAATTTTCTTCTTTATATATTAGATTCTTACTTAGTATTTCATCATTTATTTGGAAAGAAATATATATAAACATAAATGATAACATTATAATTTAGTTATTTCATAAATTTATTAATTATGAATAATAGTGAAATCAATACTTAGAACACAATCCTTGTTAACAAATGCGAAATATAATGTTGAAGCTTCAATGTTAACGTTTAATTTTGGAAAAACATACACTGATGAATAAGTTACTGTTTTATAAAAACATTTTAATTCTTAAGACCTAATGTGAACTTCACCAAATTTGGAATTTCACCCCTAATTTTATTATCTAAGTAAAAATTGCTTAAACTAAGAGATAATTTCTTCAATTTAAAGAACCCCTTTTATATTTAAGAAAAAGCTTTAACATTATGTTAAAATATAATGCTGCTGCTTTAAATTTTTTATATTTGTAAAAGAAAATTTGAACAGGTTTTGAAGTTGCAGGTGTTTAAAAATAGCAAAAATTCATTTTTCGAGTAATTATAGCTCCTAAATTGGGGGCTTGAGAAAAAAATGTTGTTAACCGACTCCTTATTTATTATAAATTTTATAAAACCAGCTATCTTTTGCCTTTTTCAATTGAAACATACGGACGGACGAACAGAGTGAAGCTATATAGGCACATTTTTACAAATGTACGAAAATGTTTTGTTTTGTTCGAAAATATTTTTTGAAAATGTACGAAAATTATATTGGTAGAATAGAAAATATGTTAAGAAATAAACTTAGTCCTAGAAATAGTAATTTTTATTTTTTTTCGTTTGACTCTTAAAGGTAGGATCAATTATGGAGCAGGATCATGATTCAAATAATTAGAGACTTATGACTCATTCAATAGGACGTTAGTCCCTAAGAGGCTTAAGGCTCATAGAAATGAACCATAATTCCCTTGGGGACTCATGATCCTGGGAGTTATGACCTCTTACCATCAATTATCATTAAAAAAAAAAACTATTTCATATAATTTTATTAATAGACACAAATTCAGCCTTAGGAATACTTATACAAAATAAAGAAATTATTTGAAATTAATATATTTAATATGTTTATTTTCATTCCCTGCTATATTTTTTTGATTTTGATTTCAATAAACAAAATTAAAAGTGTTTTTCAAATAAACACACATTGATAACATTTACTATAGAATTTTTATTATAATATAAGTAAAAGTTATAAAAAAATACTTAAAAGTAAATTTTTATTAATGCAAAATTACTAACGAGGAAGATTATAGTTGCCCTTGTCAACTTTTAGATACCCGTGCATACCCACTAACCGTTATTTATTTCCCCTATGCTATTATAAATATTACAAAAAAAATATAAAAAAGTCAAATAGTTAAAAAAATTGAACTTAGTGTTATCCTATAATTTTTGCTTAAAAAAAAAAAGAACAAAAAAAAATTAAATTTTTAATTCATTGTACCATAATTTTTGCTTAAAAAAAAAAAAAAAAAATAAATAAATGAAAAAAAAAAAACTTAAAAGTTGGTCCGAGTGATGTCCAACTTTGCCAACTAACTTGCCCTATTACTTTACCTGCCCAGTTTTAATTTTAACCTCGTAGCTTCATTCATTCATTCACCGTTATCGAATTGACAACTTTGTATGGCGGCTGCCTGAAAACGGGGCCGTGACATTTTGAAATTCCATATAAGTGCTCGATTCATTATATAACTAACCGTGTATAATTTCATTCTCGTAGTATAGTTAGTTTTGAAGAAATTCATATAAGTGCTCCATATAAGTGCTCGTTTCATTATATGTGTGTAGCAGTGTGTAATTTTCATCCTCATAGTATAATCAGTTTCCAAGAAATTCATATTGGTGCAAAGAAGTTGTATGGCAGCCCCCCGAAAATGAAGCCGTAACATTTTGAAACTTCATATAAGTTCTTGATTCATTATAAAACTAACCGTGTGTAATTTTCATCTTCCTGGTATAATAACTTTTGAAGAAATTCATGCTGGATTAAATAAGTTGTGTGGCAGCTCCCCGAAACCTTGGTCTGGTCTTAACCAAAAAGAATAGGGAACCTCAAAAATGTCCAAAAAACGTTTTGTGTGAATTTCAAAACTCTAGCTCTAATTTTTCAATTCTATCTCTGAGAGTTAATTAACAATCCACAGATATATTAAAACTAAGCAAAATAAGCATCATATAATCATATTGACAAAATGATCATCTTGATAGATAATAGTCATCATATTGATAATGATTATATCTCTTAATATCAAAATACAAAGCATGCAAAATATTATACATATACATACATATTATATGAACACATATAAATTATTTATGAAGCCATTTACTTAAAAAAAATTTTTGTGTTCTTTTTTGCTTATCTTAAATTTTTTAGCACATTTTCAAAAAAATTTGTAAAAATGTGCCTATATAGCTTCACCTCTGTCCGTCCGTCCGTCCCTTTTTACCTTTGGCTGACTAAAAAATATCAGAAATGGGTAGGTATTGCAATAAAAATAATTTAATGTTAAAACTTTTTTTTTGTAGCCCCCCCTCTCGTTACAGAGCTAAATCCCCACAAAGTCGAAAAAAGACCTATCTTTAAACAGCTATAATTAGAGTTCTATAAGGTATGTTTCAAACCTGAAAACAGTAACAGACAGCTGTTCTTATAAGCTTTACAAATTTTTAAAAACCAATTGTATAGGGTTACCATATGGTACCCTAAAATTTTACCGTTATTCAAAATTAAGTTTTACAAAATTTTTGGTCCCTCATAGCTTCGGAACTGCTAAATCTAGAAACTTGAAATTTTGGGAGAAGTTAGATCCTTGGAAATAAGTAAGAAACAGTTTTCAAAACTTTTTTGTCACGCCCCCTCTTTAGGAGCTGGTCGAAAATTAAAATTTTGCTAAAAATTTAGCTTTTAAACACCTATAACTTGAATACCTGTTAAAATTTTTTTTTATTTGTATTGAAAGCTCCAAAACGAAAGTTTCAATAATTGTCAAAGGTTTTTCTTAATTTTGACTTTGTCCGTCCGTCCGTATGTTTACAAAAACTTTTACACCGTGTGAAATAGAGTAAAGAAATTTTAACCACGGGTAGCTATTAGAAAAGAATTTATTTCGTAGAAGAATTTTTTTCTGTAGCCCCAATCGTTACGGAGCTACAGCCCCCCAAAGTTGGAAAAAGCCCTATTTTTAAATTGTTATAACAAGAGTTTTGTTAAGTGTATTTCCAATCTGAAACGGCAAAAGATAGCTGGTTTTATAGTTTTCACAAAAATATAAGGCTAAAATGTATAGGATTACCATACGGTACTAAAATTTACCATTAAGCTAAACTCAACTTTTGCAAAATTTTTGACCCATTTATCTTCTAAACGGTACAACTTAGGGTCTTGAAGTTTTGGGAGAAGTTAGGTCATCCGAAATTAGTAGGAGTCGGTTAACACAATTTTTTTGTCGCGCACCCTGTTTAGGAGCTATAAGGGCTCGAAAATTGAAATTTTTCTATTTTCAACCACCTGTAACTTTAACACCTGTTCAAATTTTTTTTTACAAATATACAAAATTTACAGCTGCAGCATTATATTTCAACATACGTTAAAGGTTTTTCTTAAATTTGAAAGGGTCTCTTTAAATTGAAGAAATTGTTTCTTAGTCTTAACCATTTTTGGTTAGATAATAATATTCTAGGTAAAATTCCAAATTTTGTTGGAGTTCAAAATTAATTTCCTAGAACCGGGAAAAAATGGAAGGGTGAAAACAAGAGGGGGGAGAGCAGATCCATCATAAGTTTGCTAAGCAAAAATTTGGAAACCTTCCCCATTGAAGGGCTACTAGGTCTTCAAAATTAAAACTTTTATATTCTTATAAAATAGTAACTTATTCACCAGTGTAAGTTTTTCCAAAATTAAACGTAACATTGAAGCTCCAACATTATATTTTGCACTTATTAACAAGTTTTCTTGAGTCCATTGGGGTTATATTTTTGGTATTTCACTATTAGTCATATAATAAATTATTAATGAAATAACAAAATTATAATATTATCATAATATTATATATTTTTATAAAAATAAATGATAAAATACTCAGTAAGAAACCGTATATAATTTTGAAAATGTGCTTTTTAAAAACCCTTGGTTTTTTTTCCTCACTTGTTTAAACTTCGCATCATTTAAATCATATGAAATCGTAAATCGAAATCGTTATCTACAAAAAAAAAAACCACAAAACAAAAAAAAACAAAATTCATATAAATGCATGTCAGGATCATCTAGTATTTAATGCATAGCAAAATTTGAAATTTTTATATGAAAATGTTTAAGTTAAAAAAGTTAGTTGTTCGGGAGCTACCTGAAGTTTTGCTAAGTCCGTCTGTGTGTCAGCACGATAACTCAAAAACTAAAAGAGCTACAGTTTTGAAATTTTCACAAAATATTTTTCAATCAATTTCTAGGTTCCATATTTTTTATTTTGGTTAAGATCGAACCAAAACTTCGGGCAGCTCTCGAACAACTAACTTTTTTGACTCCAATATTTTCATATAAAAATTTGAAATTTAGCTAAGCATCTTGTATTTAACATGAATTTATATGAATTTTGTTTTTTTTTGTTTTGTAGATAACGATTTCGAGTTACGATTTCAAATGATTTAAGTGATGCGCAGTTTAAAAAAAAAATTTAAGATAAGCAAAAAAGAACACAACGATTTTTTTTAAGTAAATGGCTTCATAAATAATTTATATGTGTTCATATAATATGTATGTATATGTATAATATTTTGCATGCTTTGTATTTTGATATTGAGAGATATAATCATTATGAATATGTTGACTATTATTTATCATGATGATCATTTTATCAATATGATTATAAATGATGCTTATTTTGCTTAGGTTTAATATATTCGTGGATTAAAAATTAATTACAAGAGATAAAATTGAAAAATTAGAGCTAGAGTTTTGAAATTCACACAAAACATTTTTTGGACATTTTTGAGGTTCCCTATTCTTTTTGGTTAAGACCTGATCAAGGTTTCGGGAAGCTGCCACAAAACTTATTTAAATCAATATGAATTTCATCAAAAGTAATTATACCAGGAAGATGAAAATTACACACGGTTAGTTTTATAATGAATCAAGAACTTATATGGAGTTTCAAAATGTTACGGCTTCATTTTCGGGGGGCTGCCATACAACTTATTTGCACCAATATGAATTTCTTCAAAACTAATTATACTACGAGGATGAAAATGATACACTGTTAGTTATATAATGATTCGAGCACTTATATGGAGTTTCAAATGATACGACCCCGTTTTCGGGCAGCTGCCATACGAAGTTATCAATTTGATAACTGTGAATCTAATGAAGCTACGAGATTAAAATTAAAACTGGGCAGGGAAAGTAATAGGACAAGTTAGTTGGTAAAATTGAACATCTCTCGGACCAACTTTTAGGGTGGACTATTTTTTTTTTGTTCATGGTTTTTATTTTTTTTCTGTTTTTAAGCAAAAATTATGGTATACCTAATGAATTAAAAATTTAATATTTTTTTTTGTTCGTTTATTTTTTTAAGCCAAAATTATGGGATAACGAGGAAGAGTGTAGTAGAGTAGACTGTGTCAACTCTGGGATACCCGTATGACCGTTATATAAACATTATATTATTATAATTATAAACATTAATTACTTTTGGCAAAATTTCAAACATACCAGCTTTATTAGGTGAAATATAATGCTCATATAAAAGAAGGAGTTGTATGGCAGCTACTCGAACCCTCTGCAGTAGACCAACCAAATTTTGCAGTAACTTTGGCCATTACACCAAATTATTTTTGGCAAAATTTCAGACACCCAACTTCAATAGGTATAGAGTAATGCTCATATAAAATAAGATGTATGGCAGCTACTCGAACCCTTTGCAGTAGACCAACCAAATTTTGCAGTAACTTTGGCCATTACACTAAACTATTTTTGGCGAAATTTCAGACACCCACCTTTAATAGGTATAGAGTAATGCCTATTATGATCATATAAAAGAAGGAGTTGTATGAAGAAGTTTATAATCATATAAAAGAAGGAGTTGTATGGCAGCTACTCGAACTCACTGCAACAGACCAACCAAATTTTTCAGAAACTTTGGCCATAAAACTAAACTACTTTTGCCAAAATTTCAGACACGTAGCTGTAATAGGTACAGAGAAATACTCATATAAAAAAAGAAGTTGTATGGCAGCCACCCGAACCCATGGACCAAAATGGCTGGATTTAAATAGCGATGGCGGCTATTGCAAAAAAACGAATTTGCGAAAATTTCAAGATCCTAGCTCCTTTAGTTTTTGAGTTATCGTGCGGACGGACAGACGGACGGACGGACGGACATACATAGCTAAATCGATTTTTTTTTTCGATTCTGATCCGATCCATACACTTGAGTCTATATCTACCCCTCCTCTTTCTCTGCGTTACAAACGTAATGGCAAATTTATTATACCCTTTGACTATATAGTCATACGGGTATAATAAATTTGCCATTACGTTTTGTGACGCAGAGAAGGAGGGGGGGTAGATATAGACTCAAGTGTATGGATCGGATCAGAGTCGAAAAATAAATCGATTTAGCGATGTATGTCCGTCCGTCCGTCCGTCCTTCATCACGATAACTCAAAAAGTAAAGGAGCTAGGGTTATGAAATTTTCACAAATTAGTTTTTATGCAAAAACCGGAATCGCTATTTAAATTCAGCCATTTTGGTTCATGGGTTCGGGTAGCTGCCATACAACTTCTTTTTATATATGAGTATTTCTCAGAACCTATTGCAGCTGCGTGTCTGAAATTTTGCCAAAAGTAGTTTAGTTTTATGGCCAAAGTTTCTGCGAAATTAGGTGTGTCTATTACAGAGGGTTCGAGTAGCTGCCATACAACTCCTTCTTTTATATGAGCTTTACACTACACCTGATGAAGCTGGGTGTCTGAAATTTTGCAAAAAGTAGTTTAGTGTAATGACCAAAGTTACTGCAAAGTTTGGTTGGTCTAGTGCTGAGGGTTCGAGTAGCTGCCATACAACTCCTTCTTTTATATGAGGATTACACTACAGCAAATAAAGGTGGGTGTCTGAAATTTTGCTAAAAATAGTTTAGTGTAATGGCCAAAGTTACTGCAAAATTTGGTTGGTCTACTGCAAAGGGTTCGAGTAGCTGCCATACAACTCCTTCTTTTATATAAGCATTACTCTACACCTAATAAAGCCGAATATTTTAAATTTTGACAAAAGTAAATAACCGGATGATATAATGTATATGTTACAGTCATACGGGTATCCCAGAGTTGACACAGTCTACTCTACTACACTCTTCCTCGCTTTTTAACTATTTTACTTTTTTATATTTTTTTTGTAATATTTATAATAGCATAGGGGAAATAAATAACGGTTAGTGGGAATGCATGGGTATCTAAAAGTTGACAACGGCAACTATAATCTTCCTCGTTTTGGTTAAAACCAGACCAAGGTTTCGGGGAGTTGCCACACAAATTTTTCGAAATTATATGAATATTTTCAAAATTAATAACTAAATAGAAACCAAATATAAAAGCAAACAAAATGTAGTTAAATTATTAATCGATTCATGGTGTTGTGGTTAGGACATGTTACTTGTAGCGAAAATGTCTCGGTTCGAATTAAGGCTAAGGAAAATTTTTTTTTTTTTGTTAAATTCGTTCTTTGTTATCTATTTTCTTCTATTTTCTTTTTAATAAAATATATGTATTTATTTTATGTATGAAAAATTTTATTTTATAGACAATTTGACTGAAAACTCTCATTTATATTAAAAATTATTAATTTTTTTAAATATTTTTATAAAAAAATTCAAAACTGTTATTTAAAACAAACAATTGATACCATAGCAACTACAATTATTTAAAAAAAAAAAAAATTAATATACATAAAAATTCGTTTTGTAGGCAAATTATTCAATGTTCTATGGTGTAGTGGTTAGGACATGGGACTTGTAGTCAAAACGTTTCGGCTCGATTCCTGGTTGGGGCAAATTTTTTTTTTTTTTAAATTCATCTTGAAACTCTCATTTATAAATTATTTATTTTTTTTTAATAAATATTTAAAAAAATTCAGAGCACTTATTCAGAAGAAACAATTGATACCATAGCAACTATAATAATTAAAAAAAAAAATTGATGTGAACAAACAGTCGATGGCTTAGTGGTTAGGACGTCGACCTTTTAGTTGAAAAGTGTGGGTTCGAATCTCGTTCAGAGCATATTTTTTTTTAAATTCATCTTTTTTTTTAATTCCGTTTTTATACCCGTATGACTATATAGTCCAAGGGTATAATAAATTTGCCATTACGTTTGTTTATACCCGTATGACTATATAGTCCAAGGGTATAATAAATTTGCCATTACGTTTGTGACGCAGAGAAGGAGGGGGGGTAGATATAGACTCAAGTGTATGGATCGGATCAGAATCGAAAAATAAATCGATTTAGCTATGTATGTCCGTCCGTCCGTCCGTCCATCATCACGATAACTCAAAAAGTAAAGGAGCTAGGATTATGAAATTTTCACTAATTCGTTTTTATGCAAAAGCGGAATCGAGTTTTAAATTCAGCCATTTTGGTCCACGGGTTCGAGTACCTGCCATACAACTTCTAATTTTATATGAGCATTACTCTATACCTATAAAAGCTGCGTGTCTGAAATTTTGCGAAAAATTAGTTTAGTATAATGGCCAAAGTTACTTCAAAATATGGTTGGTCTACTGTAGAGGGTTCGAGTAGCTGCCATACAACTCCTTCTTTTATATGAGCTTTACACTACGCCTGATGAAGCTGGGTGTCTGAAATTTTGCAAAAAATAGTTTAGTGTAATGGCCAAAGTTACTGCAAAATTTGGTTGGTCTACTGCTGAGGGTTCGAGTAGCTGCCATACAACTCCTTCTTTTATATGAGGATTACACTACACCAAATGAAGCTGGGTGTCTGAAATTTTGCCAAAAATAGTTTAGTGTAATGGCCAAAGTTATTGCAAAATTTGGTTGGTCTACTGCAAAGGGTTCGAGTAGCTGCCATACAACTCCTTCTTTTATATGAGCATTACTCTACACCTAATAAAGCTGAATGTTTGAAATTTTGCCAAAAGTAATTAACCGGATGATATAATGTATATGTTACGGTCATACGGGTATCCGAGAGTTGACACAGTCAACTCTACTACACTCTTCCTCGTTTTTTTATTAAATTTTTTGTAATTAAATATAAAAAAACAAATATTTTGAATTTTCTGTCAAACAATTCAATTGCAATTAATGAAATTCTTATTTATTTAATACACGCACGGGTATCTATAAGTTGACAAGGGCGCTTTTTTAGTACGCATGAATAAATTAATATCAGAAAAATTTAACTAAACTTAAATATCATAATATTTAATCGGCTTATTTTTTCCCATACAAATATAAACATCCTTTTTCTGCGTAAACTATTTGACCAATTTTAATGAAACAACAACCAAAAGAAAGGTTTTTTTTGTTTTCATAGGACAATGATATTTTTTTTTTAGAATATTGCGTTTTTTCAGGTGAAAACCCGTCTTTAATTTAACGTAAATTTGAATTTAACGGTCACGCTGTTAAAAGTTAAGGCTTATGACTCTAATATTATGCGCCGACTTTCTGGGTAAAAGTAATGCATTTTCGGTTGTATTCGCAGCTCAATCAAACTATATATTATAGGCGCCGACTTATGTCTTTCTTTTTTTTTTTGATTAGTTCAAATGTTCAATGAACAAGGAGATTTAAATTTTTTAAAAATTTTTTTTTTTGTTTTTGTTTTTTCTTTATCTAAAAAAGTGAACGAAAAAAATGAGTCTGTTCGAAAAGCAATACATTTGGTTTATACAGTAGTTTTTATTTATAATGAACTCGGTTCAATTTTAATTATAATTAACTTTACACTTTTTGCTAAAAAATTAAATTTTACCTAAAAATGTAAAAAACTTACATTATATTACATTGATATTTCTTTTATTTAAACTTTAAATACCTAAATATGTTGCTTGGCGATTAATTAAGTCTTTTTTATTTAGTTTTGAATATAAAAAAAATCATAATAACGCATCAAAAATACAAAAAAAAATTTCAATAGAAGAAAAAGCACTATACATAGGTTTGAGGCTGACACATCAAATAAAATTATAGCAAATGAGTTCGAAGTGTTCATTCTAGAATCATCACATTCTACAATGTTCAAGTCTTATACTAATTTTTCAAAATTCACAGCATTCTTTTAAAACGACATTCGTTTATTACGACAATTATTTTCCGTCCCATCATGGTCGTTATAACCGAAAAGTACTGTATTTTGCTTTTGTTTGCAACTTATTATAATACAGTTATAAAAAAAAAAAATGTTTGTAAATCGTAAATAGTTGCTTTTTGTTAAGTTTTATGTACAATAAAAAACCGACTTCTGAAATATATTCTACGTTTGAGAGTCATGATATTAAAATATATAAATATTTGCAAAACAGTTAAACAAATAATCTTTCTTAAAAAAATAATTTGTTATTTAAATGATTTGTTACTTAGGGCCTAACCAACGCGTACGGTGTATAATTTCTGGAAATTTCTAGAAAATTTTGAAATAAATAGTTAGGTACCTACATGAATTTACATGTGAGCAATCGAAATACGCGACGTACTGGTACCTCGGATTTACAAAATGACAAAGCGAAAAATAAAAATAGAAACTTTAAAATAATATCTTTGTAAAATATTTGTTTATTAAAAAATACCTATAATATGTTTGCAGAAACTTAAAAAAAAAATAATACCTATTTCTTAAGAAAAATGATTTGTTTCTTATGGATCAGCCAAAATCAGCATGTACGGCATTCAGTTTCTGTCAAAAAATTTTGAAATAATTAGTTATGTAAAAAAATTTACATGAAAGCATACGCGACGTACTGTACCTCAGAGTTTTAATATTTAAAAATCGACAAAGTGTATAAGAATACATATTGAAATTGATTTTTCTTATGTTAGTGCGATTAAATTTTAAAAATAAAATATTTTAAAATAACATTTTTTTTTAAATAATTTAGTTTAAAACATACAAATATTCAAATAAATTGAAAATACCTACAATACAATATGTTTGCAAAACTAAAAAAATTATCTTTCTCAAAAAAAGTTATTTATTCCTTAGGTCCTAACCTAAATAGAAGCGTACAGCGTATAATTTCTGTCAAAAAATTAGGAAATAAATAGGTACATAAATTTACATTAGAGCAGCGAAAATACGCGTAACGCAATGTACAGTATCTCGGATTTTTAAAATTTACAAATATTGACAAAATGTATAAAAATATTATTATTGGATTTTCTTATATTTCTAATTTTATGTTTTAAAAAATAATATTTTTTTACAATAATTTTTATTAAAAAATATCTTATATTCAAAATACCTATAATATGAAATTAAAAATATTTTTGTAGGTAGGTACTAAATTAAAACATTCAAATAAATATTTTTGATAAATTAAATATTGTTCGCGCGTATCGATTTACCGATAATGGATATGTAATGTAGACAGACGTATTGACGTAAGATTAGATAGGCGTAGTTTGAAAATGGAACGCTAATTTTTGTTTCAGGAGTACATAATTGTCAGATTAATTGTCATATATACATTTGACATTTTAAAACTATCTGTCATTTGAGAAGTTAATTATATTTAATAGTATTTAAATATTAATAAAGTGAAAAAATTAAGGTTAATTGCTGATATAAATATAAAGAATATTTTTTAAAATGGAAGGGGGTAAGTGCTTATTGGTTATCAAATAAAAAATATGATTTAACATAATTCAAGAGAATTTTAATTAAAGCCATCTGCAGGAAATTATTAAAATATAAATTAAATAAATATCTACTCTGTTATATACTCTTTTACAAGGGCTGATGGGAGTAGCTGGCAATAGTTGAGAGTAGAAAAGAGTTTACTCCTAATAAAGGAATAAAAGCAATAATATTTATTTGTTTTAAGAAACTTATGAGTCATGGCTCATGACCATATATAGAAATATATTTTTGTCAATAAAAAATTTAGGAAAAATTAAATAAACAAACTAGACAAAAAGGTATAAAGTAAACTAAGGAATTCAGAATCATTTTTCGCATGTTTTCAGAACTTTAAATAGGCATATATCATATAGTAGTAACAATTTACCTATGTAGCTTTTAAATTTAAAAATGAAAAAAGGGTAGGAAAAATTTATTCTTTGATTTATTGAAAAACTTTTTTTTTTGCTATAAATCTTAAGATTGAGATTTAAAAAAAGACTTCGGTCAACTTGACTATTAATTATTTGTACTTCTGGCAGATTCAATATTATATAATAATAAATACTAAACTTATAAATTATGATATGTTTAATTTTGTTGTACATATTATGTATTCACAGAGTTTTTTAATTAGTACTAAATTACAGAATACGTACAACATAGTTCAAATCGTACTAAACTTTTTTAAAAAAAGTACGGTTTGCTATATGAAGGACAGCATTAACTCGAATTTTGGGTTTTTGACTTCAATAAGTATATGTATATGTTTAGAAATATGTTTTTATTAGAATAATATTTATATTTATTTAGAACTTTAATTTAATTTAACTGTACCAATTTATCCTCTCTTTCAACCGGCTTAAGCTATAGAAACAAAACTCAAAAATCGGTACTTAACAATGTTTTAATAATTAAGAAAAATTATAAATTTTTTTTAAGCAAATTTCAAGCGCAAGAATTGTTGACAACACTGTTTTCATAATTTTTATTATGTATAGTCTAATATAATTTACACAAAACGAATTTTATATGTTAACTTAAAAGCAAAAATAGCTCGAATATCGAGCACAGGGCGATACTAGTATATATAAAAGCGAAAGTTTGTTTATTTGTTTGTTTGTTTGTATGTTTGTTTGTAGCGAATAGACTCCTAAACTGCCCAGCCGATTTTCATGAAAATTTGTATATAGAGGTTTTTGGGTACGGAAAGAAATCGTGGCCCAAAAATTTTGCTCTAACGGACCGCCAAGTTGGGTCTGTGGTGCAAGTATTTAAACTTCTTTGTTCTAAAATGAAAACGGTTTGACCGATTGACTTCAAATTTTGTATACGTGAAGCTCTTTGAGAATTGAGTAGACACTATTAACAGTTTTGGAATTTGTTAACCCATGTCGGGCCGACGTGTGGTCAAAAAATTTTTTGGGTCCAAATTTTGTCCGATTTTACGAAATTCTGCTTTGGCATAAAAGAAAGCCCCAAAAAAAATTTTGTTGAGTTCCATTAACCAATTGCGGCCCAACAGCTTTTTATATGTTTTTTCAATACTTTACTCTAAATTTGAAACGGTTTGACCAATTGACTTCAAATTTTGTATACGTGATACTCCTTGAGAATTGAGTTGACACTATTAACAGTTTTGGAATTTGTTAACCCATGTCGGGCCGACGGGTGGTCAAAAAAATTTTTGGGTCCAAATTTTGTCCGATTTTACGAAATTTTGCTTTGACATAAAAGAAAGCCCCAAAAAAAATTTTGTTGAGTTCCATTAACCTGAATTTGTTAAACCATGTCGGGCCGACGGGTGGTCAAAAAAAATTTTGGGTCCAAATTTTGTCTGATTTTACGAAATTCTGCTTTGGCTAAAAAGAAAACCAACAAAAAAATTTTATTGAGTTTCATTAACCCATTGGGGCTCAACAGCTTTTTATAGGTTTCTTCAATACTTAACTCTAAATTAAAAACGGTTTGACTGATTTTCTTCAAATATTGTATACGTGCTCCCCTGTGAGAATTGAGTTGACACTATTAAGAGATTTGGAATTTGTTAACCCATGTCGGCCCGACGGTTGGTCAAAATAATTTTGGAAGCTAATATTGTCAAAATTTGCGAACTACTGCTTTGACTAAAAATAGATTTTTATAATAGATTTTTGCGTTACTTAGTTCTAAATTAGAAACGATTTGAACGGTTGACCTCAAATTTTATATGTGTGAAGCAACTTGAAAATGGAGTTGAGTCTGTTAACATTCGGGCCTACGATTGGTTTTTTTTTTTTTTTTTTTTATTTTTACGTAGGTTGGAATGGAATCTTCAAAAGACACAATGAGCCCCGTAGCTTGACATTGCGTGTGGGATTCTTACCCACTAAACCACACCTTTCCTCTATTGCGATCTAGTCCGATAGGGCTAATGAGCAATTTTTCTTCTGGCTTTATTTTAGTTTTAAATGTAGATTCCATCCAGCGATGTCTATCTAACTGTTTCTTTCTCTTATTATAGCTACACTAACTCAAAAGGCTTTACTCTTTTGAGTCGTCTGGCTATATTTGTATTATCCAGAAGCTGGACTACCTCGACATTTACATGGTTTTGGAGTCTTTTTTCGTGACTTCTTGCAAAATTTTGGATTTCTTTATCTACAAATTCTATTTGCATATCTCTATGTAGGTCATAGTTTCTGATGAACCAGGGCGCGTTCACAATATTTCTTAGAACTTTATTCTGGAACCTCTGAATAACATCTCTATTACTCTTTTTGCTGCATCCCCATAGCTGGATGCCATATGACCATACTGGTTTTAATATTTGTTTATAGAGCAGAAGTTTGTTTTGTATTGTCAAGGTAGAATGCTTACCTATGAGCCAGTACATTTTTCTATAACGGATTTGTAACTCTTCCTTCTTGTTTTTGATGTGGGCTTTCCAGCGAAGCTTCGCATCTAATGTCATACCAAGATATTTGGCAGTATTTGAATAAGGTATTTCTTGACCATTTATATATACTGGTTTATGGTCAATTTTTTTATTTGTGAAATCCACATGAATTGACTTACCTTCATTTAATTTTAGCCTCCACCTTTTAGTATAATTTTGGATTCTTGTCATAGCTCTCTGCAGTTTTTCTGTAGATTCTTCATTATTTTCTCCGACAGCCAAAACCGCTGTATCATCAGCAAACGTCGCAATTATATTATTTTCAAGTGCAGGAAAATCACAAGTATACAACAGATACAGTATTGGACCGAGTACACTTCCTTGAGGAACTCCAGCACCGATTTCTTTAAGATCGGAATATTCTCCTTCTTGTTTTATGTAGAAGTATCTGTCTGATAGATAGCTTTCTATCATTTCCGAATGCTCTTTTGGAAGGATTGTTCTCAGTTTACAATTCAATCCCTTGTGCCACACCTTATCGAATGCCTGAGTCACATCCAAAAAGATTGCTGAACAGACTTTCTTCTCCTCTAAAGCTTTTTCAATAGTGTTTGTTATTCTGTGTACCTGGTCTATTGTTGCATGTTTTTCTCTAAAGCCGAATTGGTGGTCCGGAATTAGATTCTTCCTTTCAATAATCGGTTTTAGTCTTCTCAAATAAATTTTTTCAAATAGTTTTGACATTATAGGTAGCAATGAGATTGGTCTATAAGACGTTATCTCATTTGGTGGTTTTCCTGCTTTGGGTATCATAATGACCTCGGCCACTTTCCACAATTTCGGCACATATTTCAGCCTGAATGCAGCATTTATAAGATTTGTTATTTTAACTATTGCCTTCTCTGGTAGCTGCTTCAGAATTTGTCCGGTTATTAAATCATATCCCGGAGCTTTTTTAGATTTAATGTTGTTTTTAATTTCTTTTTTCACTTCAGCTGGATTTGTTAATGCGATTTCCTCTTGCTCTTGAATTTGTTCTGCATCTAGATCTTCCTCTTCTTCACCAGTGTTTACTTGAAATATCTTTTCTAGGTGTTCCGCAAATAATTTGGCTTTTTCTTTATTATCTCTCGCCCACTTTCCGTCCAGTTTTCTAATTGGAGGAATAGCTGCAATAGGTTTTTTCAGATTTTTAGCTGCCTTCCAAAGAGAGTAATCAGTACTTTTATCATTTGTTAGCTTTTCCAAATATAAATTTATCGATTTGTTTTTCACTTCCTTAATTCTTCTTCTTAGTTGTTGGGTGAGATTATTCAGCCTAGTTTTATCTTGTGGAGCTCTAGTTTGGTGCCATTTTTTCCTTGCTCTGCGTTTTATTGCAATTAGTTCTAAGATTTCGGCTGGATATTTATTTTCTTTTACTCTTTGTTTAATTACTGGAGTATTTTCCCACACTGTAAGTTGTATATCGTTAATGTAGTTTTCCACCTCCGCATCCAATTGTTCTTTGTATTGCAACGGTACAGCTAGTTGTATTTTTTCTTCCAGACACACTTTAAAGCTTTCCCAGTCAGTGTATTTATTGGCGAGAATCGGAATGCTCTGCTTTTCAATAGCGTTTTCACTTACAGTTAGCAGAATTGGTGAGTGGTCAGAGTCCATTTCCTGCCTATCTTCTATCTGTATGAAATTATTCGAAATGTTTTTAATAATGAAAAAATCTATTAAATCAGGTATTTTATTTGGATCTGTAGGCCAATATGTAGGTTTTCCTGTTGATATGGTTTCACACCCAAATTCGCTTGTTGCTTGGAATAATTCTCTGCCTTTGGTTGTTGTTAGCCGTGATCCCCAGTGTGTATTTTTGGCATTAAAATCACCTCCTATAACAAACTTTTTTCCTAGTTTCTTAAAAAGATCCAAATAATGATGTTTCTTCAGAGAGTACTTAGGTGGACAATATATACTTGCTACTACAATAAAGTAGTTTTTGCATTTTACGTTTACGGCCATAGCTTGTATTTCTTCTGTTTCAAATTTGGCTTCTTCAAAATGTTGTATACTTTGTTTTATAATTACTGCACTTCCTCCTCTAGCAGAGTTACCTGGATGTATGCTATGATAAACTTTATAACCATGAAAATTAATATGCGTTTGTTTGTTAAAGTGTGTTTCTGCTATAAGACAAACATCTATATTATTTATGTCAAGGACTGCTTGTAGCTCTTGTTGGTGTTGTAGCAGTCCATTGGCATTCCATGAAAAAATTTTTAGTTCATTCATCTTTTCGATTTCGAAGCAGGTTTTTGGTACTGCCCTCTAGTGCTCCTATTCTACAATCCGTATCGACCATAGAACTTTCTATTTTGGTTACTTTTTTTAGTATAAGCAGAATGGATTGTTTTAAATCATTTTCTTGTTCGCTATTATTATTAAGTTTTTTACCCGCAACAACTTGGGCATAAGTTTTACTGCTTCTATTTGTCTGGAAATCTTGTTTCACTTGCGACGTTTGCAGATGGTTTCTGATTTGTTTTTTAGCGTATTGTGGAGTATTCCTTTGTTGTGAATTTGGGCTCATATTCTTAAATTTGATTTTTTGCATTTCTTTTGCGATTATGCAGCCTCTATAATTAGCTGGATGTTGATTTCCGCAATGAACACATTTTGGTGGTTCAGTTTTAGGTTTCAAACATTCCCTGGTATGGTGCCTACCTGCACATTTTACACATCTTGGGGTTTTTCCACAATATTTTTGTGTGTGACCATATGCCTGGCATGATTTACATTGTACTACAAGCTTATTTTTTCTTAGAGGCTCGATATTCACAATACATTTTAGAATACTTTTAATCTCGTATATTCTGCTAATATCTTCTTCTGCTTTGAAGGTTAACATAAACATGTTTAATGGTTCTTTATTCTTCCAGCTACGTTTATTTGCAGCTCCTATTATTTTATATTCTCTATTTTCAAGATCTTTAATTATTTCTTCTGTTTTACACGAGTGAGGCAGGTTCTTGACCATAACTCGTATTGGCCTTTGCTGTTTGCTTTCGTATGAGTGCCAACTATATTTGTACTCTGATAGCGCTTTTGTTAATGTTCTGTAAGCATCTTCATCTAACAAATTGATTTTTATACAATTCTTTCCAAGGAGTTTCATCTCAAACTGTTTTTCTGTTATTACTTTTTTTACTCTCTCGCAGAATTCGTTATAGTTATTAAATTCATCCACAATTATTGGCGGTGGAGATTGTTTTTTCTTAACTTTTTCCGGATCGGTTATTTTTTTTGGCGAAATAACCTTTTTTGGAGTAGTTTCTTTACTTGGAGTGGTTTTATAGTCCATCTTTTTTGCGTTTGGAGGGGTAAGTGAGTCATTTAACTTCCTTTTTTGTTTCTGCTTCACCCTTATCCATTCAGTCTCTTTCGCTAATTCTTCCTCATCTGTAGAGTATACTATTTTTTTACTGTTTTCTGACTTTGATAAGTGTTGAACTTGTGAAGCTTGTAGAACTGTGGTTTCTGCATCTTGTGGTTTCTGCATCTTTAAATAAGTAATTTCATTTTTAAGATCCTGTATTTGTTTTTCCATATTGCTTATCAACTTCTTTAGTTGTGTTGTTTCATCGACAGCCTTCTGCCATTTGTTATACAGTGATTGTTCATTTTGGAGTTCTCTAATTGGTGGTGATCTGTTAATTTTTCCGCTCTTCTTAAATGGGTCCGCTATATTGTTTTTTGATTTTTGGGCCACTGGCGACTCGACAGCCTTCTGCCATTTGTTATACAGTGCTTGTTCATTTTGGAGTTCTCTAATCGGTGGTGATCTGTTAATTTTTCCGCTCTTCTTAAATGGGTCCGCTATATTGTTTTTTGATTTTTGGGCCACTGGCGACTCCTCTGACCTTCTTATAAGATCAGCAAAGCCCTCGCCGACAGCCGTGGCTTCTGCCGACACTTTGGTAGATATCCCTACCGGATTTATTTCTTTATTATCGTTATTCATATTTTCTATTTTATATATTGGTTGCATTTTACCTACTGCCAGGAGTTTAACTGCCGTCCCTCAGGGATCAGACGCAGACCAGAGAGCCGCTCGTTCCGAGTCAGTCGCTTCGGGATTTTTGTTTGAACTTTTAGTCGCCTTTTACGACAAGCAGTTCGTACTGCGGAAGTATTCTATTCCCCTACCGCAGGGCCTACGATTGGTCAAAAAAATATTTTTGGAAGTATATTACGTCAAATTTTGGAAAGTAGTTTGTACTGCTTTGAATTACAGAAAGTTTCAAAAATTACTAGAATAAGCCTGGACAAATCGTTTTAAAAAGATTGCTTTCATACCTTTTAAAATTTACATGTGTAAACCGTGTGTAATTTTTGTGTTAACTTTTTGCAGTAACATCAACTTCAATTAAACCTCCATTGAGAGGCGCAGCAACGCGCACCGGGTATTAGCTAGTAGAATATAATAGTAAAATAAAAAATAACATCAACATATTAGTACTAAAATCTTCGATAGAAATTTAGTTGGTATTTGACCATGTCAAAGTGTTAATCTGCAGATCCAAGCGTACATTTGGAAAAAAAAATTAAATACGCTTATCTAGAAACACACATCATAATACAGTTTAATGTGGTTTACGTATAAAAAAAATGAGCAGTTATAATGATGAAATTTATTATTGATAATTGATTGTGGTGGTATATATGTGCATATATATATAAATAGTAAAATATATATTATGTATATCATAATATTTAATCGGCTTATTTTTTCCCATACAAATATAAACATCCTTTTTTAGAGCAAACTATTTGACCAATTTTAATGAAACAAAAACCAAAATAAAGGTTTTTTTTGTTTTCATAGGACAATGATATTTTTTTTTAGAATATTGCGTTTTTTCAGGTGAAAATCCGTCTTTAATTTAACGTAAATTTGAATTTAACGGTCACGCTTTTAAAAGTTGAGGCTTATGACTCTAATATTATGCGCCGACTTTCTGTGTAAAAGTAGTTCATTTTCGGTTTTAACTCGCAGCTAAATCTAAATCAAATATTATAGGCGCCGACTTATGTATATCTTTCTTTTTTTTTTTTAGTTCAAATATTCAATGAACAAGGAGATTTAAATTTTTTTAAAATTTTTTTTTTGTTTTTGTTTTTTTTTTTATCTTAAAAAGTGAACGAAAAAAATGAGTTCGAAATGAAAGCAATACATTTGGTTTATACAGTAGTTTCCATTTATAACGAACTCGGTTCAATTTTAATTGTAATAAACGTAACACTTTTTGCCAATGAATTAAATTTTACCTAAAAATGTAAGTTGTTTATTACATTTATATTTCTTTTATTTAAACTTATTATATCTAATAATGTTGCTTGGTGATTATTTTAGTATTTTTATATGTATTTTTGAATATAATAAAAAATCATAATAACGCATCAAAAATACAAAATAAATTTCATTACAAGAAAAAGCATATATACATCTATAAACAAAGAGGTGAGGCTGACACATCACATAAAAATCTAGCAAATGAGTTCAAAGTGCCCATTCTAGAATTAGCACAATCTACAATGTTCAATTCTTATACTAATTTTTCAAAATTCACAGCATTCTTTTAAAACGACATTTTTTTATTACGACGAATATTTTCTGTCTCTTCATGGTCGTTATAAGCGAGCTTTAATGTATTTTTTTTTTTTGCTATATGTTTGCAGAAACAAAAAAATCACATTTCTTAAGAAAAATTATGTGTTCTTTAGGAATCAACCAGAATAAATGCATACGGCGTGCAGTTTCTGTCAAAAAATTTTGAAATTAGTAGGTATGTTATGTACTGTACTTCGGAATTTAAAATTTTAAAATTTGACAGAGCGTATAAAAATATTGTAATTGTTTTTTCTGATGTTGCTACGATTAAGTTTTCAAAATAAAATATTTTAAAATAATATTTTTTTATAAAAAAACATACATTCCAAATAATTGAAAATACCTATAATATGTTCGCAAAAAAAAACTAAAAAATAACTCTTCAACTGAAATAAAAGTTGACGTATAATTTCTGTCAAAAAATTTACAAATAAATAGGTAGGTACATGAATTTACATGAGAGCTGTTCAAAATGAAAGCAATACATTTGGTTTATACAGTAGTTTTCATTTATAACGAACTTGGTTCAATTTTAATTATAATAAACTTTACACTTTTTGATAAAGAATTAAATTTTACATAAAAATGTAAGTTTTTTATTACATTGATATTTCTTTTATTTAAACTTATTATATCTAATAATGTTGCTTGGCGATTAATTAAGTGTTTTTTATTTAGTTTTGAATATAAAAAAAAATCATAATAACGCATCACAAATACAAAAAAAATATCAATAGAAGAAAAAGCACTATACATAGGCTTGAGGCTGACACATCAAATAAAATGTTAGCAAATGAGTTCGAAGTGTCCATTCTAGAATCAGCACATTCTACAATGTTCAAGTCTTATACTAATTTTTCAAAATTCACAGCATTCTTTTAAAACGACATTCGTTTATTACGACGAATATTTTCAGTCCCATAATGGTCGTTATAACCGAAAAGTACAGTATTTTGTTTTTGTTTGCAATTTATTATAATACAGTAGGTACTAAAAAAAAAATTTTTTGTAAATCGTAAATTGTGGTTGCTTTTTGTTAAGTTTTTTGTAAAACTAAAAACCGAATTCTGAAATAAGCAGAAACTTAAAAAAAAAAAATAATATTTCTTAAGCAAAATGATTTGTTTCTAATGGATTAGCCAAAATCAGCATGTACGGCATTCAGTTTCTGTCAAAAAATTTTGAAATAATGAGTTACGTAAAAAAATTTACATGAAAGCATACGCGACGTTTTAAATTTTAAATTTTAAAATTTAAAAATTGACAACGTGTATAAAAATACATATTGTAATTGTTTTTTCTTATGCTGCTGCGATTAAATTTTAAAAATAAAATATTTTAAAATAACATTTTTTTTTAAATAATTTAGTTTAAAACATACAAATATTCAAATAAATTAAAAATACCTACAGTACAATATGTTTGCAAAACTAAAAACATTATCTTTCTCAAAAAAAGTTATTTGTTCCTTAGGTCCTAACCTAAATAAAAGCGCGCAGCGTATAATTTCTGTCAAAAAATTGAGAAATAAATAGGTTCATAAATTTACATTAGAGCAGCGAAAATACGCGTAATGCGATGTACTGTATCTCGGACTTTTAAAATTTACAAATATTGACAAAATGTATAAAAATATTATTATTGGTTTTTCTTATATTTCTAATATTATGTTTTAAAAAATAATATTTTTTTACAATAATTTTTATTAAAATATATCTTATATTCAAAATACCTATAATATGAAATTAAAAATATTTTTTGTAGGTACTAAATTAAAACATTCAAATAAATATTTTTGATAAATTAAATATTGTACGCGCGTATCGATTTACCGATAATGGATATGTAGACAGACGTATTGACGTACTGCCGTATAAAAATTGTACGTCGTATGTTTTAGATTTCATTCTAATAATTGAAAAGTTTATTTCACACTTTCAACATCGAATAATGTTTTTTTATAATAAAAAAGCTATTAGTTTTACTTTGACAAAACGAACGAATTTTATATATCAAAATTGTACATGAAGATAGATAGGCGTAGTTTGTAAATGGAACGCTAATTTTTGTTTCAGGAGTACATAATTGTCAGATTATCATCATATATATATTTGACATTTTAAAACCACCTGTCATTTGAGAAGTTAATTATATTTAATAGTATTTAAATATTAATAAAGTGAAAAAATTAAGGTTTATTGCTGATATAAATATAAAGAATATTTTTTAATATGGAAGGGGGTAAGTGCTTATTGGTTATCAAATAAAAAATATGATTTAACATAACATATTCAAGAGAATTTTAATTAAAGCCATCTGCCGGAAATTATTTATCTACTCTGTCATATACTCTTTTACAAGGGCTGAAGTAGCTGGCAATAGTTGAGAGTAGAAAAGAGTTTACTCCTCTTAAAGGAATAAAAGCAATAATATTTATTTGTTTTAAGAAACTTATGAGTTTTGGCTCATGACCATGTATAGAAATATATTTTTGTCAATAAAAAACTTAGGAAATATAAAATAAATAAACTAGACAAAAAGGTATAAAGTAAACTAAGCAATTCAGAATCATTTTTCGCATGTTTTCAGATTTTTAAATAGGCATACATTTGTAGTAAAAATTTACCTATGTAGCTTTTAAATTTAAAAATGAAAAAAGGGTAGGAAAAATTTATTCTTTGATTTATTGAAAAACTTTTTTTTTTGCTATAAATCTTAAGATTGAAATTTAAAAAAAGACTTCGGTCAACTTGACTATTATTTGTACTTCTGGCAGCTTCAATAATACAACATAGTTCATATCGTACTAAAATGTTTAGAAAAAAGTACAGCTTGCTATATGAAGGACAGCATTAACTCGAATTTTCGGTTCTTGACTTCAATAAATATATGTATATGTTTAGAAATATGTATTTATTAGAATAATATTTATATGTACTTAGAATTTTAATTTAATTTAACTGTACTAATTTATCCTCTCTTTAAAGCGGCTTAAGCTATAGAAATAAAACTTAAAAATCGGTACTTAACAACCGAAATTATAAATTTTTTTTAAGCAAATTTCAAGCGCAATAATTGTTGACAACACTGTTGGCATAATTTTTATTATGTATAGTCTAATATAATTTACACAAAACGAATTTTATATGTTAACTTAAAAAGCAAAAATAGCTCGAATTTCGAGCACAGGGCGATACTAGTATTATTTAATGCTTAAAGAAATTTTGAGAAGAACTTAAATAAAAACAAATCTATTACAGTTAACTTTAAAGTTATTTAACTGTGAATATAAAAAGGTTCAACGGTTAATTTCCAACTGGGATTTTAGAACATTTTAACATACAAGTAAAAAATTTAAATAATTATAAAATAAATGTAACAGAATTTAAAATTGATGATTAAAAAGGATTACTATACATTTAATTTAAAAGAAGGATTCATTTATCTTTTGTTTTATTTAGAACACAATACAAATAATACACGTATGTGTATTATATTTCATTACTTGTGTTAATATTTGAATTGTATATAATATGTATATTATATGTTAAATAATACGTTTATACAATATTATATATTATAAATGCGTGTCTATTGTTAAAAATTTTTCTACATAGCAAGGACTAACGATTATAATAATAATTTATGATATTTTAACCTGCAAATCCTTTTGATGATATATGTATTTTCATATATATATGGCTATATTTTACAATACTATATATATATTAAATAAATACCTAAAATAACGCGTAAAATACTGAGAATTTAAGCTAATAAAAAATATATATAACATTGTATATAGATTTATATGATAACATAAAATAGATAGAAACAAATGACTCTCCCTTTGACTTCTTCATACATTTATGAATATAAACTATGTTCACAATTCTAAAAAAAAATCATATTATAACACTTTTGGGGAATTTTTTAAAAAGATTAACTATGTTATAATATAATAATGTTATAATATGAACGTATTAGTTTATTTGATATTCTTTTATTTATATTTTGGCATTGTAAGCTAAGACTGTGCAAATTCATTTTATAAAATAAGTAAGTCCCATTCTTATTTCGATGTCAAATTCGACCACATATAATAAATTACTGTTTTTCGAATAATAGCGTAGTGACTAGGTTCCCGACGTTTTAAAAAATCGCAATATAATATAAGAAATATATAAAAATAGGGTTGGCCACAAAATCCCAAATATAAAATCCCAAATACAAAATACCTAAATTCCAAAAATCATAAATACTAAAATCCCAAACCACTATCGTTATCATATTTCGTTCCCTCCTCTCTCATAATTCAGATCCTCAAATATACATATAAGTATCTGTAAAAGATATTTGGCTCTGTTATACAAGTTATTGAAACTCTGATTTTAAATGCTTTATTGCAAGTTATGGAACTTCTTTATTATTGCAAATATATATTAATATAACACAATATCTAAGACGTTTTTTATAATTAGTTACAAAATTAGAGATATTCCTGCTTGCTACTGCCGCTAATCAAATTATTGGAACCCCGATTTTGTATCCAACTCTGAAAAACTTCCTAACTTTTTGTTTTAAATAATAAGTCAAAAACAAAGCATTAAATATAATGGGAGGGACCGCGGACATCGAATGAAAGTAAACATATATAAATATTCTGGAAAATGATATAACCTTGATTTTATAACTAACAAAAAATTGGAATTTTGCAAATAAAAAACTGAATTTTTAAATTAAATCAAAATACACATTTGGTTCATTTGATTAACTTATGAACAAATGCACTTATACTATTCTGAGTACTTTAATCTTATTTTTGTACACTATTTATACTTTTCCACAATTTAATCTCATTTTTGACCACTTTCTCTTAAAGTAAAAAAAAAAATCTCTAAATTTTTCTATTTAGTTGTAAAGTACATTTATAATTTAAGTTATTTCAAGGTACTTACAGAAAAAGACACATATATACCCTATTACACAATCAATAAATACATAATCTAAAATATTTAGACATCCATAATATCCAGAGTAATATTCAAGGACTTTATGTTCCCCATTCTAATACTGTTCCTACACTAAAACACTTTTATATAATCAAATAATAATAACATCAGTTCTAATGATTATTTTGCCATAGAAAGATAATCTCATTAAATTGGATTTAATTTAAATGTTTCAAAAAAGAAAAATATAATTACAATATCAGAATATCAGATATTTTAACATAATAATAACATTTTTTGTGCCAAATTATTATATTTTTAAGCTAAAAACTTTAGACATTAAAGGAGTCATCGTCATCATATTTTTAAATAAAAAACGAGGAAGAGTGTGGTAGAGTAGACTGTGTCAACTCTGGGATACCCGCATAACCGTACCATATACATTATATCATACGGTTATTTACTTTTGGCAAAATTTAAAATAATCAGCTTTATTAGGTGTAGAGTAAGGCTTATATAAACAAGTGATGAAAAAAACCAAGGGTTTTTAAAAAAGCATATTTTCAAAATAATATAGTGTTTCATACTAAGTATTTTATCGGAATATAATGTTGAAGCTTTAATATTAATGTTTAATCTAGGAAATATATAAGTCAGTGACTAAGTTACTGCTTACTTATAAAAACAGTAAGTTTTTAATTTTTAAGCCATATTAGCCCCTCTATATGGAATGTTGCTAAATATCTCAAGGATATAATCCTCACTACTCCCCATCCCACAAACTTTTTTAGGTTCTAGGAATTAAATTGTGAATTCCACCAAAATTTGAAATATTACTTACAATTTTACTATTTAAGCAACAATGGTAAAAACTGAGATACACTTTCTTCAATTTAAAGAACCCCTTTTAAATTTAAAAAAATCTTTTAACATATGTTAAAATATAATGTTGGATCTTTAAATTTTGTATATTAAGGAAAAAATATTTAAACAGGTATTCAAGTTACAGGTGTTTAAAAATAGCAAAATTTCATTTTTCGAGCCCTTATAGCTCCTGAACATGGGGCTTGACAAAAAAATTTTGTTAACCGACTCCTACTAGTTTCTAAGGATCTAACTCCTCCCAAAATTTCAGAACCCTAGCTGGTACCGTTTAGAAGATATGCAGGGCCAAAAATTTTGCAAAAATTGAGTTTTGCATAATGGTAAATTTTGGTACCGTATGGCAACTTTATACTTCTTAGCGATATATTTCTGTAAAGTTTATAAAAGCAGCTCCCTTCTACCGTTTTTCGATTGAAAATAAACCTAACAGAACTCTTGTTATATCAATTTAAATATAGGGCTTTTTTGGAATTTGCAGGGGCTGTAGCTCCGTCACCCTTCAAAATTAAGAAAAACCTTTGACACATGTTGAAATATAATTATAGAGCTTTGAATTTTGTATATCACTAAAAAAAAATTTAGACAAGCATTCAAGTTACAGGTGTTTAAAAATAGCAAAATTTCAATTTTCGGGACCTTATAGCTGCAAAACAGGGGACGTGAAAAAAAAATTTTGTTCACCGACTCCTACTAATTTCTAAGGATCTAACTCCTCCCAAAATTTCAAGACCCTAGTTTGAACCGTTCAGAAGATATGTCTGGTCAAAAATTTTGTAAAAATTGAGCTTTGCGTAATGTTAAATTTTTTTACCGTATGGCAACCCTAAACATTTGCCTTTTAAAAACTTATAAAGTTTATAAAACCACCTATCGTTTGCCGTTTTCAGATTGAAAATACATTCAGCAGAACTCTTGTTATAACAATTTGAATATAGGGCTTTTTCCAACTTTAGGGGGCTGCAGTTCCGTAACAGGTGGGGCTACGGAAAAAAATTCTTCCACGAAATTATTTTTTTTGTAATACCTACTCGTGGTTAAAATTTCTTTTCTCTATTTCAAACGATGTAAAAGTTTTTGTAAACATACGGACAGACTGACAGACAGACAGACAGACGGACGGACGGACGGACAGAGTGAAACTATATAGGCACATTTTTACAAAATTTTTTGAAAATGTGCTAAAAAAAGGAGTTGTATTGCAGCTACTCGAACCCTTTGCAGTAGAGCAACCAAATTTTGCAGTAACTTTGGCCATTACACTAAACTATTTTTGGCAAAATTTCAGACACCTACCTTCATTTGCTGTAGTGTAATTCTCATATTAAAGAAGGAGTTGTATGGCAGCTACTCGAACCCTCAGCAGTAGACCAACCAAACTTTGCAGTAACTTTGGCCATTATACTAAACTATGTTTTGCAAAATTTCAGACACCTATCTTCATCAGGTGTAATGTAAAGCTCATATAAAAGAAGGAGTTGTATGGCAGCTACTCGAACCCTCTGTAGTAGACCAACCTAATTTTGCAGAAACTTTGGCCATAAAACTAAACTACTTTTGGCAAAATTTCAGACACGCAGTTGCAATAGGTACAGAGAAATACTCATATATAAAAAGAAGTTGTATGGCAGCTACCCGAACCCATGGACCAAAATGGCTGGATTTAAATAGCGATTCCGGTTTTTGCATAAAAACGAATTTGTGAAAATTTCATAATCCTAGCTCCTTTATTTTTTGAGTTACCGTGATGACGGACAGACGGACGGACATACATCGCTAAATCGATTTATTTTTCGATTCTGATCCGATCCATACACTTGAGTCTATATCTACCCCCCTTCCTGTGTCACAAACGTAAGGGCAAATTTATTATACCCTTTGACTATATAGTCATACGGGTATAAAAATTGTACTAAAAAAGTCAAACACAAAATTACGAATATTCACTAATAATAATACATACTACATATCCATATATATATATTATAAGGGGTCGGTATCAAAAGCTCGAAAATCAAAATATCGAAATATCAAAATCTCTAAAATCAAAATCACGAAAATAAAAATATCAAAATATAAATGATATTATTTATTATAAAAAACTAATTTTAAAATTTTGGATCTGGTACAAGATTCAGTTATCTAAAATTTACTAATCATTAACCCCTGTTTTCCTAAAGCCCGCTTTCTAACAAATAATTATACAATTATTCAAATTAAATATTCTGGAAAATGGAGATATTCTATTTAATAATGTCCAAACGCGTAGAACTATTAATGAAAACCGAATATTTATGGATAGCGGAAAAACAGTATTTTATAAAAGCGGGATTTGAAAAACGGGATTATATTCCGTACCCGATTTTTTTTTTAAATTTCGAGATTAGATTTTGATATTTCGAGATTTTGATTTTCTATATTTAGATAGTTCGAGGCTTTTATTTTTCGATATTTTGGTTTTTCGATATTTTGATATTTCGGATTTTGATTTCGAACTTTTGGTACCGACCCCTATTTAAGTATATTCAATTTATATTTGCACAATAATATTTTATAGAAAATGCTTATGAAAAATAAAGTCAAGAACATCACAATTATTAGAGTAAAACAAAGAAAAGAAATTTAATATTAAATTGTGCAAAAAACAAGCAAAATTATTCGAGATAATAAAATTTATTATAAAAAAAAGAAAAGTTTTTTTTTTGAAAAAAATAAAAATATTAAAGCACAAAAAAAAGTTCAAAAGTTGAAAAACTGAAAATAAAAAAAAATAAAAGCCTAGGAAAAAGCAAAACTTATATAAATTTAAAATGAATATAAAATAGGACGAATTAAAAAAAGACGGTCCTTTCAAAAATATGGAATGGAAAAAAATTTATGCAAATTTGTCATTGTTTTTAGGTGAGACTGAGTACCTTTATTTTCATAAATAACCTTTATTATTTAAATTTAAAATATTAAAGTATCTATTAATAAATTAAGAAAAATAATAATAAATTATTAACATAGGTCAGGATATAACTGATAAAGTTTTTAAAAATTTATTTGATTTTTTAGGATATGTCCTTATCGAATATTAAATACAATCCATTGTAGAGAAGTAAGTGTATCTTATCAAATATTAATTTATTTTAGAGAGAAGATTGTGTAGGGTTTCCGTATTAATCCCAAAATCTAATTTCAATTAATAAACAAAAACTTAAAATATATATCTCGATTTCTTAATTAAATCCTTTCAATTATCAAGACTATTTTCTTACTAAAATGTATATAAAAAAAGAACGAGGAAGAGTGTAGTAGAGTAGACTGGTCAACTCTGGGATACCCGTATGACCGTAATATAAACATTATATCATCCGGTTAATTATTATTGACAGCTTTATTAGGTGTAGTGTAATGCTCATATAAAAGAAGAATTGTATGGCAGTTACTCGAACCCACTGCAAAAGACCAACCAAATTTTGCAGAAACTATTTTTGGCAAAATGTCAGACATCCAGCTTCAATAGGTATAGATATAAAAACAGAAGTTATATGTCAGGTACTCGAACCCGTGGACCAAAATAGCTTGATTTCAATAGCGTTGACGGCTATTGCAAAAAACGAATTTGTGCAAATTTCAAAACTCTAGTTCCTTTATTTGTTTATTTGTTGAGTTCTGGTGGAGACGGACGGACGGACGGACAAACATAGCTAGATCGATTTATTTTTCGATTCTGATCCGATCCATACTTGAGTGTATATCTACCCTCCCCTTTATCTCTGCGTCAAAAATTTTTACTTATAACTTTGACCTATTATATAAAAATTTGAAAAAATTCCTTTAACCCGTTACGGTCTGGTAATGAAAATTGTTTTCGGAGGACATTCCGCAGGACATAATATTCAGATGCTGGAATACATTCCCGAATAATTATTTAAACACCAAGAGCCTTGCACTTGGCCTTTTGACACTCTTTGGTTCTACGTACAATTGTGAACAATTTTTCTCTTCCATGAACTACATTAAAAATAAGTACCGGAGCAGGCTGACAGATGAAAGTTTAAAAGCTTTGTTACAATTAAAAACCACCAAATATGTGCCAAATTTAAAAAAGTTGGCTGGAATGATACAAGTTCAAAAGTCTCACTAATAAATGTTTAATATTATTTGATTCATAACTTCAATATTATATTATCACAATTTTCATAATTTAATATTATATTATCATAAACTTTAATAAATATTGAAAAATTAAAAATATGTGTTTTGTTTTATTTATTATAAAGAAGGGAAAATCCTGCCATTAAATAAGATAAGTCATTTCGTAATATACAAATTTTTTAATGCTACACAAGTTTTTAGCTCGAATATGTCTGTGACTGCGGCTCTTAAATTTCATTTTTTTGAAATTTTTTGTTGATTTGACTCTTTACTTAATAAAGGTTCCCGACGCTGGTCTAGTGCGTTGGGTAGTACTTCCATAAAATTTAACATGAGAATAACTTAATATCTATCTATATATATAAAAGCGAAAGTTTGTTTATTTGTTTGTATGTAGCGAATAGACTCCTAAACTGCCCAGCCGATTTTCATGAAAATTTGTATATAGGGGTTTTTGGGTACGGAAAGAAATCGTGGCCCAAAAATTTTGCTTTAACGGACCGGCAAGTTGGGGTGCAAGTATTTAAACTTCCTTTTTCTAAAATGAAAACGGTTTGACCGATTGACTTCAAATTTTGTGTACGTGATGCTCTTTGAGAATTGAGTTGACACTATTAACAGTTTTGGAATTTGTTAACCCATGTCGGGCCGACGGGTCAAAAAACATTTTAGGTCCCAATTTTGTCCGATTTTATGAAATTCAACTTTGGCTAAAAAGAAAGCCCCAAAAAAAATGTTATTGAGTTGCATTAATTCATTGCGGCCCAACAGCTTTTTATAGGTTTTTTCAATACTTAACTCTAAATTAGAAACTGTTTTACCGATTTTCTTCAAACTTTGTATACGTGCTCCCCTGTGAGATTTGAGTTGATACTATTGGCAGATTTAGAATTTGATAACCCGGCCCGACGGTTGGTCAAAATAATTTTGGAAGCTAATATTGTCAAAATGTGCGAAGTACTACTTTGGCTAAAAAGAAAGCCTAAAAAAAAAATTTTATTGAGTTCCATAAACCCATTGCGGTTCAACAGCTTTTATAAATTTTTTGGTTACTCTACCCTAAATTAGAAACGGTTTAACCGATTTTCTTCAAATTTTGTATATGTGTTCCGTTTTGAGAATGACATTAACTCTTTTAACAGACTTGCAATTGGTTAACCCATGCCGGCCCGACGATTGACAAAAAAAAGTTTTGGAAGCAAATTACGTCCAATTTTGCGCAATACTGTTTTGCCCAAAGAGAAAGTGTAGTTCCGTTAACCCATTGGGGCACAGTGGCTTTTTATAGATTTTTTGAGTTACTTAACTCTAAATTAGAAACGATTTGACCAGTTTACCTCAAATTTTATATGTGTGAAGCAACTTGAAAATGGAGTTGAGTCTGTTAATAGTCGGTCCTATGATTGGTGAAAAAAAATTTTTTGGAAGTAAATTACGTCAAAATTTGGAAAGTAGTTTGTACTGCTTTCAATTACAGAAAGTTTCACAAGTTACTAGAATACTCCTAGAAAAATCGTTTTAAAAAGATTGCTTCATACATTTTAAAATTTACATGTGTAAACCGTGTGTAATTTTTGTGTTAACTTTTTGGAGTAACATCAACTTCAAATTCCATTGAGAGGCGCAGCAACGCGCACCGGGTATTAGCTAGTTATCTATAATAAAGCTGAGAATCAAAAGTTTTTAAAAAATTAGTTTGCACAAAATATGTGTTGGTGTTTTGTTTGTAATATATTAGAAGTTCGAATAACAACCATATAACCCATATTTTCTTAAATGTTTATATTAGGTTCATCCGAATATCTTAGAATTAGCACAGTCTACTCTAAATTCTTCCTGGTTTTTTAAATTTGTTCCCATAAATTATATTGACTCCTTCTGAATATCCTATTGTGCTTCTATTTTGTTTTACCACTTCAGGTGGATAAAAACAATAAATATTCAAGAAAGTGCCCTCAAATCTTATCGAAATCTTACTGAAATATATTTTATTTTTTTTAAAACCAGATGTGGTTGAAAAAGTTCTTTTTGATATTAAAAGAATATCAGAACTGATGATAACTATTAACTTTAGGTTTTTTTATTTAAGTTGAAAGAATCATACGAAGAAGTCAAATGGAAAATTCCCTATTTCTATGATATATTTTTTAAAGCAGTTTCAAATCATTGATTTTCTTATCATTCTTTCCAATAAAACTAAAGGTGAAAACAAAAAATTGATATTAATGCCACTTATTAATATTGCTTAAAAAAGCAAAATCCCCGTTAATTGAGATTTTTCTTTATCACAGAATTTTCTTTAAAATTATACCCGCTTCCCTAAAAATTTTTCGGTATCAAAACGTATTAATATCTTCAGGAACTTGCTGAACTGATTTTTACCAAAGTTGAAGAGGAATAATTTCAAGTACCGTAAGAGAAACAATGTGTACTCTTATTATTATCTATACTAAAATATATTTAAATGGTAGTAAAAACATTAGGTAAAATGTATCATAGTAAATTATCAAATTTGAAAAAACAAAAATATGAATAAAAGTATTAAAATTGATGGAGTTTAAATTTAAGAAAAGTGGAGTAAAAAACAATTATTTTAAGATGGAGAACGAGGAAGAGTGTGGTAGAGTAGACTGTGTCAACTCTGGGATACCCGCATGACAGTAACATATACATTATACCATGCAGTTATTTACTTTTGGCAAAATTTAAAATATTCAGCTTTATTAGGTGTAGAGTAATGCTTATGAAGGAGTTGTATGGCAGCTGCTCGAACCCTTTACAGTAAACATACCAAATTTTACTCTATACCTATGGAAGCTGCGTGTCTGAAATTTTGCCAAAAGTAGTTTAGTATAATGGCCAAAGTTACTGCAAAATTTAGTTGGTCTACTGCTGAGGGTTCGAGTAGCTGCCATACAACTCCTTCTTTTATATGAGGATTACACTACACCAAATGAAGCTGGGTGTCTGAAATTTTGCCAAAAATAGTTTAGTGTAATGGCCAAAGTTACTGAAAAATTTGGTTGGTCTACTGCAAAGGGTTCGAGTAGCTGCCATACAACTCCTTCTTTTATATGAAGATTTCAATACACCAAATGAAGCTGGGTGTCTCAAATTTTGCCAAAAATAGTTTAGTGTAATGGCCAAAGTTACTGAAAAATTTGGTTGGTCTACTGCAGAGGGTTCAAGTAGCTGCCATACAACTCCTTCTTTTATATGAGCTTTAAACTACACCTGATGAAGCTGGGTGTCTGAAATTTTGCAAAAAATAGTTTAGTGTAATGGCCAAAGTTACTGCAAAATTTAGTTGGTCTACTACTGAGGGTTCGAGTAACTGCCATACAACTCCTTTTTTTATATGAGGATTACACTACACCAAATGAAGCTGGGTGTCTGAAATTTTGCCAAAAATAGTTTAGTGTAATGGTCAAAGTTACTGCAAAATTTGGTTGGTCTACTGCAAAGGGTTCGAGTAGCTGCCATACAACTCCTTCTTTTATATGAGCATTACTCTACACCTAATAAAGCTGAATGTTTGAAATTTTGCCAAAAGTGATTAACCGGATGATATAATGTATATGTTTCGGTCATACGGGTATCCCAGAGTTGACACAGTCTACTCTACTACACTCTTCCTCGTTTTTTATAGAAACAGTCACAAAATTCTACTATCCATGCATCACTCACAAATTCTTTGCGTGTTTTACTTCCGGAACTGTTGAATTATTAGATATGGCTTATTTGAAAAATAGATAAAATTTAGAAATGATGAGTTCCAATGAACTAAATCTTTCTAAACTTTCTAAAATACTAATAATTAACAAAATAGCGTACAATAAAGTGTACCGCTATAAGGTCTAAGAGGGTGAATTAATAATTGAAATTAATCTCTATAAGGCTTGCAAGCGCATTCGTATTAAGAATGCGTACGCAAGTGAAAAGAAGAGTAAACAACCAAGAGGTGGCCAGAATCTAGAAAAACATTAGAAACGTGCTGTCCATTCTTTCAAGAAACCCCATAAAAAATCACGGCCCAGATAACCTTCTAAAAAAATCCCACAAAAACAATCAGCATTTTTTTGAATCATTTTATCATTGAAAGGTTCTCGCAATATCAAAGAATTGCTATTATCTGTCTCGCGGTATGAAGAGTAAGTGTATGCCATGATTATTGATGATGATTCACTGCTCTTGAATTCTTCGTATTTCACATTCGATAATTCTGTTTATAAACATATCAATTTAAATGAAAATCTATGTTTTATCGTTCATAACGAGATTGTTCAAAAAGTTAACATTTTGTGATCATAATAAAATTCAACAATTTTTACACGTTTTTGCACTGAGTATGACGAAATTATCAAATTTTATAAGTCCTCATTGGTCCATCCTGTACGGAAAAGAAGAAATTAATTTATTAGAAAGTAGGGAATTCCGTCTCTTTAAACCTTTTTATATGTGTGGGTGAAATTCAGAATTGAGAGAATCTAATTCTAAAATTCCTCTTATATAGGTAATATACTATTAGGTTTATTACTATTAAGTTGTAAATATTACAAAGTAGATTTAATTCACACATTTATTGAGACATAACATACTGGACTGTTATTTCTGATATGTTTTTGAATTGCTATTAATTATGTTATTAGGAAATAGGACCACAAAATATAAGAATCAACACCGAAGGGTTAAATTTAAAGTGAATATCAACCTACAAGATTTTTTTATTATACATTTCCCTTTGAATGAGTAATAAAACCCCGGAATCCGATCAACTTTTAAATTTTGGCTAACATCGAATTGATGAGAATTCTATTAAGAAAATTTCGTAGGATTTAAAAATCTTTTCTATAGAAGTCTAATAAGGACATTAGTACGTCAATAAAATACCAAATAAAATTTTGCTTAGATTATAAATTAAAAGTAAAAATTTTTAAGTTTACCACAACAAATTTGACCACACCACAAAGACAACATTTAAAACTTATTGTTTGTAATTAAAAAAATTCAAAATATCTATTTTATCTTTAATATAAAACGAGGAAGAGTGTGGTAGAGTAGACTGTGTAAACTCTGCGATACCCGTATGACCGTTATATAAACATTATATCATTATTATTATAAACATTAATTACTTTTGGCAAAATTTCAAAAGTAGTGTTATGCTCATATAAAAGAAGGAGTTGTATGGCAGCTACTCGAACTCACTGTAGCAAACCAAACAAACTTTGCAGTAACCTTGGCCATTACACTAAACTACTTTTGGCAAAATTTCGTACACCTAGCTCTAATGGATACAGAGTAATGCTCATATAAAACGAGGAAGATTATAGTTGCCCTTGTCAACTTTTAGATACCCGTGCATACCCATTATGATGTATACAATAAAATAAACCGTTAATTATTTCCCTTAAGCTATTATATAATACTAGCAGATTTACCCGGCCTTGCCCGGAAGCTTGCAAATTGTAAAAGAGCAAGTTTCAGCCAATGTTTTGAAATACTACTTTGCCTATAATTGCCACAAACAAATATTTGTGGAGTTCCGTTAACCCATCGCGGCCCAACAGTTTTTTATAGGTTTTTTCGTTGTTTTGCTATATAATAAAAATGATTTAACAGATTAACTTCAAATTTCGTATATGTGTTCTTCTTTGAAAATGTACACACAAATTAACAATGTGGGTTTTAATTAAAATGTTGGTACAAAATTTTCAATAAAATACTTTTAATCGTATAAGAAAATAAAATTTTTAGAAAACTTCATGGCGTCGTCGTGGAAAACGGGTTAATCGAATTAACTAAAACTTTTTGCAGCCTCTCTTTAGACTGCAAAATCAACCAGTAAAATTGGACACAAATCGAAAACACAAAATTTTTTGAAAGTCCGCCAGGCCGAAATGGGTTAAATTATTCCAACCAAATTTATACAATTAATTTCGGTTGCTAAGAGGAACATTTGTGCAAAATTTCAAGTCAATTTGTCAAACGGTTTTGACTCGAAATCAAAAACATTGAAAAAGCTTCTTTGCGCCCTCGTGCCCAAACGGGTTAACCGAACTCAACAAAAATTTGTGCCAGACTCTATTGTCGACTGCGAAACCACCTTGTAAAATTGGACACAAATCGGAAATACAAAATTTTTTGGAAGCCCGCCACGTCGAAATTGGTTAAATTATTCCAACCAAATTTATACAACTAATTGCGGTTGCTAAGAGGAACATTTGTGCAAAATTTCAAGTCAATCGGTCAAACCGTTTTGACTCGACATCAAAAACATTGAAAAAGCTTCATTGGGCCCTCGTGCCCAAACGGGTTAACCAAACCCAACAAAAATTTGTGCCAGCCTTTCTTTTTGACTGCAAAACCACCCTGTAAAATTGGACACAAATCGGAAACACAAAATTTTTTGGAAGCCCGCTACGCCGAAATGGGTTAATATTCTCGAACCATCTTTATACAACTAATTCCGTTTGCTAAGAGGAAGATTTGTGCAAAATTTCAAGTCAATCGGTCAAACGGTTTCGGCTCGACATCAAAAACATTGAAAAAGTTTCATTGCGCCCTCGTGCCCAAACGGGTTAACCGAACCCAACAAAAATTTGTGCCAGCCTCTCTTTTTGACTGCAAAACCACCCTGTAAAATTGGACACAAATCGAAAACACAAAATTTTTTGGAAGCTCGTCGGTCCGAAAGGGGTTAATTTATTCCAACCAACTTTATACCATTAATTCCGTTTAATAAGAAGAACATTCGTGCAAAATTTCAAGTTAATCGGTCAAACCGTTTCGACTCGACATCAAAAAAACGAAAAAGCTTAAAACGGCTCTGGAGCCGCAACCTGTTGACTTATAAAAATGCGACATAGCCTATGTCACCCCCCGGGCTCCCAGAATTATTCCTTTAAAATTTTGCGACAATCGGATTAGTGGTTTTCACGTGAATCCTGGACAAACAAACAAACAAACAAACAAACAAATAAACAAACAAATTTTCTTCTTTATATATTAGATATATTACAAAAAAAATTTAAAAAAGTGAAATAGTTAAAAAAAATTTAAGTCATCATCCCATAATTTTTGCTTAAAAAAACAACAAAAAAAAAAGCCATAAAAAAAAACAAAAAAAAAAAAATTTGAATTCATTATCCAATAATTTTTGCTTAAAAAAAAAAAAAATAAAAAAAAAAAATCAAAAAAAAAACAAAAAAAAAAAAATCCCCCACCCTAAAAGTTGGTCCGAGTGATGTCCAACTTTGCCAAGTAACTTGCCCTATTACTTTACCTGCCCAATTTTAATTTAACCTCGTAGCTCATTAGATTAAAAGTTATTGAATCGAAAACTTTGTATGGCAGCTGCCCGAAAGTAGGGCTGTAACATTTTGAAACTTCATATAAGTGCTCGATTCATTATATAACTTACCGTGTATAATTTTCATCCTCGTAGTATAATTAATATTGAAGAAATTCATATTGGTGCAAAGAAGTTGTATGGCAGCCCCCCGAAAATGGGGCTGTAACATTATGAAACTTCATATAAGTGCTGGATTCATTATATAACTTACCGTGTGTAATTTTCATCCTCGTAGTATAATTAATATTGAAGAAATTCATATTGGTGCAAAGAAGTTGTATCGCAGCCCCCCGAAAATGGGGCCGTAACATTTTGAAACTTCATATAAGTGCCGGAGTCGTTATAAAACTAACTGTGTGTAATTTTCATCCTCGTAGTATAATTAGTTTTGAAGAAATTCATATTGGTGCAAAGAAGTTGTATGGCAGCTCCCCGAAAATGGGGCCGTAATATTTTGAAACTTCATATAAGTGCCGGAGTCGTTATAAAACTAACCGTGTGTAATTTTCATCCTCGTAGTATAATTAGTATTGAAGAAATTCATATTGGTGCAAAAACGTTGTATGGCAGCTCCCCGAAGCCTTGGTCCTATTTTAACCAAAAACAATAAGCAACGTAGAAATTATCTAAAAATGACTTTGTGTGAATTTCAAAACTCTAGCCCTTTTAGTTTTTGAGTTATAGTGCTGAAACACGGACGGACAGACACACATAGCTAGATCGATTTACTTTTCGATGATGATCCGATACGTACGTTTGGCACTATATCTAGCTCGTCTAGATCGATGCGTTACAAACGGAGGAGCAATTTGAATATACCCGATGTCATATATGTATGCACGGGTATAAAAAGAAGTTGTATGGCATCTACCCGAACCCATTGACCAAAATGGGTGGATTTAAATAGCGATAACGGCTATTATAAAAAAACGAATTTTTCAATGTCCTAGCTCCTTTAGTTTTTGAGTTATTATGCGGGCGGACGGACGAACGGGCGGACATACGTAGCAAAATCGTTTTTTTTCGATTTTGATCCGATCCATACACTTGAGTCTATATCTACCCCCCACCCTATTTCTCTATGTCACAAACGTAATGGCATATTTATTATACCCTTTAACCTATACACAGGTATAATGAATTTTTACATAAAATGTGATGGGTGCCTGCATTTAATCCATACGTGTGTATAATAACATAATTTTATTTTGAAAATGTTTGAGACCAAAATTTCAGACACTAACAAAAAATTTTGACTCTTCGCTTTTAAGTTTACACACATTTTGAGATTTACAATAATATTATATAGCAATATCTCGTATAACTGTATAATATAATAATGTGTGTACAACGATTACAATCCATGTATGTATCTATGAATTTGTGTACACCCGTATACATATAACATATCTAATCAAATATAACAGACTTTTCGTTTTTTACCAAATTTAACAAAAAAAAAAAATAATTTTAAATTAAAATTTAATTGTTATATACAATATAATATACAGAGGATTGTGTGAAAAAAGTTCCCAAGAAATAAGTCCTCAAAACTAAAATGAAAATATTCACCAAAATTTGTAAGAAACTTTGACGATTTTTTTCATAAGAAAAAGTTCTACAGAATTGTGAAAATTTGACTTTTATTTAAATTGTATTTTGGAGTTTTCTATATGAAAAAAGTCCCCAAAAGTATTTTTATAGGATATGTGACAATTAGATTCAGTGCGGTGTGTGGAAATTTTAATTTTTTCTGTAGCAAATTTTCCTTTGACATCCATGGGACTTTTTTTATTCATTTGAGTCAGAAGTCCCATTGGAGGGAGTTAAGAGTTGCATCTAAAATCTAAAGGGTTGTACATCTTTTACACAATATTTATTATATATGTGTGTATGGGAGATTCTAAATTAGGAGGCATTTTAGAGTTGGGTTCTTAGTTCCGGAAAAAGGAATAGACTGATTTTGTATTTAACGCTAAACAATTTATTGAAACCCTGATTTTGTATCGAAATCTTAAATATTACCTAAATTTTGACATAACTTTTTTCATTTATGTTTTGGGGACATTTTCATACAGCCTACATATAGAAGATACTTATAGTTATAACTAACATATAAGTTTTATTATATAAATTGTTATATGTTCCTTATCTGGAACTCAGTATACCATATACCCATATGGATTTGTAGTCATATGTTTGATAATTTGTTTATATAATAATAATTTTTTTTTTATTTTATCCACAAGAGGAAAACAAGCAAAAAAACAAACAAATTATTGCGTGAATAACAATTTTCATCATCAGATTAATGAAATTTGGGATTTTTTTTACCAAGAGATTTTGGGAAAAATATTAAAAGTTAAAAAATATTGAAATATTGGCAAATATGCAAATATTTCCTTAAATATAATATTATAGGAATATGAAAATTTAAAAAATAAGAATTATATTGTCTACAAATGTTGATATATACATATATATTTATATTAATATACACATTTATTATTTAATTGATATGTCTCCATAAGATCTAAAATTATAAATTATTAAAATGAAAAGAAAGCTTTCTTTATAATAAATCCCTAAAAGTAAGCAATCTTATTGATCATGAAATTTGTTAGATATAGACTCAAGTGTATGGATCGGATCGAATCAAAAAAAAAATCAATTTAGCTATGTATGTCCGTCCGTCCGTCCGTCCGCACAATTACTCAAAGACAAAAGGAGCTAGGATCTTGAAATTTTCGAAAATTAGTTTTTTTGCAGTAGCCGTCATCGCTATTTAAATTCAGCCATTTTGGTCCATTGGTCCATGAATTACCTAATAAAGCTGGGTGTCTGAAATTTGTCCAAAAATAGTTTAGAGTAATGGCCAAAGTTACTGCAAAATTTGGTTGGTATATTGCAGAGGGTTCGAGTAGCTGCCATACAACTCCTTCTTTTGTATGAGCATTACACTACACCTAATAAAGCTGGTATATTTGAAATTTTACCAAAAGTAATTAATGTTTATAATAATAATGATATAATGTTTATATAATGGTCATACGAGTATCCCAGAGTGTGCACAGTATACTCTACCACACTCTTCCTCGTTTTTCCAATAAAAATATACCATCAAATAAATTAATTATATTTTGGTTTTCCTTTTCTTGCTTTTCCTTAAATTATGTTCCAGGAACGATCTACTAATTTTTTCTAGAAAAGTGTGCTTCCATGTCATTCTGAGCCTACCTCTTGTTGCAGAGTCGCAAAAATATGTAGGTTTCAAAATATTACAATTTTAGCTATTGCACTGTCGTCTTTTCTCAATATGTGTTCGATCAAGTTTTACCTTTTTCTGGTTGTTTTCTTTACAAGGGGCTCTTTATTTGCTAAGTCCCATGAATCTTTTTGCTTGTTTTATTCCGTCAGAAAATTCAGCATATGATTCGAAAGAATTTTTTTTCCAAGGCTGGCTGTTAATTCTTGATGGAGTTCGTTAGTATCCATGACTCTGTAACATATGTTAGTAAATTAAATTTTGATTGATCCTCCTAAATTGAAACGTTTAATATACTTTAATCAAAAATTATTTTCTAAATAATATATTTATATTTATATAATACATAAAACGTTCACAAAATCTGCTAGGAAACGCGAACCATTACTGTATTTAAAAATACACTAAAAAAACTTATAAGGTTAGAATTTTTTTTGTAATTGATTATTGATCTATTTTAGTAACCGTTATTGATCTATTTTAGTACAAAATTAGTAATACAATTAAGCAAGAATCTTAAAAAAATTAGAAATTAAATTAAAATTTTATTTCCAGAATTTGAAATGGGCGGACTGTTAGCTTTTGAAAGTACAAAACAGCTATAAATGAAATAAATAATATATGGAAAAAATGGCAATACCGTTTTGGAATTCCAATAAAATAAATATAATGTAATTATCTAAATTTAATGCTTATCTAATTTTTATTACTTAACTAAAATTACTTTATTAATATTGTTTATTTACAGAAGGATTGCGATTTCTTGACTGCAGTACGGAATTACGAAGTGAAATTGAAGTATTAACAGTTTAATTAAAAGTAGCACGTTGTATGCTTGAGTCAAAAAAAAATTTTGAACTTATATTCAAAGAATTTACTTGGTTCTTTAATTAGTAGTGTACTGTAATTATATTTATAAACTGAATAAAACCCAGTTCAAGCTTTTAGAATTTAAATGGAATTCAAAAGAATATAGTATGGTTTGTAAAATAGAAAATACTTTAGTTTAAATTTGCCTTATAATAAAGTTTTTATTAATTTAGGAAATAAACAACCAATTGAAGCGTTTCAACAAGAAAGAAAATTCAATGCAGGACTGAGTTATGGAAACATTAAGTTTAAAAAAAGTTGTTTTGTAGAACTTTAAATTAAATTAAAAATCAGAAATTGTATGAAAAATAGTACTCTATTAGTAAAATAAAATTACTATCAGTTGAATTTATTTTTTTAAATAATTTATTTCAGTATTTATTTATCAATATTGCTGACAAACCTGAAGTTTCTTCTTTTAGTCAGATTCTGATAGGACATATTAAGTTCTGATAGGACATTCCACTGTTCCAGAACTTTATTTACCTGGCTAAGCATTTTTTTTCATGTCATTTTACAAGGTAGTATTTAGGCTTGAGCGAGTTTTCCATTCCACGTCTCCATATCACACAGTTTCCTGTTTCTTTTTTGACATTCTTTCATATGAGGTTGCATTGGTTATTGTCACTTAGTACTTTTGGTGTCCAGGTATTGTTTGGATGCCCGCGTTTTTTACTTTCTTGGGGTTCCAATTTAAGGCCATGTGACTAATGATGCTGTGGTTTTTTCTTAGTGCACGGCCTATCCACCTCCATTTTTTTTCCTTCAGTATGGGCTTGTCTCTTGTAATTCTATAGATCTTTGTTGCATATTGTGGCAAATCACAATATTTTTCATATGATGCGGAGACATTTGTTGATAAATCCTTACAGTTTCTGTCTGATGAAATCAGATGTTAAATGTCTAATTTTACCTGGCTTGGCATATCCTGGAGCAAAATTATCATCAGAATATTTTTAGCAGCAATCTTCATATTTTCAGTTGTCTATTCAAATTTTGATTATTTTCAATGTTTTCAGACTTCAATTTTTAACGCTTCAGTTATCAAACATTAAAACACAATTTTTAAAATACATTGTGATAAATATATGTTTTTATATTAATAGCTGTAATATAGAAATACATTGCGTATAATTGTAAATATTTGGGAATTTTTAGGTTAAAATTATTTTTTTTTTATCATTATTTCTTCCTTTTTAAAATTATTTAAAATAAAAAATATCCATTGAATATTTTTCATTCAACCATTTTTCTTCTCTATAATTTTTATCTTCATCCCTAAGGTCAATTTACTTTAATTCGAAATTAATGATCCCCAGAGTATTTTTTTTTTCATCTCCAAAATTAATGTGAGTGTATCTCTAATATCAACAGTTTGTTTCTTTTTGTTTCCCTAATTTTCTTTTAAAATTATCATTGAGTAAACAACAGGGTATTTTCTAAATAGATAAGTTTAGTAAAAAATTATACAAACAATTTCTATTTTTGCAGATATTCGACAATCAAACAAATGAAATAAAATTTTAAGATGTAATAAAAAAATATTAAAACATAATTCCAACTTCATGAATCTTTTACATAATGATTTTTATTACACTGATAAATTAAAAAAAATAAAAGGAGAACAGAATAACAATAATTATAGAGATTTAATTTTACAAATTTAATTTTTTAAAGATACCTTAAAGAATCTGTGAAAAATTTTTGTCCAAAAATTCAAATTGAGTATTTCCCTGTTTCTTCAAAATTCCTTTAAAAATAAAAGGCATTAAATTGGTTTAAGAATTGACTATTTGTAATATTATGAGAAGCTATTTTCAAATATTATAATATTTCTAATCTGTATGTATTTTTGGTGTTGAATATTGTAGTATTATAGGTAGTATTGAAGGTTGGCTGGTTGGTACATCGCATGCTATTGAAAATAAAACATAAATTTGGATTTTGAAAGCTTCGAAAATCCAAGGGAAAACGAACATAACTCCGAAACAGGAAATAAAAGAATCTTCTAGTGTGATTATGATCCTTAAATTCTTTATTTGATTTATTAATTTACCAATACTTATATAATTAATTAAATTGTATTTTTTGAGTTTTTTGACCATGAACAAGAAATTCTTCGTTTGAAGAGCGGATATCCTAACTACTACTTTATTATTTATAAGATGTGGTAGTCCAGGTAACAACCTAATGTCTATTTTGGCCAAATAAGTCTATCACCGTTATCAATCAAGATAGAACCTATTAATTTAGTACAAATACAAGCAGTACATCTACTTGCTTTATATCTCCAAAACTTGAGTAAAAATGTACTAAGAAAAAATTTCGAATTTCTTTACAATTTCTAAATTACGTTTGTAATTTAAAAAAAAGTTTGTATTTATACATATTCCCCCATTTATTATCATCCAAATTAAAAAAATTAACTTATATATATATGCACCTGTTACTTAAATACAATTATTTTACATAATATACTTTACCAACTTTTTCTCACTAAAAATTTTACTATTGAAATTTTGTAGTTCTTCTCTAGTACTTTTTAAGGCTATTTGGAAAATACTCGCATACTCAAAAAATTTTCGAATGCCGAATTTGTGAAAGTTTCAGAGTCCTAGCAGTTTTATTTTTTGAGTTATGGTGCGGACGGATAGACGGACAGAACTAGATCGATTAACTTTTCGATTCTGATCCGATCCATAACTTTGAGTCTATATTTACCGCCCTCTTTCTCCTCCTTCCATGCGTCACAAACATAATGATAAATTTATTATATCCTTTTGAAGTTTTCATGTGAAAATACCTAACTGTCACTAAATAATTGAATAATTCTATTTTACAAGTTTTAATAACTTTTTCAAAATGGGCTTTAAAATTTTTGTTTTACAAACTTCCTTGTTTTATAAAGTACTAGCTAATACCCGGTGCGCGATGTTGCGCCTCTCAATGGAGGTTTAATTTAAGTTGATGTTCCTGCAAAAAATTAACACAAAAATTACACAAAGTGTAAATGTTAATTTTTAAATGTATGAAAGAAATTTTTTTAAAACGATTTTTTTAGGATTATTCTAGTAATTTTTGAAACTTTCTGTAATTCAAAGCGGTACAAACTACTTTCCAAAATTTGACGTAATTTACTTCCAAAAATTTTTTTTGACCAATCTTAGGACCGACATGGTGTTACCAAACACCAACCCTGTTAACAGACTCAACCCCATTTTCAGGTTGCTTCACGCATATAAAATTTGGAGTCAACCGGTGAAATCGTTTCTAATTTAGAGTTAAGTAACTCAAAAATCTATAAAAAGCCACTGTGCCGCAATGGATTAACGGAACTTAACTATCTCTTTGTAAATTTTTTTTTTTTATTTGGGCAAAGCAGTATTTCGCAAAATTGGAAGTAATTTGTTTCTAAATCTTTTTTTTGACTTTCGTCGGGCCGGCATGGGTTAACCAATTCCAAGTCTGTTAAAAGAGTTAACTCCATTCTAAAACGGAACATATATACAAAATTTAAAGAAATCGGTTAAACCGTTTCTAATTTAGAGTAAAGTAACCAAAAAATCTGTTGGGCCGCAATGCGTTAATGGAACTCAACAAAATTTTTTTTGAGGCTTTCTTTTTAGCCTAAGCAGTACTTCGCAAATTTTGACAATATTAGCTTCCAAAATTATTTTGACCACCAGTCGGCCCGACATGGGTTAACAAATTCTAAAACTGTTAATAGTGTCAACTCAATTCTCCAGAAGCATCACGTATACAAAATTTGAAGTCAATTGGTCAAGCCGTTTCTAATTTAGAGTAAAGTATTGAAAAAACCTATAAAAAGCTGTTGGGCCGCAATGGGTTAATGGAATTCAACAAAATTTTTTTTGAGGATTTCTTTTTAGCCAAAGCAGTGTTTCGTAAAATCGGACAAAATTTGAACCCAAAATTTTTTTTGACCAACCGTCGGCCCGATATGGGTTAACAAATTCCAAAACTGTTTATTAGTGTCAACTCAATTCTCAAAGAGCATCACGTATACAAAATTTTAAGTCAATCGGTCAAACCGTTTTCATTTTAGAACAAAAAAGTTTAAGTACTTGCTCCACAGCCCCAACTTGGTGGTCCGTGAGAGCAAAATTTTTAGGCAACGATTTCTTTCCGTACCCAAAAACCTCTAAATACTAATTTTTATGAAAATCGGCTTGGCAGTTTAGGAGTCTATTCGCTACATACAAACACACAAACAAACTTTCGCTTTTATATAATACTAGCTAATACCCGGTACGCGTTGCTGCGCCTCTCCAAGAACGTTTAATTGAAGCTGATATTACTGCAAAAAGTTAACCCAAAAATTGCACACGGTGTAAATTTTAAAATGTATGAAAGAAATTTTTTTAAAACGATTTTTCTAGGATTATACTTGTAATTTTTGAAACTTTCTGTAATTCAAAGCAGTACAAACTATTTTCCAAAATTACTTCCAAAAGTTTTTTTTGATCAATCGTAGGACCGACATGTGTTACCAAACAGCAAGCCTGTTAACACACTCAACTCAATTTTCAAGTTGCTTCAAGCATATAAAAATTTGGAGTCAACTGGTCAAAACGTTTCTAATTTAGAGTCTTTGGGCAAAGCAGTATTGCACAAAATTGGTTAACCAATTGCAAGTCTGTTAAAAGATTTTATTTAATTCTCAAAACGGAACACATACAAAATTTGAAAAAAATCGGTTAAAACGTTTCTAATTTAGAGTAAAGTAACCAAAAACTTTATAAAAAGCTGTTGGGCCGCAATGGGTTAATGGAACTAAACAAAATTTTTTTGAGGCTTTCTTTTTAGCCATAGCAGTACTTCGCAAATTTTGACTATATTAGCTTCCAAAATTCCAAATCTGTTAATAGTGTCAACTCAATTCTCACAGATGATCACGTATACAAAATTTGAAGAAAATCGGTCAAACCGTTTTTAATTTAGAGCAAAGTATTGAAAAAACCTATAAAAGGCTGTTGGCTCCCAATGGGTTAATGCAACTCAATAAAATTTTTTTGTGGGCTTTCTTTTAGCCAAAGCAGAATTTCATAAAATCGGACAAAATTTGGACCCAAAATTTTTTTTGACCAACCGTCGGTCCGACATGGGTTAACAAATTCCAAAACTGTTAATAGTGTTAATTCAATTCTCAAGGAGCATCACGTATACAAAATTTGAAGTCAATTGGTCAAACCGTTTCTAATTTAGAGCAAAGTATTGAAAAAAACCTATAAAAAGCTGTTGGGCCGCAATGGGTTAATGGAACTCAACAAAATTTTTTTTGGGGATTTCTTTTTAGCCAAAGCAGAATTTCGTGAAATCGGACAAAATTTGGACCCAAAATTTTTTTTGACCACCCGTCGGCCCGACAGGGGTTAACAAACTCCAAAACTGTTAATGGCGTTAACTCAATTCTCAAGGAGCATCACGTATACAAATTTTGAAGTCAATTGATCAAACCGTTTTGAATTTAGAGTAAAGTATTGAAAAAACCTATAAAAAGCTGTTGGGCCGTAATGGGTTAATGGAACTCAACAAAATTTTTTTTGGGGCTTTCTTTTATGCCAAAGCAGAATTTCGTAAAATCGGACAAAATTTGGACCCAAAATTTTTTTTGACCACCCGTCGGCCCGACATGGGTTAACAAAATCTAAAACTGTTAATAGTGTCAACTCAATTCTCAAGGAGCATCACGTATACAAAATTTGAAGTCAATCGGTCAAACAGTTTTCTTTTTAGAACAAAGAAGTTTATATACTTGCACCACAGCCCCAACTTGGCGGTCCGTTAGAGCAGAATTTTTGGAAGAAATTCATATTGGTGCAAGGAAGTTGTATGGCAGCCCCCCGAAAATGGGGCCCTAACATTTTGAAACTTCATATAAGTGCCGGAGTCATTATAAAACTAACCGTGTGTAATTTTCATCCCCGTAGTATAAATAGTTTTGAAGAAATTCATATTGGTGCAAAAAAGTTGTATGGCAGCTACCCGAAGCCTTGGTCCGATTTTAACCAAAAACAATAGGGAACCTAGAAATTGTCTAAAAATTACTTTGTGAAAGTTTCAGAACTCTAGCTCTTATAGTTTTTGAGTTATCGTGCTGACGGACGGACACACATAGCTAGATCGATTCACTTTTCGATGCTGATTCGATACGTACTCTTGACACTATATCTAGCTCTTATATTTCGATGCGTTACAAACGGAGGAGTAATTTTAATATACCCGATGTTCATATATGTATGCACGGGTATAAAGAAATCTTTTATTTTTTAAAACTAAAAATTTTTATAATTTTTGTACAAAATTATTAAAAAATTTTCAATGAAGAAAAAGATATTAAACGAATTAATTTAATTTTCATTAAAAGTTAATTAAATATTAAAAGAAGTAGTTAATTAAAAAATTTATAAAATTACAGAATTCTATTAACATATTTGCTAATAGTTATTGTAAGAGTATTATTACGGATATCATGACTGAAATTCAGTTGAAATAAAGAAGTTCATCAAAAGTGAATATTATAACCAAAACTATTTATACTTATTTAATATTAAGAATTTCTGTTAAAAAACTCTGCGACACTTTCTTCAAATATTTCTTCAATTTAAAGAAGCCCTTGCAAATTTAAGAAAAAACTTTAACGTATGTTGCAATTTAATACTGGAGCTGTAAATTTTGTATATTTATAAAACAAAATTTGAACAGGTTTTCAAGTTGCAGATTTTAAAAATAGCTAAATTTAAATTTTCGAGCCCTTATAGCCCCTAAACAGGGGACGTGGAAAAAAAATTTTATTAACTGACTCCTACTAATTTCTGAAGGTCGACCTTCTCCCAAAATTTCAAAACCCTAGGTTGAACCGTTTAGAAAATATGTTGTCAAAAAATTTTTCAAAAATTTAGTTTTATATAATGTTAAATTTTAGTATCGTATGGCAACCCTATACATTTTAGCCTTATATTTTTATGAAGCCTATAAAAGCAGCTCTCTTCTCTCGTTTTTAGATTGAAAATACATTTAACAGAACTCTTGTTATACTCATTTAAATATAAGGCTTTTTTGAAATTTGCGGGGGCTGTAGCTTCGGCACCTTTCAATATTAAGAAAAACCTTTGACACATGTTGAAATATAATTAAAGATCAGGTATTCAAACTACAGGTGTTTGAAAATAACAAAATTTAAATTTTCGAGTCCTTATAGCTTCTAAACAGGGGGCTTGACAAAAAAATTTTGTTAACCGACTCCTACTAACTTCTCCCGACCTAACTTCTTCGAAAATTTCAAGACCCTAGCTTGTACCGTTTAGAATATATGTGTGACCAAAAATTTTGCAAAAATTGAGTTTAGTACCGTACCGTATGGCAACCTAAACACTTTAAAGTTCATAAAACCAGCTATCTTTTGCCGTTTTCAGATTGAAAATACACTTATCACAACTCTTGTTATAACAATTTAAAACGAGGAAGAGTGTAGTAGAGTAGACTGTGTCAACTCTGGGATACCCGTATGACCGTAACATATACATTATATCATCCGGTTAATTACTTTTGGCTTTATTAAGTGTTGTGGAATACTCATATAAAATAAAGAGTTGTATGGCAGCTACTCGAACCCTCTGTCGTAGAGCAACCAAATTTTGCAGAAACTTTGGCCATTACACTAAACAATTTTTGGCAAAAATTCAGACACCCAGCTTCATTAGGTGGAGAGTAATGCTCATATAAAATAAGGAGTAGTATGGCAGCTACTCGAACCCTCTGCAGCAGACCAACCAAATTCTGCAGAAACTTTGGCCATTACACTAAACAATTGTTGGCAAAAATTCAGACACCCAGCTTCATTAGGTGGAGAGTAATGCTCATATAAAATAAGGAGTTGTATGGAAGCTACTCGAACCCTCTGCAGTAGACCAACCAAATTTTGCAGTAACTTTAGCCATTACACTAAACTATTTTTGGCAAGACTTCAGACACCCAGCTTCATTAGGTGCAGATTAATGCTCATATAAAATAAGAAGTTGTATGGCAGCTACTCGAACCCTGTGCAGTAAACCAACCAAATTTTGCAGAAACTTTGGCCATGAAACTAAACTACTTTTGGCAAAATTTCAGACATGCAGCTACTATAGGTATAGAGTAATGCTCATATAAAAGAAGGAGTTGTATGGCAGCTACTTGAACTGACTGCAACAGACCAACCAAATTTTGTAGAAACTTTGGCCATAAAACTAAACTACTTTTGCCAAAATTTCAGACACGTAGCTGTAATAGGTACAGAGAAATACTCATATAAAAAAAGAAGTTGTATGGCAGCTATCCGAACCCATGGACCAAAATGGCTGGATTTAAATAGCGATGACGGCTATTGCAAAAAAACGAATTTGCGGAAATTTCAAGATCCTAGCTCCTTTAATTTTTGAGTTATTGTGCGGACGGACGGACGGACGGACGGACGGACAACGGACAGACGGACAGACGGACAGACGGACGGACGGACGGACGGACATACATAGCTAAATCGATTTTTTTTTTGATTCTGAACCGATCCATACACTTGAGTCTATATCTACCCCCCCTCCTTCTCTGCGTCACAAACGTAATGGCAAATTTATTATACCCTTTGACTATATAGTCATACGGGTATAAATATTGAAAATCTTGCGATATGGGACATGGTCTCTCTTTAACTTGATCTTACAAGAAGCTTTACAGTTTACCCAGACTTCCATAATCTAATCTATTTATTCGAAATATCTGAAATCTGAAGTAAACTATTAGAGTTTTATAAAGTACAAAATTAAAAAATATGAGTGATGCAAAATTAAAATTAAAGGACATTCTCATTTAAATTCTATTAACGATTTAGAATAGCAATAGATTAAAAATGATGATTGACTCACTTACGAGTAAAGAATAAAACTTAAAATAATTTGAAATTGTTCGATGTAATTGTAGTTACCCAAACGGCTAACTGCATCCTCATTAAAATAAAATAATATGCAGAGTAATCTGACCTTACTAGTATTTAAAGAATGTTTCTGGGATTACTGCATTATAACTTAATCTATTATTAATTAATTGGAGCTACGCCATTTTTAATATTAGACGACGTACCTATAAAATAAACCAAAATATTTTGTAAGATTAGCTTAAAAAAATCATGTTCCAAAACCAATTAATCCTTTTTATTCATTGATAACTGTAATATTTCTTATTAATAATTAAAATATATATTTCCTAATTTCAAATTTATTACAAATACTTTAAATACCTAACTCTATAATAGTATTTTCAATTCAATGTTTAAAAAAATCGATTTTATAATAAAACTTGAATGTATAAATCATTTTTAAACTCATAAATTCTTGCGCTCATTTTTATCTAATGCTATAAATTTCTATTTTTTTTGAATTTCTCACGTATTTTATAAACATTTTTTAGCTAATAAATTTAAATAAAAATTTTCATTTATTTTTGCATAATATTTGCAACAAATTTTATTTTCAATCCAATAGATTAAAATTAACAATAGATATTTCAAATATTGATAAAATTTATTGGCGTACCAGAAACAACAAATTAACAATTATTTACTTTGTATTCAAAAGTTGCTATAATTTAATTTTAAAATTAGGTTCATTATGATCTAAATTTAATTGGTAGGTATTATAAATATAAATTTTAGAATCTTTATTAAATGTTGCCGACAAAAATGGTTTCGTAACTACATCACGTAGTTTCCGAACGACTTAATTTTAATAAAAATATTTTCAGTTTGAACCCCATATATTTAATCATGAAATAAGAACCTCTAAAATAAAGCCTCCGAGCAGTTGTTTGGTTTGGTATATTGGTAAAAAGGGAATTAGACTCCGGATCGAGCTGCAATTTTTTCCTTCAGTTCATATTCTACTTGCTGGTAAGATTTTGCATTTGGAAGTATTTTAGATTCAATTTAAAACTCTGGAAAATGGGATCTACCATGATTTTAAATTTACCTCTATAATGGTTCATCCAGAATATCATCTAAATACATTAAAGGACATCTAAATACATAAAATTCTGGAATAGGAAATGTAATATTAATATGTAATTAAGAAATGAGGCCACAAAATATGAGATTATTACCCAAGGCTTTATTTGTTAAAAAGGCGAAAATTAAATTAAAAGAAAAATAAAGCTCTAGTGATTTATTTTGTACATTTTTGCGATCTTAGTTCTCAATTACAAATTAGAAAATAATCTCACTGATTATTTTGCGGAGCCCTTTTTTCACGGATCCCTTTAAAGAAATTTATTATTAACAGTAGATAATATTGTATTATAAAGTAGGAAAAATATTTATTTTGTAGAGCTTCCAACACGTTGACACAAACATCAAACGATTTTTCCGTCACAGAGTATAACCTTAATATTTTAGGCTCGTCTGTTCTCTTCTATATAGACACACAATATATGGAACCAAAAATATTTTTTGTGATATACGATTTTCAAATTGAACTAACAACATGGAAGTGCATCACAATTTTTCGGAATTTTATCATCAAAGTTATCATTTCCCATTGGCTTGATTGGGCTTGTTACAACCAAATTACGGATATTTTTCTACAGTACCTAGGAATTATTTTATTAGTCTGTGATAAAATCCAGTTACGAAATTTCACAAAAAAAACAATTAATTTTTAATTAAATGGTTTTGCTTCAAAACTATTTTCAGTATTATTGACTGTCATGACCGGCGCCGTGAAATAAAGCCATACGAAATAAAGCCATAAAATGACATTATGGCTTTATTTCGCATTCAAATGCGAAATAAAGCCATATCGCCAATTTTTTCGCGTATGGCTTTAATTCGCATTCAATTGCGAAATAAAGCCATATGGCTTTATTTCGCATTTAAAAATGTAATTTTATTTGTGAAAATAGAAGCAATTTAATTTTCCAAACTTTTTTATTTAAATAGTTAAGAAGGAGTTTTAGAGTTGGTTTCAAAAGCAGGGTTTTACGCCTTTTCCAGAATATTTATATATGTGTATATGTGGGATTCTTAATTAGGAGGGATTTTAGAGTTGGATTCAAAAGCAGAATTGCCGCTTTTTCCAGAATATTTATATTTATTAATTAGGGTTGATTATTTTTTGTATGAAATAGCTATGCCGAATTCTCATACCATTCTTTTCATTATAGTGTTAGATTCAAAATCTAGTTTCAATAATTGAGTTAGCGGGGGTTCGGGGGCGGCAGCCCCCGTAATGAAAATATAATATTATTTAACATGTTTTATTACAGTGTATTAAAAAAAATTAGGAACTTATTAATTTTTTGAATGAATTAGGTATCCGAATTCCTATACCATTCTTTTCATTTTAGTGTTGGATTCAAAATCTAGCTTCAATAATTCAGTTAGCGGGGGCGGTAATGAAAATATAATATTATTTAACATATTATTTAACCGAAAAGTTTTTCACTATAACTTTTGAAATTTTAGGACTAGATGAATGATATTATACTCAAAATTTAGGGGATAAAAAAAGGAATAACGGACTTAAAAAAAATTATTATGTTCATACCGTTATTTTTTGAATAAACAAGCTTTAAATGATTTTTTTTATTTAAAAATAGGAAATTTTTAATTTCCCGGTCCAATGAATCCGGTCCTGAGGGGTCCAGAAATCTCGTTGTTAAATTTTTAAAAAGAAAATTGATTAGGCTTTTTAATTTGATACTTGGATTTATTTTATCACATAGGGTTCCAATTTTTAAAAAATTAAATTATTTAGGCCCCCAGCAATTTTTCTAAGCCCCATAACTCCCAAACGGATGAGAATAGACTCTACCTCTAGAAGCATTTTTTGTTTGTTTTGAACCCTAGAATAACCCCTAGTTCTATGGCAGGTTATTAGCGAAACACCCTGTATTTATCATTTATAACTGCACTTAATTATCAATTTCTATTTTTTTTTTACTTTGTTTACTATTAAACTAGAATTTGTATCAATTTTACTGTATGGCTTTATTTCGTAAAATTTTAGAAAATGATATGCGAAATTGCATTTGAATGCGAAATAAAGCCATACGCAAAAAAATTCTCGATATGGCTTTGAATGCGAAATAAAGCCATAATGTCATTTTATGGCTTTATTTCGTATGGCTTTATTTCGCGCCACCGTCATGACCATCCCGTACTTATAGAATTTTTACAAAACGCATTTTAACTCAAAAAAAGTATAATTCCCAGAATAGTTTTAATTATTGTAATGGAAATAATATTTATTTACTAGCTGTTGGCCCGTCACAGAATGACGGAATGTCAATTGAAAGAAAAACTTTTTCTAATAAGAATATTTCTAATTTCATTATATACATGTACTTATATTGTATATCAATTTTATTTTCTTAAATAAAGTCGAAACTGTTACATTTTGTAATACGTAGATTATATTTCGATTCTAGTAATTGATACACAAAAAAAAATGACTTATATAACTTCTTGTTGTTTCTTAAAAATTTGAAGATGAATAATAAGTTATGTAGTCTACCTTTTGTATGTTTTAAATTTGATTAAATTTCGGGGTCCCTAGTTCAAATCCCTTCTTGGTGAATTTTTTTTTTTAATTTCAATTAATTTTTTTTTTATTCAATTACGTACTTGTTTAAATTTTAAATTTTTAAATTTAAATTCGACAAAATTGTTTGTTAAAAGATTTGAAATTTTTTTATAGGTTTATTTTGTTTCAATAATGATCTATTTCTCCATCTATTAACTTTATGTAGACATATTTTTAAAATGTTACTAAGCTCTGTATATTGTTTCATAACCTTTTTTTAGATTCAAATTACAATGACCTACTCAACATGTTTAATTATGTTATGTACCTATTTTTATGGACATAAAATTGAATTATGAATTGAGTTTTGCATTATCAAATGTTTGATTTTTTTTATTATACCTACCCTAATTAAGAAAAAAAAGATATTTGCTTTGTTTACTAAGGTTCAGTTCATTTGGCTTTATTTCAGGGATGAGATTAGGGAAGCTTTGAAATTGCTTTGAAACATTGCTTGCTTCATTTACTTTCCAAATCAAAAAGCAAGCAACGCAACAAAGCGTACATCTGGCTTTCGCCATTATTTCAGTTTTTAACTGAAACTATTGAAGACTTACTACAAATTCATGTGAAGCAGTCTTAGTTTTTAATACCAAAATGATTTACTATTTATTTAAAATTCCCAGAAAACCTTCTGTGATTTTTAAAACTGAAATCAATTTTTTCATAAACTAAAAAAAATTTTTTTTTGTTTATTTTTTTTTATTAAAAATTAATAAAATATTTTTTGGCCTGCTTACGATAATTTATGATATTTTATTTTCTAAAATAAAACACATTCAACAAAACATTAATATTTTATTTTTTAATAATTGAACACATCCAACAAAACACATTTAATTGAATGCGTTTGTTACACCTCATTCTAGACAAATATATTAATAATAATAATAATACTTATTTTTAAAAATTTATTAATATCTATAATAAATTCCACTTAAATCAAGAAAAGTTGATTATTCCCAACTCTATTTATCTCCATAATAGCTAGAATTAAAAAAAATTTATTAAAATTTTACATACACTTCCATAATTAAAAATTAATTCTATCAAATAGAACTTAAAGTAGCTATTAATTTTCATATTATTTCTTAGTGATTATACTTAGTACAGTATTATTGGTAAATAAAATTGGAAACATAATCTTTTAGAATTGTATTTTATTACATTTGTTTTAAAGGTAGTTTCATTTTTGTGTACACAATATATCTAATATTATTTCCAAAATTATATTAGGTAATATTTTTACATTAACAAAATATATTCATCAAATTTAACAATTTTTTAATTAAATTAAATAATTATGTGAGAGTTTTTGTTGCTCTAATTGCTAGAAATAGTTTTCATTTTAAAATTATTGTTTCTATTAATAATAGAAATTAAAAACCAGTCAATTTCGTGCAAGCGACTTATAGTAATACCATACACCTGACATATTCAATTAGCAGTTACTCAATTACAATTTATTTAAAAATTCAAAAACATAATGGAAACATGGCACAACTACTTCATGACAAGTTTAATGTTTTTACAGTTATTAGTTTCGAATTTTGCTTCTTAATTTTAAGAACATAATGGAAACAGAATTTGGAAACAGAATTTGCAAGATATGTTTCAAGTTTTGGCATATGTGTGGCAGGTACCTGTATTACCACTCCAATTCATGCCAAATTCAGAGGCACAAAGGAAATATAAAGGAACTTCCTTGTACAAAATTTCCGATCTTTATAGATTTCGGAATTATGCCCGTTTGACCTTAGGTCGCCTATTAGGATTTCGCCTAAATTCAATACCAAATTTTCTTTTGTCATTAATAACATTCAGTATAAATTTGATCAAGACAGCATTTTTTTTTTTAGTTATACGGCTAATGGACCAATGGACACGTGGACATCGCTAAATCGACGCTGGAGTTGACGCTGATAAAAAATGTATATACTTTTCTATATGCTTGCCTCCTTTCGGTGCTTATTAACACCATATCAAAGTTAATATACCCCTATAGAATTTGGAAATTCTTATACTAAAAAGTTAAAAATCACTGCATAAATTTAGGATATTAAATCATTGCTTAAGAAAATGTTAAATTATGATTTGTATGTTATTAATGAAATCTGTGTAACTTAATTTAAATGTTTGAACAAAGTTATATCACATTAATTTTAAAAAAATGTTTACCAACATATAACTTAAATTTTATAAATATGATTGAAGACATACGAGTATAATAAAATAAAGATGTAAATTAAATTTATATTACGTCACGATAAAAGACGGTTTTAAGCCAAGATTGAATACATGCGGGTGAACTTTTCCTTTTTTACCAGAGATTTAATTTAATTTGATTTAACAAATAACGGCATAAGTGAAAGGAAACCGTATCTTGAAAATATTAAGCTTATATTTTACAATTTTTACTTTTCTGAATGAGCTTTATTTAAAGTTATTATTTAAAGGATTCCAATAATTTCAAGAATTCTTATATGCGGATAAATAATAATCCATTTAAGTATAAGATGGTTTTGAGCTTCCTTTTCTTTATTAATAGTTTTCCTCAATCTCTTCAAAAATTCAAGCATACAAATAATTTAAAATAAAACAAACAATTTTATTAATTTTTTTTTTTTTTTTTATGAGCAAAATATATTTTTCGGTTTAAATTGTTTATTTCTTTGTTTTGTAATTCTGTTGTGTTTTTTGAAGCAATTTAAATATAACCGTTTTAATAAAAAGTTTCTAGTTGAAATAAAACTTAAAGCAATAATAATGTAATTTTTTGAGTATAAATTCATAATATTAACAATTTATATGTAAATAGTATATATAATTCCAATATATGTTTGAAAATAGTGGTAATCGATTTTTTGGAGACTTATTTTATTTGAATATTAACTGTAATAAACAATATGTCATTCCTCAAACTTCATCGATTCTGGAATTACTTCCGTATTATCTAAAAAATTCTGTAAAATAGTGAACTAATAAATACAAATTAGCTGAATTAAAATTATTAACATATTTAATAATTTATTTTTATAAAATATTATGAAAATAATGAAAGATGAAAATGTTTTATTTTCAAATTAAACTAGATTGGTCAGTACTTATAATTGCATAATCAACTGTGTGACCATTGCTAAAGTCGAATTATATCGATATATCTCCAAACTATTGGTCCTATACAGATAAGGTTATATTTTTCTTGATCCGAGATCATCTCGATCCTTAAATTAAGATATCACTAATGTTTCCGCGTCATCTCCAAATAAAAATTGGGGCTTACGAAAATATTTATATAGATGCAGTTTTCTATTATAAAAAAAATTATTTTCAAAACATGTTTGTAAATCTTAAAGTAAAGTTTTTGAATTCAACTATTTTCAAACATATATTGATCCATTCCCAACGTGTTTTTCAAAGTTCGCATTCTCTTTTTTTTTCAAGAAGATAAACAATATATTTTTTTGGGATTCTATATCTAATACTGAACTCGATAATGAAGTAATACATAAATATATTACGACCAAGACTCTATATTAGAGTATAGTGAATAGATAAAATAATAATAGCTAGAACAATTTTAATTTATCACTAGGGGGTTAACGTCTTAATGACAGTTTTTATCTCTGTTTCAAAATATTAAATGATTGCATACTTTTGGGAGATGATGATTGAAAGATAAACTTATTGGCCCCCTTACACGCACAATATTAATTGGTAAATATTCATAATTCAAAGAGTATTGATCGCTTAAAGAAAGCTTCAGAATAAAAGTTTTATCCATAAATTAATTAATAAAAAATAAAAAAGTTTACATTGACTAGGGTTACAAATTTTGTAAATTTTTTTGACTTTAATTAAACACGCTTGTAATTTATTGAAAAATACGTTTTTAAGTGTTTTATTTATTTATTTATAACAGTTCCCTAACACATACAACGTGATAAGTAAATGATTCAGTCTTTCCTTTGTAGGTGTGTCAGGTTATATAATTAATAATATTATTGATATAAATTATATTTTTCTATTAGTTATGATCCGATCAGGGTGTGAACCCGAGACACTTCGATTGAAAATACCACATTCAAACCACTACGCCCACTGATCGATTTTTTTTTTGAAGTATTTTGTCAACAAAAATTGAATAAGTTACACGTACCCATTTTAGAATACATTCATACATTAAACAAAATATTTCCGAATTTTCATTGAAAGTTGAATAATATTTTTTTATGTAGAAATTCAATATATAACAACTTATTTTTAAAAGGAAAACCAAGACAATATCTTGATATATTGCATTCATTCGTTTTTATTATTTTCTTCTATTTATTGGTTTATAAAATTATAACAATCGAATAGTGAAAAATAAATATATGTGTGTGTAAGTATAATATTATGATAAATAATAGCATTACTGTTCAATGTAGTGAAAAACTCGAGAAATAAAAATTTTAAAATTATACACAGTCTTCGTCTATCTTTCAAAGTATAAGGTTGTTAGGCAAGATTTTCGGAATCATATATAATTAAGCGAAGAATTAAATTATTGTAAGAGATATAGTGTTATATTAATATTACAGTAAGAAAGAGAGAGAAAAAAAATATTTTATAATGCCCGTGGACAATCCTGATCCACTGGGAAACAAGTTTGGTATTCTAGCTTCTTTAAATGAAGCAAAGAAGCCAAAAAACCCTAAAAACAAAAGAAAAAAAACAGAACCAAGCGATTCTTTTCCTAGCCTAGAGGATTCCATGCGCTTCACTAACAATAGTAACCCGAAATTCATTACAATCAATTTCTAGAAATCGAGGATTATTTACTAAAAAATGGTTATAAAATGTATTACACAGACGGTTCCAAAACAAGTAATGCAACTGGATATGCTGTTATAAACAATTACAAGAAAGTATCTAAACTGGGAATAATTCATCCCAACTCATCCATATTTCAAGCAGAAAGTCAAGCAGTACTCTCTGCACTATTGGAAACTACTAAACTCAGGGGTAAATTCTGCATTTGCTCAGATAGCCTATCAACATTAAAGGCAGTACATAACATTCTAATCGAAGCCCAACTATTAACAATATTAGAGATATACTCATTAAAACTCCTACAAAATTTAAACTCCTCTGGATTCCTGGGCATGCGAACATTCATGGTAACACCATAGCCGACATAAAAGCTAAATTTTCAACAAAGGCTCCAATAATATCAACCAATAACTCACTTACCAAGCAAGATCTCAATAAATTTCTCAGCCAACAATTTAAAAAAAAAGACTTTATTATTGGTAATCCGTATTACAAATTAATCAATCCAAAGAAAATTAATGCTTTATATCTCACATCACACAATTGAATAAACAAAATATTAAAAACTTTATCCGTCTGCGCCTAAGGCATACAAAATTAACAAACGAATATCTATTTTCAAACCATATAATTAAACCAATTTGCCAGCTTTGTAATACAAATATTACAATAGATCATTTTTTAAACACTTGCCGATTTTTCGATCTTCATAGAATCAAGATTTTTACACAGAACCCTACAGAGCTTCTAAAAGAAATAACCATAGATAATATTGAACTCATTAATAAGTATTTAAAATAACCAAACTTCATAACATGCTTTAATTAATGTATTTTTAATAAAATATTTTCTAAACTTTTCAGCTGTACTTCTTAAAACATTTAAATATTATTTCCAATTCTTGTTTAAAAAAAAACAAGTCATGAAAAAAATGGTTTTTAAAAAAGCACATTTTCAAAATTATATTGTGTTAAAACTCAGTTTAATTTTGGAAATATATACTATGGGGGAATAAGTCACTGCTTACTTGCAAAAATAGTAAATTTTTAATTTTTAAGTCCTATTAGCTCTTTAATGAGAAGGTTACCAAATTTCTCAAGGATCTAATCTCACTCACCACCCCCTTCCTCCCATCATTTTTTTAGGTTCTAGGAATTAAACCAAAATTTGGAATTTTACTTAGAATTTTACTATCTCAGCAACAATGGATAAAACTGAGAGACACTTTCTTCAATTTAAAGAACCGCTTTTGAATTTAAGAAAAACACTTAACATATATGTTAAGATATAATGTTGGACCTTTAAATTTTGTATATTAATAGAAAAAAATTTGGACAGGCATTCAAGTTACAGGTGCTTAAAAAAAGCCAAATTTCAATTTTGGACCCCTTACAGCTCTTAAAAGAGGGGCGCAACAAAACAAATTTCTTAACCGACTCCTACTAATTTCTGAGGATCTAACATCTCCCAAAATTTCAAGTTTCTAGCTTGAGCCGTTCAGAAATTATGTGGGGCCAAAAATTTAGCAAAAATTGAGTTTTGGATAACGGTAAATTTTAGTACCGATGGCAAGCCAATGAATAAGGTTTTTAACAATTTGTAAAGCCTATAAAAGCAGCTATCTTTCGACGTTTTCAGATTGAAAAAATACTTCATAGAACTTTTGTTATAACGATTTAAATAAAGGGTTTCTTCCAAAATTGAGGGGCTGTAGCTTCGTAACGGGTAGGGCTACAAAAAAAAGTTCTTCCATGAAATTATTTTTTTTGCAATACCTACTCGTAGTTAAAATTTCTTCTCTCTATTTCAAACGGTGTAAAACTTTGTGTAAACATACGGACAGACGGACAAAGTTAAAATTAAGAAAAACTTTTGACACTGGTTGAAACTTCCGTTTTGGAGCTTTCAATATTGTATATAAATAAAAAAAAATATTGACAGGTGTTCAAGCTATAAGTGTTTAAAAGCTAAATTTATAGCAAAATTTAAGGTTTTGGACCCCTTACAGCTCCTAAACAGGGGGCATAACAAAAAAAAATTCTTAACTGACTCCTACTTACTTCTAAGGATCTAGCTTCTCCTAAAATTTCAAGTTTCTAGATTGAGCCGTTCAGAAGTTATGAAGAGCCAAAAATTTTGCAAAACTTAGTATTAGATAACGGTAAATTTTAATACCGAATGGTAACCCTATACATTTGGCTTTTAAAAGTTCGTAAAGCTTATAAAAGCAGCTGTCTTTTACCGTTTTCAGGTTGAAGATATACCTTATAGAACTCTTGTTATAACTATTTAATAGGGCTTTTTCCAACTTTGTGGGACTGTAGCTCCGTAACGGGAGAGTTAATAGAAAAAAGTTTTAACATTAAATTATTTTTATTTCAATACCTACCCGTTGCTGATATTTTTTTGTCAATCGTGCGTAAAAACGACGGACAGAGTGAAACTATATAGGTACATTTTTACCAAAAATTTTGAAAATGTACTAAAAAACTATATACTTACCAATATAATCCAAAATTGTAATAACATAAATTTTGAGAAATAAAAGAAATAAATAAAACATTAGTATTATGTACATATGTGTACTTATAAATTTTAAATATAATAACTGTAAACTGTACAAAAACAAAAAAAAAATATTTATATGTATCAAAAAAAAAAAAAAAATTGTAATAATAAATATGTATACCTAATTTGTAATATGTGTAGCATACACATGATGTATGCTCATTATAAAAAAAAAAAAAAATTACTGTAACAATTTGATATAAATAAAATAAAATAAAAAAAGTATTTTTTACAACATATACTTTTATTAAAGTAGTACTAGCCCCCTAAAATGTAGAAAATAAAAAATTTAAGATAGATCTTGGGAATTTGTTACTGTGTTAATAAAAAAATAAATTGCTTGTATAAGAAACAGTTCTTTTAATGTTTGAAAACTTTTAAGCTTAAAATTTTTAAAATTTTCACTAACCAAAAATTGATGGCAGATCAAAAGTGTTTTAATATAAAATATAAAAGTAGATATACATTTTACATATTACACTTTGTTTTATTATAATTTGGTGTACTCGTTATATAAATACAAATACTATAAATATTCTATTTTCGTGTACACCAAAATTAATCAAATATTTTAGTTCTTAAACTTACAAATTTTTAAAGAAACTCCTACAAATAAATTAATTTTATTTGTAATTTTTTTTATTATTTCTGTTGAATTTAAAATTTTTGTCTTTGAAGGAGGATCGAACTCAGATCTACTTACACTCTAAGCCACTTTGTTAACCACTGAACCATGCAATTCTTATAAATTTATGGTCAGATTTCTAATATAAATGTGTCACTAACTGACAGAATGAAAAATAAAGTCATAGACACAGGCAAGTTCAATTAAAAGTATATAATAAGAGAAAACAATTTCTGTACGAGCCAAAGACCATGTAGTTAGTGCTCATATAAATATACATGTACCTATTTAGATTAATTTTAAATTCATTATGTAAATAAATAACAAATAAATAAAATAAATTAAAATTATACAATATTGTAACTTCTGAAATCTGTTTCTGCAATAGTTCTAGGTTCTCAAAAAAAATCTTAAATAAGTTTTACACATTTTATATTTTTCTGACGATTAAAAAATTTTGTTAGTATTCCACGTCGTGTCTTTAATGTGAGAACCTGCTAGAAGATTAGACTTATTCGCTTATGTCTAGTCTTATTCCTATTTCTTCAGGACTATTACCCCGACTTGACGGTGTTAAAGATCTTCTTCGTTGTCTTACAGATTGTTCATATGCCCTTGGCGTATTAAGACTCTAACACTAAATTCATGATTCAACTTTTGTTAAATTTTCAAAATAATATTGTTAAAGATCTTTGAATCTTTAATCTGCATTTGAAAAATCGCAATAGTGATTCATCTAATATCAAATTTTAAATTTGAAGAATTCATTTTCACACATGATATCAGTTGATTCATGAGCAGATAAAATTTAAAAAAAAAACTTGTAAAACAATTTCTCAATTTCGATGTAAGTTGAGATGCTTATTTATTTTTGCTATAAAAATGTCAAAAAATTTTTATTTTATAATCCCGCATATCTTTTTTTCAAAAAATATGAAATTTTCAGAAATTTAAGTGATGTTTTTTTATGTTTAAGAAAGGCGTCTATCACAAAACATATCACTTTATTGTAACAAAACAATATAGACAAGGCATGAACCTAAACAATTTCTTATTTCTTGAGCAAACTTCAATCAAATGAAAAAAATACATATTATATATTTGAGAAAAATAATTTTGTTAGAAATTCTGTAAAAAAGGAAATCATAGCTAAAATACAAACGTTTAATAACAAATTTATGCTTGATTCATTATTCATATGTGATAATATGAAATTGTAACTAGAAATAGCATATGAAAAATCGATTATTCTTAATATTACTATTCAAATATTAGATTATTAATAAGTATTAGATTTGATACAGTGTTTCTCAGAATGCACATTTTGTGACTTAAAAAATCGAAACAAAATATAGCAAAACTTATTTTTAGAAAGAACTGATAATCAATAAAAAAAATTATAACCAGGCAACAAACTATAATCAAGTACATAAACCGGGTTTTATAGAGGTTAACTGGTGATTTCACATTTGACCGAAAGGCATTTGTCTGGAACAAAAGGACATTAGTCCGAAAAATTGGACATTAGGTAGGAGAATGAAAACTCAAATTTTGGAATTTAACTGATAAATCCTTTTTTAATGAATTTCTCATATATAGTTATGTACATAAGTTCTGGAAAAAGGGGTAGTCCTGATTTTTTTTCCATTTCTTTCTTAATTATTTCTTTTACACTAATTCAAAGAATAAAAATGTAACTTAAAAAACTCTTAAAAAATTCTGAATTAATATCCAAAAATATTTGGTCAGTATTTCAGGAAATAATTGGAAATCGGTCCGGATTTTTTCACCGAATTAATTTTCAGATTTTTCCCGTAGCAATTTCCAAAATTGTCGAACATCAATTCTGAATTTTCGAATTTATTTACATAGATATATTCGTTTCCGACTAATCCGGGACCCCATTTACTAATCCCTATTTTTAGGACAATAAAACTACTGAGAAAAATATGATGCTGGCTCATGAATCCTCTTTCCTATGATTATATTGATAAATATGCCTTTTACAATTTTACAATTTTTGAATATAACAATTCATTAGCGATTTATTGAATTTATAAAATAAGGACGAATTCTCTAGTTTAAATATAGTCTGCACATTCATCATAAAAATTAAATTTGAGAAAAAGTTAATTTTGATATTTTATATGCCTCAAAAAATAAACTAATCATCTTTTAATAAAGTTAAAAACTTCTACTTGAGATGCGAATATGCAAAAGTCCTGAAAATCTGTAATACAAATTGAGCAATTAAATACTCTTTTCATGTGAACTTGGTCTTTTTTCACATGAAACTGCTTTTTTTATACCCGTGCATATAAATAAAACCACGAGTATTATTAAAGTTAATCCTTCGTTTTTAACCCATCCATCTAGACGAGCTATGTACAGTTTCAAAAGTATTTATCGCATCAGCATCGAAAAGTAAATCCATCCCACAGAGTGTGTCTGTCCATCCGTCTGTCTTTGTGTCAGTATGATAACTCAAAAACTAAAAGAACTAAAGGAAATTCATATAAAGTAATTTTTAAACAATTCATAGATTCTCTGTTTTGTTTGTTTAAAATCGATTCAAGGTTTCGGGAAGCTGCCATACAACTTTTCGAACCAATATGAATTTCTTCAAAACTACTAAAGCTGGAAGGATGAAAATTACAAACAATTAGTTATATAATACAACAACCACCTATAGAAGTTTCAAAATGTTGAGGATTAATTTTCCTGGAGCGGCCATAAAGAGTTGTCAATTCGATAACTACGAATCTAATAAAGTTACGAGGTTAAAATTAAAATCGTACAAGTAAACAGGGTGGGACATTACTTCGACCAACTTTCCTGGGATCAAGCAGTAGAATCAACATATTGAAATAAAGGTACTCAGGTATGATTTCACAGTTGCACCTAAATGCAGCAAAACAAATCAGTCCCAGTCACTAAAAAAATAAAGCTCAAAATATATGTCCAAAAAAGTAGGTTGATTAAAAAAATATTAAATTTTTTTGAAAATAAACAAATTTCATGTGTACAGGGTACATCAAAAGATTACAAAATATGTTTAATTAACTTGCAAAAATTCTAATTTTAAACAAATTAAAAATAAAATTTATTTTACTGAGAAACCACTATAAATCACAAAATATTTTAAAATAAATTTTAAACTTTAAAATTTTTTAGAAAATTTCAAATGTAAATATATTTTAAAGTATTTTTTATTATTATAAAATGAATAATTTCAAAAGAAACGGAAATAATTTATAAATTCAAATGTAAAATGTTCATTTAGAAGTTTTTTATAACTTTGGTAAAGTTTTTTGCAAATAAAATCCTACCTAATTAAAAACTTTTAAGTTAGTGTAAAAGTTAGCTTTAAAAAAAAAACTTCCAAAAATATCCGAATAATTAAAGTTCTTCATGAAAAATTTTATGGTAGTTACAACAAATAATAAAAACGGATTACCTTAATGGGTACTTGAAATTATGTACTTAATCAACAGATTTTATACAATATTTTAGTTACCCCTTAAAATTTTTTTCAACTACAAATTTTTAAAACTTTAAGTCTAGATTTCGCGGTTTTTAAAAAATTACAAAAGAAAATGTTTTTAGAATATTCCGTAAAACTTAATTTTTTTTTTTATAATTGTATTTCAAATAAAATTTAATAAATTCAAGAGCTTTAAAACAATTTTTAATAAGAATCTTGTAAAATAATGAATGTGAAATTGGAGCTTCCCACTCCAGATAAAAATAAATTAAATGAAAATATAATTGGGATGATATTTTTTTTAACATTGTATAATTGTATAAATGTTTAGCAATATTTTAGCAACTTAGGGTTCGTTTCGTCAAGTTTTAAGATAAACGAATTGAAAGTTGGTTATTTAAATAAAAGCTGTTCCGTCTGTTCCAAAATTTCAAAAACGCCTTATCTAGAACATATTTGAAAATTTCATTTAAAAAAGGAAGCCAAAAGGGCTTTAAAAAATAATTTTATTATGTTTTAATTTGAAAACGGATTTCCTTATTCGTATTTTAAAAGATTATGATCACTATGTTGGTCTAATGAGAGTTCCTGATCCTTAATAATGTGATGCATCTTAAGTTATTAACACAGTAGCAAAGATAGTCACGCTTTCATCGAAAAATCCAATATGAAAATCTATTATTTTTAAATTTATTTTAAATCAAGATATAGGACTAGTTGTAATTTCTAAACCAATTTGTTATTCTACCAAGTTATTTACCAAGAAATAGATATACTTGGGGTTCAAAGAAAGATCTCCTAACTCATCTGGAATAAACAGTTTTTAAAGTGATATTAAATGTATGCATTATAATGAAAAGTTTTGCCTTAAAAAGTTTTGCAGAAATAATTGACAAAACAATTAAAATTATATATACGGTAGCTAATGGGTTAAATATGATTTAAATAACTTTGAAGTATATACTATATTAATGTCAGTTATTAAATATCAGTAGAATATTTTGGTATTGGTGTCTGAAATTTTTTTTAGGTGCTTATCGTGACCATCAATTGTCAATCAATTGACTATTGACAAAATTATTCAATTGTCAATTACGTTCGTATCGTGACTTTAAATTGATAAATAATTTTTCTATTGTGAATAGTTGATAAATTGACGTTTATGACTTTTGTTTTTTTATTGAAAAAAAATTATTAGTGTGTACAAAACAAAATTATTAGTGTGTAAAATTATTAGAAATCTGAGGATTATTAAACTAAATTAAATAAATATGTCGTTGGCTTTTTTTTTGGAAGATGAAAGTGAAGACGATGAAGTGAACGAAATGAGGAAAATTAGGAGAAATATAAGGGACGCTTCAAATCCTTTGGACTTAGATAAACAAACGTAAGTAATATAATATTTTATATTATTATATAATATTTAATATTATTTTAATATAATTTTAGATTCATCAAAAATTTTCGACTTTCAAAACAAGCGTTTTCTGATTTACTAAAAGAAGTAGAAATCAGATTAAAACCTATTAAATCTGACGGGGCCGTACCGAATATTATTAAATTGGCAGCCGCTCTACGATTTTGTGCTCAAGGAAGCTATCAGTTAAGTGTAGGTAACGATTGTAATTTAGGTCTTGGTCAATCAACAGTGTCGGAAACTTTAACTGAAGTTTTTAATGTGCTTGAAAATTTTATATGTCCAAAATATATAAAGTTTTCATATAGTACAGAAGAAGAAAGAAGAGCAAAAATGTATTTCTTCCAAAAATGTGGAATTCCAAATATAATAGGATGCGTTGATGGGACACATGTGAAAATAATTGGACCCAGTCAAAATTTACGCCATCTGTATTACAACAGAAAAGGCTTCTACAGCATAAATGCTATGATTGTAAGTATATAGGTAGTCATAGTAGGAATTGTTGATTTTAAAAAAATTTTAATTTTTAAGGTGTGTGATCATTTAATGTGTATAAGATACATAAATGCAAAACATCCTGGTGCTTCACATGATTCGAGCATTTGGAACATGTCGCGATTAAAGGGAAAATTGCAAGAAGATTTCAATAACGGTAGAACTGATATTCGAATACTAGGTAAAATAAATTTATATATAAAAAATTAACTTTAAATTTATTTAAGTGAACAAATTTTTTATTTTTAGGAGATGGTGGGTACCCGTTATCACCATATTTATTAACACCATATCGAAATACGGAAGAAGCATCTGTTCAGGCAAAATTTAATTATAAACATGCTCAAGGAAGAAATATTATTGAGCGAACAATAGGTGTATTAAAAAGCAGATTCCGTTGTTTACTTGGCGCACGAGAGTTACATTATACTCCCAAAAAAGCAACGCAAATTATAAACGTGTGCGCGGCTCTTCATAATATATGCATCACATATAAAATTCCCAATCCTGAAATTGAAAATGAAGAACAACTTGGGGCAGACATTACAACAAACGAAATGGAAATTTTAAATGAAACTGCAAGCAGTATTTTAGACCAAGGCAGGAGAATTCGGGATGTAATTTGTATGTCTTTTGAATAAAAAAATGTTGTGTAAATTAAAAAAATATATTTGTACTTCAAATGCATTAAAATATAAAAAAAAAGAACCAAACAAATAATTTATGTATTAAAACTTAAAAAAAAGAGAACAAAATAAATAATTTACCGCATGTAGCTTAATATTTTTTCTTTTTCTAACTCTAGTATTTGAGCTTTTAATTCTAATTTTATTTTCATATTATTTTCTTTATTTTTTATGTAATTTTTGTACGTTTCAAATTTTTCTTTCTTCAAATAATAGTTTTTTCGTTGGTAATGTTCAATATTTCCTAGGGTTTTTTTTAGGTTGTCTATTTTTGTATTTAATTCTCTATAAAAAATGCTTTGATCATTTATCTGTTTTTCAAGCAGAGTGGTCCTCTCTTCTTGTACACTTTGTTTACTTTTGGCTTTTCTTATGTTTAAAGGTCCTGGAGTTGGAGATTTTCTACGCCTGGAAGGTCCGGGAATTGGAGATTCCCTACGCGTGGTAGATCCTGGTATTGAGGATTCCCTTATGTTATTTTCAATTTCCGTATTTTGATCTTCAAGCCCAAAGTCGCGGCCAGATGGGTCTACACAATCATCGAGTTGTAGTATTTCAATTATACTTTCCTCGACATCTGTGAAATTATGGGTATTGTTTGGACCTCCCCCAGTGGCTGTTAATTCAGCTTTATTTTGAACTTTCTTTTTTTTGGTTTTACATTTGAGATCAGTCCAAACCTAAATTTTAAACGATAATTGAAATAACTGAAAATGCGAAATTAAACCTACTCTTTGCCATTTATCCCATTCACGATATGGTGGACCTTTGCTATTTAGTTCTTTAGCAATTTCCTGCCATCTGCTTCTAGCTGCGACTTTTGTACACATCCCTCTTGCAATATCCAGATTTCCTTCCATTAACTCTGTGAGTCTGGCTATTTGCCTTTTGTTACTGACAACCTTAGACCTTGTATATTTTATTGTATATTTATATATGTATTAATATATTAGTTATTACGAAAAATTATTAATAACAAAATAACAAATTTTTAATAAATACTTACATTTTATAGATTAAATAAATAAACTGATTATAATATACATATATACCTACCATGAATTTTGACACTGCAAAATAAATAAACTTAGTAACTGATAGTAATTAATAGAGTTGGGTTGCTCATTTTAATATGGAGCAAGATGTAAAAGATATAAAACAAAACCTTTTTAAAAATATAAACGCTTTTTAATCGAAATATTTAAGTTTTTTAATAAAAACAAGTATAAATAAGTTTTTTTTACTAAAAAAACTAAAAAATAGACATTTTTTATTTTGAAAACACATTCCTAACTGCTAAAAAATATTGAACCTAGCTGAATCAATTACAAATTTTCCATTGACAAAAACTATCAAAAATATTGTTTGAAAAAATTTTCCCGATACCAATTTTTAGTTGCTATTGACACAGTTCACAATATGTCAATTATTGATTGATAATTGCTAGTAACGATACCAAATTAAAAAATTGATTGATGGCTGTCAATTTGCAATTGACAATTGATGTTCCCGATAAGACCCTTATATATAACTGACCGGCGACATGGTGGTTTCGACGTCGGTCTTTCAATCAAAGGATCTCGATTTCAAACCCAGCTCGAATAAAGTATATCTACCTTGAGTATGTATGTTTACTTCATATAAAAAAAGGTTTTTTAAAATATGGATGTAAGACTTGTAAAATTCAAGGGCCAGTACATTTAAGATTACCAATACTTAGAAATCATTGCTTGCTTATTAATATTACCAAATTCCAGTAATGGTACTTTTAGAATTATGAATTTAGTAAGGAATTAAATTCATTTACATAAAAACAATAATGCATAAGTACTTTTGAAAAGTTAAGCTTGAATTTTGATTGATAGATTTATTTAGTTTTGTTTTAAATTGTTTGATTTTTCAAAAAAAAAAAACCATTATTGTTATAATTTTGATATCTAAGTAATTGGTTATTAAAAATAATTACAAAAGTAATTAAACTATCAAAAATAATTAAAAAAGTAATTAAACTGTCAAAATTAATTACAAAAGTAATTCAAATCCAAATTTAATTGATTTCAAGTAATTATCAATAAATACTTAATTCTTTTTAATTAATTATACTTAACACAGTATTTAAGTTCTATTTTAACCATTACTTTTCAGGTCTGTATGTATGTATTTCCTATTAAATTCAAAAAAGTTTTATTTTCATATTATTCGGAATAATGACATTTAAATTTTTCCAGAAACAAATATTAAGTATAAAAAATTATAATTTTAAAACGAAAAAGTTCAGAATTTATTTGTGAATTGGAAACGAATAGGTATTTTTTTAATAGGTATATTATTTAATATTAATTATTTTAATTCCATAAAGCAATAATAATTACACAAGTATATTATTTCATAAAGACTTACTTGACTGAAAATAATCGAAAACAATAATTTAATCTTTTTTTTTAATCAATGAAACTTAACTGAACATACAATTTATATCCCTATACTTATTAAAATATTATTAATATTTCATTAATTCTTTAAAATTAAAATTTTTTTAAACATGTTTAAACAAGCAACTTTAAATAATTGAATGAATGTAAATTGCATTTCCGTTTCGGGAATAAATTAAGAATGAATTTAATTGAATATTTTGTACATTGCATTATGTATAAATTGCAAAGTGTATTAATTCTGTACAAATTTTATAGTATTTTTAAAATACAAAAAAAACAAGTATTAATTAAGCCATTGCATATTAAATGGATTAATGTTGTGAAAAAGTTTTAAACATAAATAATATTTTTATAATTAACATTCATAATTCATTTTCAACTCAAAATAAATCAATTAAAAATTGTGCACTTAATAAAATTTTACTTTTTATTTTTGATAAATAATGGCCTTCAATTCAAAATTTAATATTTTTAATAAATTTATACCTAAAATAATTAATTAATTAACAAAAATCATCCTAAAAGAAATTCAGAATACCTATTGAAATTTTGAATTACTTAATAAATTAAATTCAAAAAATGATTTAATACTTAAAACATTGCGGAAGAGCCATACGAACAACAGTTAAAAATATTATCATCTGGTGTAAGAAATTGTAATAACATGTCTTGCATCTACTGGTATCTTTTACCAACAAAACCAATCCTTATGTAATCTTACCATATCAAATAAATTTTGTGGAAGTTGTTGCCATAAAACCCGATAACTTTTTAAGATTTTTAGATGACTTAGTTAATTATAAGAACATGGATTCCGTTCGTAGTTTTTACTTTTTAGAAGGCTTTAACATTGATTAATTATGTCAACATTTGAGATTGGTAACTTTATTAGGAACTTATGGATTTTGATCTGATTTGTAACTTTGAGGTTAATTTTTTATCAGTACCTGATTTATCAGTTACAGAAAAAATTTAGAAAACTCTGTTTACACGAGTTTACAAAACCGAATAGTATAACCGCTTAGAGATATTTTAAAAACTAAAATCACACATGCTATAAAATTTATTTAAATTTTCAAAATAAAATAAATCAAATAAAAAAAATTTTCTAAAAAACATTAAGAAAGTTTTATAATTAAAAAAATAACTAAATAACAGCAGCCTTGCCAATTGATTAAAAATGATAATAACAAATGACATTTCAATGTTATTAACAACGGCAATTATGTATTTTACAAAATGGCAGCAATTATGGAATGGATAATATTACAAACCTATTAGATACTATAACGCTGGAATTTGGCAGTAAATTGCAATGTAGTAAAATGTCTTGGAAATAAATTTTTAAAAACTTAAGTTTTTAGCACATTTTCAAAAATTTTGTAAAAATGTGCCCATATAGTTTTACTCTGTCCGTCTGTCCGTATGTTTAGAAAAACTTTTAAATCTTTTGAAATAGAGGATAGAAATATTAACCACGGGAAGGTATTGCAAAAAAAAATAGTTTCATAGAAGAACTTTTTTCTGTAGCTACACCCATTACGGAGCTACAGCCCCAAAGTTGGAAAAAGCCCTATTTTTAAATTGTTACAACAAGACATCTTTTAGATATGTTTTCAATCTGAAAACGGCGAAAAATAGCTGCTTTTATAAACTTTAAAAATTTTTAAAAGGCAAATGTTTAGGGCTGCCATACGGTAATTAACCTTATCAAACTCAGTTTTTGCACAATTTTTGGCCATACATATCTTCTAAACGGTTCATGCCAGGGTTTTGAAATTCGTAGGAGTCGTTTATGAAAATGTTTTGGTCAAGCCCCCTGTTTAGAGCTATAAGGGCTCGAAAATTTAAATTTTGCTATTTTGAAAGACCTGTCACTTGAATATCTATTCAAATTTTTACTTACTGATATACAAAATTGAAAGCTCTTTAATTATATTTCAACATGTATAAAAGGTTTTTCTTAGTTTGGAAGGGCGACGAAGATACAGCCCCCGAAAATTCCAAAAAAAGCCCTATATTTAACTTATATTATAACTATAACAAGAGTTCTGTTTAATGAAATTTTAATCCAAAATCTGTAAAAGAGAGCTGCTTTAATAGATTTCACAAAAATACAAGGTTATAGAGGTGCTATACGGTACTAAAATTTACCATTATGCAAAACTCAAGTTCATTGTGTTCAATCATTTTATTTCAACATATGTTAGAGGATTTTCTTAAATTTGAAAGGGTTTCTTTAAATTGAAGAAATTGTCTTTTAGTTTTAACCATTTTTGCATAGACAATAAAATTCTAGGTAAAACTCCAAATTTTGGTGGAGTTTACAATTGATTTCCTAGAACCTAAAAAAGAGAGGGGGGTTTTGCAGATCCATAATAAGTTTGCTAAGAAAAAATTGAGAACCTTATCCATTGAAAAGCTACTAGTTCTTTAAAATTAAAACTTTTATGTTTTTATAAAACAGTTACTTATTCACCAGTGTATGTTTTTCGAAAATAAAACGTTAACATTGAAGCTTCAACTATTTCGTACTTGTTAACAGGCTTTCTTGAGTGTATTGGGATTATATTCTAAGTATTGATTTTACTATTAATCATAATTAACAAATTGATGAAATAACTAAATTATAATAGTATCAATTATTTTTATATATATTTTTATCAGTAAGAAACCCTATATAATAACTCTATATTTAACTCACTAAGAAACGCTATATAACGTTGAAAATGTGCTTTTTAAAAACCCTTGGTTTTTTCATCACTTTTTATTATTTAAAAATAAATTAAAAAGTAAAAATTATATTAAGCGTAATTTAAATATTTGTCAAAGTAATAGAAAATTATCTAAAAGTAATTCGATATTAAAAAGTATTATACTTTACGGGATATAACGAAAAAAAAAACTTTATAGACTTATAAATTAATTACGGAACATGAATTTCAATTTCAACTCAAAATGATATTTTTCTAAAAATTCTTGTAAATTAATTTTACAAGAATTAGATAGTTTTTGAGTACCAACAATGAATGTATTTGTAATAGAAATTGGCTTGAAACCTATTTAAAGTTTTTCTTAAAAACATTGAATGAAAAGTGAATAATAATTCAAATTAATTTTTGTTTTGAAGTCAATTAAATGTTTTCCAAGAAGAACGACTAATAAAACAGATATATATTGACTTATGTTAAATTGGATTTACAATATGGGATTGGATTAGAAAAACAATTTTGAAAGATATATAACAAACAAATCACTAAATTTTGAAGTATAAACATAATATCAAATACCTAGAATGTTTTAGTTACGTTAAAATTTAACACAATATGTAAATGGAGCGTTTTATTAATAATACTTATCATACCAATTTTTGATATCGTTAGGTTGGTTTCAGAAAAAAATTATTTGTTGATGTATATTGTATAGTTATGTATATTTGAGGAAGATACAAAATTAAAATCGCATTTTCGGTTTTGTTACAAGAATTTTATTTGAAAATTTAATATCATTTGATTTATTTAATAATAAATATGTTATTCGAACGTCAAATGAATATTAAGCCGAAATTCAATATCTATTTCTTAGAGATGTGGTGCATCTTTAAGTTAGAAACAAAACCTATCTTAAAATAACTAATTGTTATATAATTATCTCTAGTCTCCAGCTGTATACGCACTTTAACACCAATTTAAAATTCAATGTGCGGTGAGAGTCTTTTGTATTATTTTTATTTTATTTGTTTAATTTGCTTCAAATGCTTTGTTTTGTTTGGCTATACTCCATACAGAACCTACACTGGTTTGGAGTTGAGTGATCATAGAAGGTTTTGTAAGAGAATAATTACTAATGTAAATTTATAAAACACATGGAACTCGGAAATAGAATTTAGAAGTGGTTGTCATATCCATTGTTCTTCTTATTAATTTATATAGTAAGTTGCTATTTGAGCTCTTGCTTTAGATCTTCATTGCTGGTAATTCTAGAATTTTGTTCTCATGTTTTATTAATTAATTTTTTTAAAAACATTGCTCCGGATAGAAAAATCGATAATGCAGTAACATTTGGCAACATTTTGTAGGTGTGTTATCATTATTTATTAATATATTTGTCTAGAATGAGGTGTAACAAACGCATTCAATTAAATGTGTTTTGTTGGATGTGTTCAATTATAAAAAAATAAAATACTAATGTTTTGTTGAATGTGTTTTATTTTAGAAAATAAAATATCATAAATTATCATAAGCGGGCCAAAAAATTTTTATTTATTTTTAATAAAAAAAAACAAAAATAAATAAAATTTTTTTTTGAAATTAAATTATTTTAAATGTTCATGAATTAGTTCATTACGTTATTAAAACTCACAAAACATTTTCTGGAAATTTTTTATAAAAAGTAAAACATTTTGTAATTAAAAATTAAGAAGACTATGCTTCACAGGAACATTGTGTAGTAAGTCTTAAACTTTAAGTGAAAACCTGAAATAACCAATGTACGCTTTGTTGCAATCAAAGTATTTCAAAGTTCCCTCATCTCTCTCTCATCCCCTCATCTTTCCCTCATCCCTACATTTATACCTCATCCCAACATCTTTCCCTGATAATTCCATTTACTTATTTTTTCTATTTAAAAAAAGTTAAAAATGGAAAAAAATGGTGTAGTGGTTGGCAAGGTTGTACAATACTTCATAGAAGCCAAACAAATATATAATGTGATTCGGTATATTAAAAAAAAATCCAAATAAAATTTATAATTCAAAATTTATAAATAAAGCAAAACTCAGTTCAAAAATCAACATTTAATACAATTTTACGTACATATAAATAGGTACATTTTAGCATGTTGAGTAGGTACATTATAGAATGTTAACAACAAACAAATATTTCTATTTGAATCTCAACAATGGTTGTGAAAACTATGTCTAGCAATATTTTTTAAAAATATGTATACAAAACATTAATAGATGGAGAAATAGATCATTATTCAAATAAAATAAACCTATAAAAAAATTTCAAATCTTTTATTAACAAACAAATTTATCGAATTTAATATTAACAAGTGTTGAAAAAAAACCAAGGGTTTTTAAAAAAGCACATTTTGAAATTTTTATTGTACTACATACTGAGTTTAACTTTGAAAATATTTACTTGGAAATAGTTACTGCTTACTTATAAAATTTACTGCTAACAGTAAAGTTTTTGTTTTAAAGTTGTTATAGCCTTTCAATGGGGAAGGTTGCCAAGTTTCTCAAGGATCTAACTTCATATAAATCCCCGCCCCCCGCCATTTTTTTAGGTTCAAGGAAATAAATTTGGAATTTTACTTAGAATTTAACAATCTAAGCAAAAATGGGTAAAACTGTAGAGACACTTTTTAGCACATTTTCAAAAAATTTTGTAAAAATGTGCCTATATAGCTTCACTCTGTCCGTCCGTCCGTATGTTAACAAAAACTTTTACACCGTTTGAAATAGAGTAAAGAAATTTTAACCATGGGCAGTTTTTGCAAAAAAAAAATTTCGTAAAAGAATTTTTTTCTGTAGCCCCACCTGTTACACCTGGACTACAGCCCCCCAAAGTTGGAAAAAGCCCTACATTTAAATTGTTATAACAAGAGTTCTGTTAGATATATTTTCAAAAACAAAAATATAGGGTTGCCATACGATACTAAAATTTAACATTACACAAAACTCAATTTTTACAAAATTTTTGGCCACACATATCTTCTAAACGGTTCAAACTGGGGTCTTGAAATTTTGGGATAAGTTAGATACTCAAAAATTAGTAGGAGTCGGTTGACAAAATTTTTTTGGCAAGCTCTCTATTTCGGAGCTATAAGGGCTCGAAAATTGAAATTTTGCTATTTTTAAACACCTGTAACATGAATTCCTGTCAAAAATTTTTTTTAGTGATATACAAAATTCAAAGCTCTATAATTATATTTCAACATGTATCAAAGGTTTTTCTTAATTTTGAAGGATGAAGAAGCTACAGCCCCCGCAAATTTAAAAAAAACACTATATTTAAATTGATATAACAAGAGTTCTGTTAGGTTTGCTTTCAATTGAAAAACGGCAGAAGAGAGCTGCTTTTATAGGCTTTACAAAAATATGTCGCTTAAATGTATAGGGTTGCCGTACGATACTAAAATTTACCATTATATAAAACTCAATTTTTGCAAAATTTTTGGTCCCATATATCCTAAACGGTTTAGGATAGGGTCCTGAAATTTTGGGAGAAGTTAGATCCTTAAATATTAGTAGGAGTCAGTTAACAAAATTTTTTTGTCAAGCCCCCTGTTTAGGAGCTATAAGGGCTCGAAAATTTAAATTTTGCTATTTTTAAGCACCTGTAACTTGAATACATGTCCAATTTTTTTTTTATTAATATACAAAATTTAAAGGCCCAACATTATATATTAACATGGGTGGATGGTTAAAGGGTGTAATGTTAAATTTTAGTACCGTATGGCATCTATAAACATTTGCCTTTTAAATATTTATAAAGTTTATAATATATCTAACAGAACTCTTGTTATATCAATTTTAATATAGGGCTTTTCCAACTTTGGGGGGCTGTAGTCCCGTAACAGGTGGGGCTACAGAAAAAAATTCTTCTACGAAATTATTTTTTTTTGCAAAAACTACACATGGTTAAAATTTCTTAACTCTATTTCAAACGGTGTAAAAGTTTTTGTAAACATACGGACGGCCGGACAGAGTGAAGCTATATAGGCACATTATTACGAAATTTTTTGAAAATGTGCTAAAAAGTACGTAATTGAATAAAAAAAAAATAGGATTTAAAATAAAAAAAAAATTTCACAGGAGGGTTCGAGTAGCTGCCATACAACTCCTTCTTTTATATGAGCATTACACTACACCTAATAAATCTGGTATGTTTGAAATTTTGCCAAAAGTAATTAGTGTTTATAATAATAATGATATAATGTTTATATAACGGTCATACGGGCATCCCAGAGTTGACACAGTCAACTCTACCACACTCTTCCTCGTTAATCTAACAAATTAATTATAATTAATTTAATTTTTCCATTCTAATTTAATTAAAATGATTTACACTATGTTATTATAATCTTCAAAAACTATGGTTCCTTTTGTAATATAATTTACAATATAGAATAATTAATAAAGTTTATAACTAATCAATGTCAAATTAAGCTCTATCCTGTTCTTAGCATATTAAATTTTTTTTCAATAATAATGAGAAAATTGAATATTAATTTAAAGCATTTTAGCGAAAGTTTAAATTATATATAGAGTAAAGTGGTCATATGTTGGGACAATTGTTTTAAGGCCTCTTATAAGTGTAAATAAAAGAAAGGAAGGAATTTTTTGAATGTTTTAAATAGGTATACTTTCAACTTCTAGATGCAAAATCAAAATTAATTATACTTATTATTTTATACTTAATCTATATATATAAAAGCGAAAGTTTGTTTATTTGTTTGTTTGTTTGTTTGGTTGTATGTAACGAATAGACTCCTAAACTACCCAGCCGATTTGCATGAAAATTTGTATATAGAGGTTTTTGGGTACAGAAAGAAATCGTGGCCCAAAAATTTTGCTCTAACGGACCGCCAAGTTGGGGCTGTGGTGCAAGTTTTTAAACTTCTTTATTCTAAAATGAAAACGGTTTGACCGATTGTCTTCAAATTTTGTATACGTGATGCTCTTTGAGAATTGAGTAGACACTATTAACATTTTTGGAATTTGTTAACCCATGTCGGGCCGACGGGTGAAAAAAAAAATTCAAAAAAAATTTGGGTTCAAATTTTGTCCGATTTTACGAATTTCTGCTTTGGCTTAAAAGAAAGTCCAAAAAAAATTTTGTTGAGTTCCATTAACCCATTGCGTCCCAACAGCTTTTTATAGGATTTTTCAATACTTAACTCTAAATTAAAAACGGTGTGACCGATTTTCTTCAAATTTTGTATACGTGCTCCCCTATGAGAATTGAGTTGACACTATTAACAGATTTGGAATTTTGTTGACTTGCAATTGGTTAACCCATGCCGGCGCGACGATTGACAAAAAAAAGATTTGGAAGCAAATTACGTCCAATTTTGCGAAATACTGTTTTGCCCAAAGAGAAAGTGTAGTTCCGTTAACCCATTGGGGCACAGTGGCTTTTTATAGATTTTTGCGTTACTTAACTCTAAATTAGAAACGATTTGACCGGTTGACCTCAATTTTATATGTGTGAAGCAACTTGAAAATGGAGTTGAGTATGTTAACAGTCAAATTTTGGAAAGTAGTTTGTACTGCTTTGAATTACAGAAAGTTTCAAAAATTACTAGAATAATCCTAGAAAAATCGTTTTAAAAAGATTGCTTTCATACATTTTAAAGTTTACATGTGTAAACCGTGTGTAATTTTTGTGTTAACTTTTTGCAGTAACATCAACTTCAATTAAACCTACATACAAACATAAACTTCAATTGAGAGGCGCAGCAACGGGCACCGGGTATTAGCTAGTTATATATACAAAAGCGAAAGTTTGTTTCTTTGTTTGTTTGTAGCGAATATACTCCTAAACTGCCCAGCCGATTTTCATGAAAATTTGTATATAGAGGTTTTTGGGTACGGAAAAAGATCGTGGCCCAAAAAATTTGCTTATCACGGCCCAAAAAATTTGCTTATCACGGCCCAAAAAATTTGCTAAAATATATAAATAAGTTTTTTTTTATTTCAAGAACTACCATTAGGTGTAATTTATTTCAAAGAGCGGCGCGCTTCAACTGAATTAAAGACCATTAAAAAGTAATGAAAAATTAATATTTCAAACATCTATTACAAATATAAAACCAATTCAAGTAAGAAATTTTTATACTCGTATGATTATAAATCTAAAGGGTATACTAAATTTGCCATTACGTTTGTGACCCAATAGACTCAAGGGTATGGGTCAGATCAGAATCGAAAAATAAATCGGATGTATGTATGTACGTGCGTCCGTCCCCACGATAACTCAAAAAATAAAGCAACTACGATCTTGAAATTTTCAAAAATTCGTTTTTATGCGATAGCCGTCATCACTATTTAAATCCAGCCAGTTTGGTGCTCGGGTTCGAGTACATGCCATACTACTTATTTTTTTGTACGAGCGTTACTCTGTACCTATTGAAGCTGGGTGTCTGAAATTTTCCCAAAAATAGTGTGGTGCAATGGCCATATTTACGAGTAGCTGCAATACAACTCCTAATTTTATATGAGCATTACACTACACCTAATAAAGCTGTAGGTATGTCTGAACTTTTGCAAAAAGTAATTAACCGGATAATATAATATTTATATTACGGTCATACGGGTATCCCAGAGTTGACACAGTCTACTCTACTACATTTTTCCTCGTTTTATATAACATTACAATGTCTTCTCTAGAATTTTAGTAAGATATCATAACTTTCTGTTGCAGGACAATGATAGGATTATCAATCTTAAATTTTTTTTTATGATGAATAAAATAGGAAATTTTAAGGAAGTGTAGAAAAGTTATAGCAAAAAACAGAAAAACATTATCAAATCATTTGAAAACCTTTTGGAACAACTTTTAAAACAACTAAAAATGTCACATGCACAATACATTTTTATTATATCTTGAACTATTTCAAAGTTGTAATTTAAGAAACTGACTTTTTGAAATATTTGAAAAGATGAAGAGTGCTCTTTATATAAATTATATGTTAAAAACTCTTCACTATCATAATCAATAATGTAATTTTGTACAGTTTACTATACCGATTTTTAAAAAAATTTAAGATTTTTAAAAAAATTTTTGTTAGACTCTTTCAATCAAAGTTTGATGCCATCAAAAATTCTACCATATTAAAATAAAAATACAACTTTGTTGCCACTTTAGACATGTATTGAAGTTCGGGATCTCCAAAATAAAATATTTTCAATTTTTGACCCGTTACAGCTGTTAAACAGCAATCAAAACTCAATAATTGTTAGCAATATTTTAAACCTCTTATATCTGCTAAATTGTTTAAGCTTTAATTTTTAGGAAAAGTTAAATCTTTAGAAAATAATATGAATAATTTAGGAAAATTTGGGATCGCAAATTGTAGTTTAGCAGTTTTTTAACCTAAAAATTTTTGAAGAGTGAGGGTTGAGATCCTCGACAATCGATTTGTACAGAAAAAAATTCGAAGTCTTTCCGATTTAAAGGATCTAGAATTTAAAAATTAAAAATTTCTTATAAATAAAAATCTGTAACTTCCAGCCGTATCCTGAACATTATATTTCGACACAACATGTTAATATTATTCAAATCATATTATTAATCTGTTGAACACGTAGATAGCTACTTGTTTTTAGAAAAAAGCATTGTAGTAATGATTTCTTAGGAATAATATCGGATATCTAATCAAAAGATACCTAGAACCTGCTATTAAAACATTTGAATTTAAAAAATGAAAAGATTTATTACATTATATTGAAAATAAAATTTTAAAAGAATTTTTATCTTTATAAGAATATCTAATAAAACCATCACATTAACATTGATAAAAATTAATGTGCTTTTCCATAAATTCTTATTAAAGTCAAATATATCCTAATTTTGGAAAATAAAATAAAGTTATTGATTTATCAAATCTAATAAATTTTTATACGATTGATTGTATTTTAGAACTCTTATAGCATTATAATAATATAATAATGTAGCTATTTAATTATAATAAATTGAATCAATTATATTTTAAAATTTTGTTAAAAAACTAAAATAAGTCTTTGCAAATATGTATGCATTGGATAAAATTTAAATTTTACAAAAAACAGTAGAACTATATACTATATATGAGATTTATGTTCGCCATTATAAAAATTTAAATGTTAACTTGTATTAGTTTTTGTTATTTTAGCTTTGTGCTGGTATTGCAACATTTGAAATATATATTCATAGGTTAGAGCCAATACAGATTCCGGCAAGGCTTTTTGCAGATAAGTATTAGCATAAAAGTAATTTGCAGAAACTTCGAAATATACGTGAAAGAAATTAAAACAAATTAACGAACTCTTGAAAGAATAATTGGAAAATAATAGCTGCAGCGATGTTCATGTAAGTTTTCCAATAGACATAAAAATGTTTAAAATAAAATGGAAGATAAAAATAAGGAAGAGTGTAGAATAACCTGTGTCATGTCTAGGATACTAATGCAATAGCTCCAAAATCATAAAAATGTGAAATTCAGTATACCATCATCAGTTATCTGTAATCTGCAATTTAAAATCCTCATTTGCAATTTAAAAAAAAATCAATTAAAATTTGTTTAAACTTTAATGTGTTCAAGGTCAGTTCAAGGTCACATAATTGAAAATCATATTTTGCCGTCTGCTTCCGATTAATACTTATATTTTCTTTAAATTTTAAAATAAATTTAAATATTTTTTTTTTTTCAAAATTTTAAATACAATTTATTATTCTATACTAATATCTTTTCAGAATACAACTTTGAACCTAAACTAAATCAAATAATTGAAAAAAAGGGCAATAAGTTTCGAGCTTAAATTATATTTAGAAAATAATTTTTAAAAGTCAAAGGGTAAAATTTTAAAATTAATTAGAATTTTTTTCTTACCGTAAAAAAATTTCAATAGGCATTTTTTTCTTTTCAACTTTTTTACAATTTATAGATTTTTAGCAAAACTTTTTTACTCTTTCTCCATTTAAAAAAGTCAAAAGACAAATTCAAATTCAATAAAAACTAAAATGCTTGAACGAAACAAAATATAAATAGAAAAGGAAGTGATGAAAAAAAGGGTTTCTAAAAAAAGACATTTTCATACTGAGTATTTTATAAAAATAAATGAAAATATTATAATTTAGTTATTTAATCGATTCATTATCAATTATGAATAATAGTGAAATCAATACTTAGAATATAATCCCTGTTAACACTGTCGAAATATAATGTTGGAGCTTCAATATTAACGTCTAATTTTAGACGTAAACACACTGAAGACTAAGTTCCGTATTTATAAAAATGAGAAGTTTTTAAATGCTAATAGCCCTTTAATAGAGGAAGGTTCGCAATTTTTTTCTAAGCAAACTTATGGTTATTCTCGAAAATTCTTATGGTTATCCCGCCTCTCACATTCGTAATTATCAGGTTCTCGGAATTAAATTGTAAATTCCACCAAAATTTGAAATTTTTCTCAGATTTTAATTATCTAATAAAAATTTTAACACTTAAATTAACTTTCTTCAATTTTTAGGGCCTCCTTTAGATTTAAGGAAATCCTTTAACACCAGTTAAATTAAGCCTTAATTTTATATATCATTAAAAGAAATTTGGACAGGTATTCAAGTTACAGAGGTTTAAAAATAGCCAAAATTTCAATTTTCGACCTCTAACAGCGGGCGTGAAAAAAATTTTCTTAACTGACTCCAACTAATTTCTGAGTCTCTAACTTTAAATTCCTTAAAACGTTGTAATAGTTTTTGTAAACATATTGACGAACGACCAGACAGACGGATATACAGAGTAAAACTATATGGCACATTTTCCAAAATCTTTTAAAAACTGTGCTAAGAATGAAACTAAAAAAAGCACGTGGAAAATTGAATTTAACCGATAATTGCAAGGAAATGATGCTGCAAAAAAGAAGTTCAAGAACGTAAAACTTAAAAATGCTAAAAAAAACTTCTTTTGAATATTGAAAATTTTTTTCAGCCTCTGTGTTACTATTTAAAAATCTTTGAACTAGTTATTTCAATCACTTATAAAAGTTTTTATTTATTTAGGGAAAACATTATCTAAAATGAACATAACCTAGTAATAAGGTTTTAGAAAGAAGAGATTGAAAGAGATATGTGCATATTTAATAGTTTAAACTGGGAAAATATTAAAATTTTTTTTTCTAATTCAATAGGTATTATAATATTACTTTTGCATTGCAAATTTTTATACCCGTATGACTATATAGTCAAAGGGTATAATAAATTTGCCATTACGTTTGTAACGCAAAGAAGGAGGAGGGGTAGATATAGACTCAAGTGTATGGATCGGATCAGAATCGAAAAAAAAATCGATTTAGCTATGTATGTCCGTCCGTCCGTCCGCACGATAACTCAAAAACTAAAGGAGCTAGGATCTTGAAATTTTCGCAAATTCGTTTTTTTGCAATAGCCGTCATCACTATTTAAATCCAGCCATTTTGGTCCATGGGTTCGGGTGGCTGCCATACAACTACTTTTTTTATATGAGTATTTCTCTGTACCTATTACAGCTACGTGTCTGAAATTTTGGAAAAAGTAGTTTAGTTTTATGGCCAAAGTTTCTGCAAAATTTGGTTGGTCTCTTGCAGTGAGTTCGAGTAGCTGCCATACAACTCCTTCTTTTATATGAGCATTACTCTATACCTATTAAAACTGGGTGTCTGAAATTTTGCCAAAAATAGTTTAGTGTAATGGCCAAAGTTACTGCAAAATTTGGATGGTCTACTGGAAAGGGTTCGAGTAGCTGCCATACAACTTCTTATTTTATATGAGGATTACCCTATACCTATGGAAGTTGGGTGTCTGAAATTTTGCCAAAAATAGTTTAGTGTAATGGCCAAAGTTACTGCAAAATTTGGTTGGTCTGCTGCAGAGGGTTCGACTAGCTGCCATACAACTCCTTCTTTTATATGAGCATTATATTTCACCTAATAAAGCTGGTATGTTTGAAATTTTGCTAAAAGTAATTAATGTTTATAATAATAATGATATAATGTTTATATAACGGTCATACGGGTATCCCAGAGTTGACACAGTCTACTCTACTACACTCTTCCTCGTTTAGTTTATTATACCCGTGCATACATATATGACATCGGGTATATTAGAATTGCTCCTCCGTTTGTAACGCATCGATCTTGACGAGCTAGATATAGTGTCAAGGGTACGTATCGGCTCAGAATCGAAAAATGAATCGATCTAGCTATGTGTGTCTGTCCGTCCGTCCGTCCGTTTGTGTGTCAGCAAGATTACTTAAAAACTAAAAGAGCTACAGTTTTGAAATTTTCACAAAATATTTTTCAATCAATTTCTAGGTTCCCTATTTTGGTTAAGATCGGACCAAAACTTCGGGTAGCTCTCGAACAACTAACGTTTTTAACTCCAATATTTTCATATAAAAATTTGAAATTTTGCTATGCATCTTGTATTTAACATGAAATTATATGAATTTTGTTTTTTTTTTTTTGTAGATAAGGATGTCGAGTTACGATTTCATATGATTTAAATGCTGCGTAGTTTATTTAAGATAAGCAAAAAAGAACACAAAGATTTTTTTTAAGTAAATGGCTTATTGATATTGATAGAAATAATCATTATGAATATGATGATTATTATCTATCATGATGATCATTATATGAATATTATCATCATTATATCATTATATGATCAATATACACAAAATATTTTTTGGACATTTTTGAGGTTCCCTATTCTTTTTGGTTAAGACCAGACCAAGGTTTCGGGGAGCTGCCACACAACTTATTTAAACCAATATGAATTTCTTCAAGAGTAATTATACCAGGAAGACGAAATTTACACACGATTAGTTTTATAATGAATCAAGCTCTTATATGAAGTTTCAAAATGTTACGGCTCCATTTTCGGGGGGCTGCCATACAACTTCTTTGCATCAATATGAATTTCTTGGAAACTGATTATACTACGAGGATGAAAATTACACACTGTTAGTTATATAATGAATCGAGCACTTATATGAAGTTTCAAAATGTTACGGCCCCATTTTCGGGGGGCTGCCATACAACTTCTTTGCACCAATATGAATTTCTTTAAAACTAATTATACTACGAGAATGAAAATTTTACACGATTAGTTATATAATGAATCGGGCACTTATATGGAATTTCAAAATGTTACGGCCCCATTATATCGGGCAGCTGCCATGCCAAGTTGTCAATTCGATAACTGTGAATCTAATGAAGCTATGAGGTTAAAATTAAAACTGGGCAGGTAAAGTAATAGGGCAAGTTAGTTGGCAAAGTTGGACATCACCCGGACCAACTTTTAGGATTTTTTTTTGTTTTTAAGCAAAAATTATGGTACCTATAATGAATTAAAAATTAAATTTTTTTTTTTGTTGTTATTTTTTTTTTAAGCAAAACTTATAATAATAAGTTATATTCTTTGTTATATTTTTTTTTGTAATATTTATTTTTTATAAATAACGGTTAGTGGGTATGCACGGGTATCTAAAAGTTGACAAGGGCAACTATAATCTTCCTCGTTTTAAATAAAATAAAACAATTTTAAAGAAAACTTTTAAAGTTTTAAAAATATTTCCACGAAATTTATTTTCATTAGTCAATTTAAATTTCGGTATTCAGTAATTGTATTAAAGTTCTTTTAGTGCAATTCATATTAAATATTTAAAATAAGTTTTAATGTAAACTTAACTTATTAAATATAATTTTAAAGCAATTTCTATTCAATGTTAATTATAAATTAAAAGTTAAAATATTAAATAATATTTTTATACAGAAATTTTTAAAATTTTAAATCAGAAGATTTTTGAGGGCTAGGTTCAAAATTTCCCACGGTAAAATCCACAAAGCCAAAATCCTTAAAGCCAAAATTTCTTTAATCAAAATTCATAAGAACCCAAATCCAAAACCTTGATTTTACAACCAATTAAAAAATATTTTCTAATTCAGAATTCATAAATCCAAAATCTTAAAAAACGAAAATCCTCAAAAAACCCAGACTTTGTTACCAATTATAAAATCTGTTTTAGTTCACAGCCTTCCATATATATTTATAGATATTTTTAGATATACATAATATATTAAGATTTTGTAAAGGACTTTAGGTTTTTGATTTTTTTTGGAATTTTGTGATATGGGATTTTGAATTTTTGGGATTTTGTCCTTGAACGTTTTAAATTTTAGAGATTTCGTAGGGATGCCATTTCTGATATAATTCTCATAAAATTCTTCTAATAGTATCTACAACAGTTTTAATTTAAACTATAGATAGAGGTACATAGTTAAATAATATTATAATGATATATACACCTAGATGGTTGATAAGAATATTTAGTTTGAAATAAAAGAAGTAGTTACAGAAGCCAGCCATTTTTAAATACATCAATTTATTGATTTAAGTTTCCTTGTGTTTCAAATGAGTTAAGAATAAAAATGTGATTAAAAATTATAGTATTGCTATTTTCAATTCAAAAAGTTTTTCTTCACATTCAAGAAAAATTCTTTTTATAATTTTTTTATATAACATCCTTTTTAAAGTCATTGTAATACTATCAAATTTAAATTGTTGGAATTTTTTAATAAATGTATATTTTAAAAAACTTTGATATTATTAAATGCTATCTCAGTATTTAAAGATGCAAAGAGGAATTGATTTATATATTGCTACTTTATTCAATCAAATCATTGAAAACTATCTGCAATTTAAGAGTTTTCATCTTACTTAAATCAAAAATTTTTCAAATACGACTTTAGTTACGTTTCAAATTGCATGATGGGTAGTCGATCATTTTTGTTTTGTTTCTGCTTTTTGTCAAATAAGTTTTTATTAATGGCGTCAAGGTCTACCAAATCTTGATTATCTTAATGTGCGTTCGACTCAAAACCTTATCTAAGAAACCAAGGGTGCAGTAGCAGAGGCTATAATTAGCTTTTGAATGAGACATAATACATACCGCAAAATTCTCTAATTAGACCATACTCAATTATGAAATAAGACCTATTAGAATGTTATCCTCTAAGTCTTATTTTCCACTGCCTATTTTACAGTCCTAGTGAAGTTTGTTTTAAAACTTTTACATTTAGATGCTGTAAAATGTAATTTTAATAAATAAAACCAGTTTTATCTTTATTTATTCTGCTACCTACATCAACCTCTACAACACTTTGTCTTGGGACTACACACTGTGAGTAAATAAAGCCATTTGTCATTCTTAGGCATATATAAATATAAAATTTTAAAGAACCGTACCCTAAATTTTTAGTTAAGATAGTTTTTTAAACTACTATACACACATTACTAGCATACGATTGTATGCTATATTAAGATTTGCCTCTATATACATACACAATAATTGGATATAGACTAAAATTGTTATATCAGACTGAAGTAATCCAAAACCTAAATATTAATCAAATTACTAGAGCTATTCATAACTTTTTTTCAATAATTTTTCTTTGCATATTATTTTAAAGAAAATTTATAATAACTTGAAAAATCCCTATTTTTTTGTCCATCCACAAATTCCTACACCGTCTGGTTTATTCAACTTTGTAAGACTCTTTTTTAAAATCAATAAAAAAAATATTTAAATAATAATAGAATGCTGAAAGAGCCATAAATAATAAATGACCTATAATGTTTTATGAAGAAATATAAATGATGCTGTAAGGATATTATAGGGTAAACGATAGGATGGCAAAAACATTAAATTTTCATACAATGAAAAACTTCATATTATTTAAGTACTTTGCAACAGACTTGATTGATTTTTGCCTATTAAATTGAACTTCTTGTGAAGTCGTAGTAAAATGATATTTAGGTAAAAAGGGGTATTCAAGGACATCATTAAGAAAATGGGTACAATTAAAATTCAAAAGATTTAATCCTGATAGAAAAAGAAGGTTTTTTTTTCGGTTTTGTTGTATCTATAGATTCATTTTTATTTTGAAAGAATAGGTTGTTTTGTATTTGATACTGAAGAGATTATTCACAGTTCGTACAAGGATATTATGATTTCTTATTGTACTAATGATTATGATTCTAAAATTTAAAAAATTCATAATTTTACAATTTAGATAATTAAAGAATTTTTTAATTGTACTTTGTGTCTTTAGTAGTTTGTGGAGTTGATCTTCTAAGAGTCTTGTGGTAGATTCTGAGCAGCTATCATTATATGAGACTTCATATTAATATTAAAAATAATACTACCCAATACAATTAAGAAATTTAAGATTTTTATAAAAAATTACATGTTGAAAACCTTCCTACGGTAATAAAATATCTTAATTTTTAATATTTTTTTTAATATCATGTTAATATTCAAAAAAATTCCGTCGCATAAATTAAATAATCAAAAAAAAAATTATTAATTGAATACCCAATTTTCTATTAAAAAATAAAAAATAAACTGTAGACAACAGTAAAATATACATGTTTTTCTACTCCAGTACCCGTTATATGAAATAAATTAAAATCATCGAGTGTTAGTGAAAAGAAACAATTTGAAAATTTTTTATACTTTTTCGTTTCGTCCTCATTTTCTTTGGTTTAAATTACGATAAAATTAAAGGTTAATGAATGTTAAATATTTATTAATAAAAGAATAATATATATTCTACATGATACTTTTTGCATACATACAGTATCGCTCATAACTATAGCACCCCCTATACAAAAAAATCAAATAATAATAATAAATTAAAAATTTTCACTTATATTGGTCAAATGGTAAAAAAATATATTTTATTTTTAAGTTTTTTTATCACTAATTTATTTTATATTAAAATTTAAATCAACAATTTGTAAAAACAATTAAACAAAATAAAAGAAAAACAAAACGTACGTTCATATATAAAAATATTGAGTTCAAAACTAAAGCACCCCCTATTTAAAATATTAAAAATACCGCTATTTCCATAGATTAAGTTAACTGATAAGACTTTTAGAAATTAATTTATGTCTTAGAACAATAGTATAATAATTAAAATTAATATCAAGAATTTAGTGTTTATGTAGACCTTATTAAATAGTAGCAGAGTATAAAATTAAAAAATAACAACTAGATCTCATAATATGGCTCAAAATAAATACAGTGATGAATTGAAATCAAGAATAATTGTTTGATTTTCAAACAGGATTATCTCGCCATAAATTAAGTGTGAAATATTTTATAAATAGCCCTGTGATATAAAGATTAATTAAAAAATATAAAGAAATCAAAAATGTCGATTTTAAGCACTCTGAAGGCAGAAATAGAAAAGCAACTATTAGTGAAGACAAAATCATCAAAAAAACCATAAAATGATCAAAAAGATTCTTCAATATCTTCGCTTGATATCCGAAAACATTTGAATTTCGACATTAGTGACAGCTCGATTAAAAGGAGGGCTTTAGAATTTTATTTGCGGAGTTATCGTTCAGCGAGAAAATCTTATATTTTAGAAAAAATCGAAGAACAAGATTAAAATTTTCTAAAGAACATCTGAATTGGAATATTTCAAAATGGAACACTGTTCTCTTTTCAGATGAATCGAAATTTGAAATGAAATCAGAATAAGACATGCACCACGTCCAAAAGGGCAAAGATTACACCCTAAATATTGCGTGCCTACAGTAAAATTCGGTGGTGGAAATATTATGGTTTGGGGTTGTTTTTCTGGGTTCGGTATTGGACCAATTCATCGCGTAGAACAAATAATGGATCGTTTTGTATATGTCGATATTTTATATAACGTAATGCTCCCACATGCTGAAGAAGAAATGCCATTGAAAGGGCGATATCAGCAAGATAATGAAACCCAAAACATACAAGTTATGTGGTGAAAAACTGGTTTCAAGAAAATTAAATTGAGGTTTTTGAGTGGCCTCCACAATCTCCGGATTTTAATCCCATAGAAAACTTATGGGAAATAGTAGATCAGTGTCTAAATCGAAGAGACTATATCAATAAAAGTCGGTTATTTGACGTAATAAAAGAAAAATGGCACAACGTATCGTCAATTATGATTAATAATTTTATTTCTTCAATTTCCAAAAGACTGGCTGCCGTAATCAAAAACAATGGATGTTGGACAAAATATTAACTTTATTTTTTAACTTAAATTTGCCAAAATCTATAAAAACAGCGGTATTTTAAATATTTTTATAATATTTTTACAGGGGGGTGCTTTAGTTTTGAACTCAATATTTTTATATATGAACGTATGTTTTCTTTTTCTTTTATTTTGTTTAATTGTTTTTACGATTTGTTGATTTAAATTTTAATATAAAATAAATTAGTGATAAAAAAACTTAAAAATAAAATATATTTTTTTACCATTTGACCAATATAACAGTGAAAATTTTTAATTTATTATTATTATTTGATTTTTTTATATAGGGGGTGCTATAGTTATGAGCGATACTGTATATAATATAGTTTTTGTAAATTTTTGTTTTTCAATTTTTGATTCTGTACAGAATTCCGAAATTTGGGTTATAGAAGTTCTGGTTTACTATAAATTCTAAATTAATAACGGTGTTTGAGTTTAATATCTAAGGGAGCATTTATATTGGAGCAGCGATAAGTGATAAGAGCGCCGATAAGAGCATAGCTTAGAAAACCATAACATGATTTAAATAGAGGTGTTTATATTGCAGCATCGCTTTGATCCTCGATAAATAATACAAATTTTCTATATATCGAAAAATATAATATTATTGACATTCACATCATTTATCGCAGCTCCAACATAAATGCCCCATAATTCGAGTTGAGAAATTCGAATAATAATAATAATAATAATTTCCTGGAATTTTGTAGTTGTTTGAAAAATATAAGCTAATTTTGCTTTTTCAAAATAACTATACTCATATAATACACTAGCTAATATGAGGTGGGCGCTGCTGTATCTCTGAATAGAAGAAAAAAACATTTTCAAACTTTCTTTTGCGTCAAGCAATACTTCGAAAAATTAGACGCAAATTGCTCCAAAATTTTTCAAATTGTCGTTCCGATAGAGTTTGACAAATTCCAAGTCTGTGAAATTGACTCCATTCACATTGTCATTGTCAAAAAGCTACAAATAATCTAAATTTAGAGTCATTCGGCCAAAATGCTTTATTTTATAACAAAAAGATTTATTTCCTTGCCTTAGAGCCCTAACTTGGCGCTCCGTAAGATGAAAATATTTAGTTCGAAAACACTTTCCGTACGCAAAATTTTATTTTACACATTTTCAGAATAATCGACTGAAAAGTTTAGGAGTCCATACGCTATGCAAATAAACAATCATTCGCTTTTATATATATAGATATATAATAAATGTTTATTAGAACGGAATCTATATTAGGTTATTACATACAATCAGAAAACTATTAATTTGTTTATAATTCAATGTTAAATTAAAGCTTAATCAAAGGTTTGATTTCACAGAAGCTGAATTAGAAGTGTAGATAATCTAAATTTAAACTTACAATTTAAAAATCTGGAATTTTGTAATTTAGAATTATGTACGCAGCCCCTTTTGTATTGTTAATTGAAAATTAAGTATTTAAACTTGAGAAAAACGAGGAAGAGTGTAGTAGAGTAGACTGTGTCAACTCTGGGATACCCGTATGACCGTAACATAGACATTATATCATCCGATTAATTACTTTTGGCAAAATTTCAAACATACAGCTTTATTAGGTGTAGTGTAATACTCATATAAAAGAAGTAGTTGTATGGCAGCTACTCGAACCCTCTGCAGTAGACCAACCAAATTTTGCAGTAACTTTGGCCATTACACTAAACTATTTTTGGCAAAATTTCAGGCACCCAGCTTCATTAGGTGTAGTGTAATGCTCATAAAAAAGAAGGAGTTGTATGGCAGCTACTCGAACCCTCTGCAGTAGCACATCCAAATTTTGCACAAACTTTGGCCATAAAACTAAACTACTTTTGGTAAAATTTCAGACACGCAGCTGTAATAGGTTCAGAGTAATACACATAAAAAAGAAGAAGTTGTATGGCAGCTACCCGAACCCATTAACCAAAATGGCTGGATTTAAATAGCGATGACGGCTATTGAAAAAAAAACGAATTTGCGAAAATTTCAAGATCCTAGCTCCTTTAGTTTTTGAGTTATCGTGCGGACGGACGGACAGACGGACAGACGGACAGACGGACGGACAAACGGACGGACATACATAGCTAAATCGATTTTTTTTTCGATGACTATATATCTACCCCCCTCCTTCTCTGCGTCACAAACGTAATGGCAAATTTATTATACCCTTTGACTATATAGTCATACGGGTATAAAGAACTGTTATTATATTAATCATCAGGAAGGAAAACTAAACCAAATAAAAAAAATATTCTACCAACTTCTTTTTTACCCTACTCAAAAAAATAAGCAATATTTTGTTAATATAATAATGGTTAAGGTTAAAATTATATCTCAATAATATGATACTTTTGTTTGTAGGTGTCCTTAAGGGTTGTATATATTATGATATTAAAGTACTTGTAATTCTTCTGTATTATTAATAATCCGAGATAATCATTATACTTTGAATAATCTTATTAATGGGGAACTTATTTTTATTATAAACATATTTTAAAGTTTATTTTAACAAAATGTTTACATTAAGATAAAAAAAAAATAATTAATTATTTAATATTATTTTTATATTATAATATATTTATAAATTAATGTCTTATCAAAAAGGTGTTATTTTCCTTTATTAAAAGTCATGTATTTAAAGAAAATAAGAAAATCTTGTAAATACAATAGGGTATGTATCATTTCTAGCTATATGAGTATATTTATCTTATTATTAGTATATATATCTTATTTAATTGGATTGGACTGGACTTTTCCTCAAATTAAGTTTTATTTAGAAAAGATTTTAACCCTTACTTTAGTAAAACTCCAATATTACAATAGGACATTTGGAAGGCTTTTACGTTGCATAAACTATAATTTCAAGGAATCTGATTAAATAGTTGTAAAAAATATTCACTTATATACAAAAATTTCATCAACTTAATTAAAAACTTTATATATTTTTAAAACCCATGGTTATTTATTTTTGAAACGTGAGACAGTGGAACACTTGAAAAACCATTGCAACTGCGCGAGTTTCATTTGGGTAGTATCCGACTTTAACACACCAAAATCACGAACCTAATTGAATTAAAATTAAGTTTGGGACTTATAATAAAAATTTACAGTTTGTAAACAAGGATGTTAATATGGAAGAATTTCTGGATTTGGGTTTAGAATGTTTAAAATTGTTGGATTACAGAGGATGGAGAAAATTTAATGGGATATTTAGAAAAAAGATGCTAGTGTATAATTTGTAATGTGAACTATACATCAAATGTGTGTTTCAATACAATAATTTTAAAGTATTTAACATTTTCCAGGGAGTTATTTCAACAACAGTCTTTTAATAGAAGTTTAATTTTTTGGAGATCTAAGTACTTGAACTTATAATGGCATTCTATTCTTATGTGTATTATCATTATTAAAAATGGATCTTGTTTTTCAGTTTTTGTAAAACTGTGTATAAAAATTTGTAGATACAATGTTTCTGCAATATACACAAAAAGAGTTGCCAACTGGAACTATGAATTAAGTTGACTAAAAAATTGAATTGATATATATCTGTTAGATTTTTATCTAAATTAGATTTATATAAATTTAGGTTTTTTAGAATATATGAGATCTTCTTTTAAAATAACATAAACTTAAATTATACGATAATTAGAAATAAGCAGTATGTTACCTGTTATTATTATAAAATTATGTATAAAATATAATGTATCAAGTCAGTGGTACATGCTTTTCATTACATTAATTATTAAATAAGCCAAGGCCTTCAGCTGTCAGAATTATTACAAAATGTATAGTAATTAATCAACCTCAGTTATTATATACATTAAATAAATTAATTATAAAATATACTGATGTTGAAAAATTCATTTTATAAAACATAACAATATTTTCACATTAATTTGGAATATTTAATGCAACTTTTATATAATATTTAATAAATCCAAGGATATGTGAACAATAAGTTAAAAAAAATTTAAAGATCTTTATAAAGTATCTATCAGATAAAATATAAAAAATTAAAATATGTGGTGAATTAATAAAACCGAGAAACATTTTGATACAAGAAGAATATGAATAAAATTTATATTCATTTTTATTTTAAATTATATTTTATACATGTATCTATGAGTATATCTTATATTATAATATCATAAATGTTGGATGCAATCAACTTTAAAAAAAATTGGTATATTTTAAAATAGAATAAAAATTTATAATAAAAAATTTGAAAAACATAAAAAAAAATAAACAAAATATTAAATATCAAATATAATACATGTGTATAATATATTATATACAAAAGATATTTATGTAAATCATAAAAGCATTCAGAATATTCCAGAAAAGGTTTTTAGATTTTATTATATTATCAACATTGAATGTCAAAATTTGAGATTAATCTGACTGATTGGTTGGTATGATGAATAAGATTAATATAATATTATAATAATTCCTTTTTATTTGATTCACATGTTCTTGGCAATCTAAACAATATCTCTCACTGCTAATTCCCCCTACATATTTTTCAAATTGCAAAATCTTTAGACAAGAGTGTATGTTTAATTAATTCTATTACCCTGCAACAAATTGTTTTAAAATTTTATTTCATCAAGGATTTAATCTTAAATAAATTGTATCAAATATTCCAGACGACAGTGTTTATACTTTAAAAAATTTGTATGCTATTTTGATTTTAATTTTTGTCTAAACATTTGAAAGTGTCAGTGCAAAGATGTGAAGTTTTGATAAGAGTATTTATAAAAGTAAAGGACTTGCACACTCGACAACACTCTTTGTTATTAATTGTAGAAACCTTTGTGAAGTTAAAATTGTACAAGGTGTACAACTTTTCTGTGTGTTAAAATTTAATATAAATGCAAGGTGTGCAAATATTTAGGAAATGATTTCTGATATTAAAACTGGAAAAAGATTTTAGGGAATGTGGGTTTTTATTAAAAGTGGTATTCAGATGGGACTTCGAAACTTTAAATTGACATTTTTTTACTATTTAATTAACAAATTGCTTTCCTGGGAATTTCTGTCCGAAAAAATACTTAGTCTTCTTTAAAACTTATTAACTTATTACTTCAAACTTTGGTCTTAAGCAGTTTATTATTCGAGTAATAAATTTTTAATTTGAACTTAGAACATAAAATTATATAAAGTTTTGATATTTTATAATATAATTTATTTTTGTAATTAGGCATCGACCTCAAAAATGGCAAATAAACTTTAAATTTTATTTAAAAGTTCTTGATAAGCTACAAATTAAAAATTAAAAACTACTAATATTTAAAAACTAATGATAATATACCCAACCTTCCAAAGTCTAGGGTACAGCGGTGGGCGGGCATGCGATTTGTTTGCGTGTGAATACTTAATTTAAACATATTGATTTTTAAAAAATTTCCCATAAACTAAAAAGCGATAACTGGTGAAAAATTAAATAGCTCGAAAAAATCCCTAACCCATTTTCTTGAGGCCAAGGCCTCAGGCCCAAGGATAAATTGTATAATTATACCCGTATGATTGTAGGTCAAAGGGTATAATAATTTGCCATTACGTTTGTGACGAAGAGAAATAGGGGGGGTAGGTATGGACTCAAGTGTATGGATCGGATCAGAATCGAAAAAAAATCGATTTAGCTATGTATGTCCGTCTGTCTGTCCGTCCGTCTGTCCGTCCGCACGATAACTCAAAAACTAAAAGTGCTAGGATCTTGAAATTTTCGCAAATTCGTTTTTCTCCAATAGCCTTCATCGCTATTTAAATCCAGCCAAATGTAATTAACAGGATAATATAATGTATATATTACGGTCATACGGGTATCTCAGAGTTGACACAGTCTACTCTACTATACTCTTCCTCGTTTTAGTCTTATATTTGCAAGAATCATCTGATAAATTATATGCATTTTTATGCGGCAGGGTGCTCCGTTTATATAAAAAATCCAAATATATTAATTTATATAATATATACGAATATACTTTATTCCTATCGTATATAGAAAATATTGAAAATATTATATAAAAACTTTTTTGCAGAATTCTTCTTCAATGTATCTATAGATATTATGTGGTTTTCCATTGTGTACACAATATAAATATCTCTAATTCTATTAAAGTTTTCTCTGAATTACATACATTCATACAAACAAACATACAAAATAATATGTAATGTCATTAACACAAATTCATTTTGAACAATCAAAATATCAAAGACAATTTTACAATTACTAGGGAAACCTTGAAAAAAAGCAAAAAAAATGTCAGTTCATCAACCTTAAATAATAATCATTTATTTCTTTGTATAAAATAAATTTATTTTATTTTCTTTTGATATTATATTATATGTGTATATTATTTTATTATTATTTTATTATATTGTATTCTATTCACTTTGAATTGTATCTTAGTTTTAGATCTCAAGAATAAAACTAAATGTAATGAAAAACAATACCCCAAAAAAGTTCCATTACATTTTTTAATATTTTTATGATTAAATTCAAAAGGGACCAGCAAATATTCTAGTGAAACAAGACTGGAATATTTTAAATTTGATGAAAAATTTATTAGCTTAAAACATGAAAATGGAAGAAGGAAATGAAAAAAAAATGTTAAACATCAAAATTTAGAAATACTCAATAATATTCAGATGTTTTACAAATTGGTATTTTTCTCTAATACAAATGCTTCTATTTTAATACTACCATTGGTTATACTCTGTGGGTTTTAAATATCACCAAAAAATATTTTAAGAATGTCTAGAAAATGATAAAAAATTATATTTAATTAAATATTCGATATCAAAACAATGGCATAAGTATTTTAATAAATGGTATACAAAATAAAAATTTAGGAATATTTTGAAATTATGAATAAAACCAGTTAATTAAAATTTTTTAATACAATATTTAATATCTCCATTGTTTTTAAAATTCCGTCCTTTGCTCTCCTATCCTTATTTGTGGAATTTTTTTTTTATTCTACACTAATTGTTCTACTGCTTTCATCCCAATTTCTTGATTTTAAGAAAAGTTGTTATGAAAAAAAATTGCATATACTTAGGCGTTTTGAGATTTTCTAATGTCCTTTGAGAATTTAACATTTTTTAAAAACAATATTTTGAGTTTGGATTCAAAACTAAAGCAAATAATAATTTTCTTAAGAAAATTTCGAAAGTTAAAAACGTACGACATTTTTTTTTTTTCAGAACGTGGAACCATATATTAATTTTTAATTCCCTGCTCAATTAATAACTTAAGCTGATTGACAGGAATTAGAAGATGATATGTATTTAAATAAAAAGAGAAATTTGAAAATGAAATGATTTCATTAGTAATTTACAGATATTTTTTTTTTTTTTAATTTCGATGTAAACTTTTTCTGAAGAAGAAGAGTTATACTACCTTTACTTTTGCCATTCTCATAACTTTTTTCATAAGGCGAAGTATATTGAATGCAATTGCCAGTTTTGGAGGACTTTTTATTTTTAGATTTTGTTGGTTGAGAAAATTAATATTACAAATTATAAAATTTTAAAAAGTTATAAAAAAAAAACTTGGAAATACAAAATTAAAACATGTATTTTCTGCCAAATTAAATGTTGCTGCACGATAAAACGTAGTTTTTTATGATGTAAAATTTAAAAAACGATTGATTTAAGCGCTTAAAATGATAATCTTACTGTAATAAATTGCTAAAAGCGATATAATATTTTAAAGCGCTTTTACCAGGGATTCTTGACATTCTACTTAAAAAAGTATGTCCCGAATAAAAAAAACCCGAAAAATATTTCTTGAATTATTATTTTCAAGATTAAAAGTGTTGAATGTTACTAAATTATGAAAACCAAACACTGAAAATCAAAATTCCAAATTTAAATTTTTCTGATTTAAAAATAAAATTATAAAAAAGGATTTTGGAGTTGGATACAAAAAAAGAATTATGTGGCTATCCCTACTTATTTGGGATTTTAGAGTTAGATTTTTGTCTTCAGAATATTTTTTCGAGATTTTATATTTTCGGAATTTGGTATTTGATTTGATTTTTTTCTTCAGTATGTTTTTCCGGGATATTTTTTCAGTAAAGTGTCGTAGATCCGTTTTGCCAATCGCCTGTTATATTGTTTTTTACTGGCACTTATACGTGTTAACTGTTCCCTGTTATAGTCTAAACAGTCTCACTATATATTTACATATTGGAACAGGTATATTCATATTATTGGAACTGACGAAATTAATTTCACATACAACTTAAATATGATATAGTACTACACCTTATAACATGTAGAAATTTCTTTGATTATTAATAGATACAGTTCTATTTCGTTTATATTTTAATAATTTTGTATTAGAGTTATATGGAATTCTATATTTGTGAGTTATATTATTCAATTAAATTATTTGTTTATATTTTACATTTGTTTATATTGTTGTATTAATGTATTAATATAATAATGTATAATGTTATCTTATTATAATTATTAGTTATTGATTAAACCATTGATTTGAACGCAATGGCGAATTGTAGCTGAGTCGAGTCAAAAACCAGAAAAAAGATTTTCACTCTTTTAAATCATAGATTTTTACACTGGGTATCGAACCTGGGCCTTTCGCAAGAAAGGTTGGCACTCTAACAACTGTGCCACACAGCCGATTATTTATAATAGTTTTAAATTTACTGATTTAAATCTTAAAGTTGTTGCCTTTAATTTTTTCTTTAAATTTAACTTTGTAATTTTAGATGAAAACAACCACCTAATAAAGCGAATTAAAATATAACTTAATTTACTTTTTTGACCATTAAGAAAAGCCTTTTTTTGTTTTTGTTCTTTTGGGATTTCCTACTTTCATTTCCATTTCCCCTCAAAAACCTTTTCCTAAGAAATATTAAATAAATTTTCATTTTTCTTTTTTAAAGGAATTTTCTTTCACAATTTTTATTTCGCTTTTATATGTAATTTGTTACTTTCTTTGCTTTATCTTTATCTGAGGCAGTAGGAAAAATATCTTTTAAAGAAGTATTACAGCCTAATTGATTGATATTTTTTGTTCTGTTTTTTTTGGTGTTAGTCCAATTTTTTTAAAGCAGTGATGCGAACTTATGTATGAAAAAGAATATCAAAATATTTTAAAGAGAAAATCCAAAATCTTGGAAAAATCAGTATCTCTAAAAGAAAATTAACAACAAAACAACAACAATACAATAAACAAAAAAAATCTTTTACTTTTGTTCTTTATTTTGACAAGCAGATAATACTGATGGATTACTTAAGATTTAACGATTGAAATTAAGAAAGAGCATTAGAGAGTACAATAAAAATGATAAATAAAATAAGGAAATCTCTGATGGGTTAGGTAACAGTATTTTTTTTATTAATTATGTTAGTAGTGCATTAAGGACATAAGTTTGTTTTACTTTTTTTTTTGGAAAAAAACGAACAATTTATAAGATAAGGAATTTAACAGTTAAATTTAAAGATTTATAATATTTGTTTTTGTTTAGGTGGGTTGGTAGGATTTTTGCCACTAATAATGATTAAAAGTGTATAAGTGTTGAGAAGGAAAATTATAATTTAACACTTAATCAATAATAATAATGAGAAAAATTTATTGAAAGGATCAAAAACAGTGAAAGACCAAAAGAGAATGAAAAAAAATAAATTTATTTTAACTTAAGCTCCATTTTATCTTCTTAAACGGTTCCTTTAATGTAAATATATCTTATCGTAATTGTAAATAAGGATTTAATTGTAAGTGGCATAGGTACAAGCTTTTCAAGCATAAGTTTATTCATTTTTAAAGCGTTTGTTCATTTTTATTATCTTCAACACGTTGCCTTAATTGCTCGGAATTTGAGAGCTCCAAGCATTATTATAATATAAGTTTGATCGAAATTTTCAATTGAACGTCATCCAATTGAAACTCTCTAAAATACTATGCGGAATGTTGCACCATTTTTTTAGAAATAGTATTTTGATTGAACGATGAAATTGTATATAAATTGAGCTTTAACAGTCATAATCTGAACGCTTTCATTGATGAACTAACAGAAATATTATGTTTTCCTGAATGTTTAGTTATAAACAAGTTCAGGTAATGAAGTTTTGTTTTGAATTTTTGCATCCTGGAGTTCTAATTTTTTTTTTCCTCCTTGTAGAAATATCGGGTATCAACTTGTCTTCCCCATTGCTCTCAATTGTTCACCCTTAGCTTAAATTTCAACTAAGTTTTTCCATTTATGGCTAATTCAGCTATTAAGATCAGACCCCAGGTGTTGAATGGACCTTGCCTTCGACTGCCTTGAGAATTCCATTCTACGAACATCTTAGTTATATTTGTTGCATTTTTTTTCAGAGGGCGGCCTATCGATCTCCGTTTTTTTCCTGAATCATTACTGGTTCTTCACTCGTGAGTTACTGTAGGGCTTTGTTGCTTGTGGTTTTGGGCCTGAATATTCCACATATTCTTTGACACCTGTTTGCAAGGCTTGGAGCTTTTGTCTGAAGGTATTTGAAGTCAGCCAAGTTTCGCTGCCTCATATAAGTATAGACATTACAAATGTTTTTAATATTCTAAATTAGGTTTTTCTGATTATTTGTTTACTTCTCCATATTGGACTTAGTTCACCAAAATCGGTTCTGGATCTATGTAGTCTGTTATTAAAATTTTCTTCTATATCTCCATTTGTTGTCAGCGAATTACCAAAGTAGGAGAAGATTTACAAATATTTAACATACTCAACTATTTGGCCTTCTATTCCCAGAGTTTTAGTAGATTTCCTTAGGTTGAATAGTTTTAAATAAAATTCATTAACTTATTTATTTTGTAGTGAATCGTATATTGGAAAACCAAATCAGTTTTGTTATGAAAATTTAAAATCATCTGTAAAAAGTATTTATTGATATAGTTTGGTAATTGTACAATAGCCAAATAACAGTTTCCACTTTAATGCCTAGAGGAGGATTTGCATTAACTGGAATCTAATAGGATCCCATATTTTAAATTGAGGGGTTACAGCTATTCTGTAACATAGTACATAATATATAAATAAACAATCTAGGAAACAGAAATACTGTTACAAGGTCATGAACTCTTTCATTACTTAACACTGTTATGATCTTTGATATTACAAAATATCTATTAATATTGTACATTTTGGTTTTGTGCAAATTTTACACAAAATCATTAAAAGAATTTACAAATATTTAACAAAGTTTCTTTGGAGCTTAAAATAATGCAGTTTTTTGGTTTTTTTATAATCTTTTAAAAGTAAATCCATTTTAAATAAATTGTTTTTTATTAAAAGTTTTATAAAATTAAAAATGCAAATCCGTTGATTAAAATATGAAACATTATAAAAAACAAAGAAACTTTATGAAACTGTTATTTTTCAACCTGTCGAAATCCTTTTTAAAATATTAAAAAAAACTTCTATCACAAAAGAATAAAAAAAAAATTTTTTTGTAAGAACGTTTTTCATTCGTCTTTGTACATTAAATTAGCGGATTATTATAGATTATGAAAGCGGATTATTAGTTTTCAGATCATAAATTTATTAAAAAAAAAATGAATTTACTTATCTTAGTTATAAATAAAAAGTGTTATAGCATTTTATTAAGTTTTAAAATTTAGTAGTGTGAAATATGAAACTGAATTTAAGTAAATTGGTTTTTTGGTTAATGAATTTTATAAAAAGAAAATATAAGTATTAAAAGATTATAATTTATTAGCATATTGTAACATGGAGTATGATTGTTTTAACTTAATAAAAGAGTTGAAATAATTTTATAATAAAAATCGAAACAATATATATAATAATAATAAATTTATAGGAAATAGATGGAAGCAATTTATTAATACTGCTTGGAATTCTTGGAAGAAGTATGGGGTGTAGCCGAAACATCACTACAATTTATCCCAAATCTTTGAAACAAAAGAGAAATATGTAAGAAACTCTTTTAATCAAATTTGACAATTCGTTTCTTAGTGGTTTGGGAGATATGATCCTTTATCCTTAGTTCGATCGGAAGCTTCTAGAGTTCGAAAGGGTGATTTGATTTTATCCATTTAAAATCCCTGTCTTACTTTCGTCATTAGTAACCTGTATTTTTAACTTAAAGTGTTTATAAACGGACGGAAAGACGTGCAGATATCATTAAATCAAATCAGAAGGTGACGCTGATAAAGCACTAACCTTTCAATATCTAGTGTAAATAAATCTAATATGTCTTTTTAATATGTATAATAGTAAATTATTGTAATAGTTACAACAATTTCTTAACAGCTACAACTAATTATATACCTTTATTAAAATAATTTTTAAAATGCCTATTTAAATGCGATATAGCTTAAAGGGAGATCGTATTAAATGATTTGATGTCATATTTTAAAATATGTTGTAATGATTTGAATGTAGGAATAAATAAATCAAAACAATATTTAAGATCATGTTTTATTGATATTTGCTGTGGGCAAACATATGTTCTAAAGAAATTAAACAACTTATACCTCCACTGAAGATTATCCAACGGAATACAAGTAGGGAAACAGGAGCTCTGTGCAATGTTTAAATTTTAAGAGCAATTAAACTAAATTAAGAAGAACATTAATATCTTTCTAAATATCCTATCCAGTTTTTCTATCCGCCATCACCCAGAAATCTTAAATATCTTCCATACCAAAATCCTTCCATACCCATATTCTTAAAACTGAAATTTAAATGTGTATCACAGCTTCCACCCTAAAGTTTGGTATAAACAAGGGTCGTGCTTTTGTTTTGTTAAAATATTTGATTCTTGATAATATACTTGATAATAATCTTCTTTTACGTAGAAGACCAATTATATAAAAACAAAATAATTATTTTAACAGTCTTTAAAAGTTAATGTCAATATTACAAACATAGGAAATAATATAAAAGCTATTATATATAAAAATGTTTACATAATTTTTAACTTCTTACAAGAATAAAGTTTAAAAATAAGCTCATAACTTCTGCCTCAATTTTTTCTCCGCTATTACTGTTCTATCAACATGTATTTTAATAACGGACTTTCATTCCTTTAGACTTATAAGAGACTTAAGTAAAAAAGAAACTGCTTTGAAGTTTTTTAAAAAGCAAGAATGTTGTAAGAGGAAAAATATAAATCTGAGAAAACTAGTATTTATTAAATTTTTGGGTTTCTTTAAATTTTTATTGTAAAATTTAGCGGGTTCATACTTATACATAATTATATACTTTATTAAGTTTAATGTATAAACTATATTCAGTATTTTGTAATAATAAGGTTATAAGGGAATAAGAGAAGAACAGCAGACAATTCAAATTTCAATATAATTTGCAATACTTAGGTATTATTTATTTTTCTAAAATTTCTATTTATTTGTTGGATTGTGTGAAGTGGAATCTATTAATTGGCATTTTTTTGTATATATATTATTCCCCTCCAATAACTGGAAAGAAAACTTTTTAAATATTCTTCTGAGAATTATTTGGCATTCCATCGAATCATTAAAAAAAAATCAGCAAAGTTTAAAATCAAAAGAAATAAACTTTAAAAAGTTAACTTTAAAGTTCTAGAATCAATTTAAAGCTTATATAAGAAAACATAAATTAAGTTAATTAACTAAAACAAGATATTTAATAATACAATGATAGATAAAAATCTTTATTTGTTTTAATTATTTGATTAAAAAATTTTTAAAAATGTTGAAATTCTGAATCGTTATGTCAGTTGATTCCAATTAAATTTAATAATAGGTCTAATAAAAATTAATTGAAATTGAATCACTTCCTTAAAATTGTTTACAAAAACGTTTATTAATTGTTTATTAATTTCAATTAATTGAATTAACTTTTAAGTGGACCGAAAGAACTTTTGTTTTCTCAACTTGTGAACAAAATTACACATTTTGGTGAGAAAGTAAAACTTATTATACTGTTTGTTTAATTAATAAGATCTACCAGATCTACATTTTAAAAAAAATTGTTTAATTTGTATGAAAAAATGTTGAATTTGGATGAAAAATTGTTTAATTTGTAAGAAAGTATGTTGAATTTGCTTGAAAAACATTGTTTAATTTGTATGAAAAAATGTTGAACTCGGATGAAAAATTGTTTAATTTGTATGAAAGCTTGTTAAAATTGTGTGAAAATTGTTTTATTTGATTGGAAAAGAGTATAATAATTGTGGACACATAGTTTAAATCTAACTCAATTACAAATTTCGTATGCATATCCTTGAAAGAAAGATAAAATCCTAATTTTCAGTTAAACAGTTCGCTAGCTATAGCGGAATTTACTAGAGCGGAATAACAGATAGGTATATATATATATTCTGGAAAAGAAGAATACCCTGGTAGAGATCCAACTCCGAACAACCAGAATTTTTGGAAAACTTTTATACCATGGATGGTTGGTTATTATTAAATTGGGTTACCCGCTTTGATGTATAGTTAATTGAGTCAATTCGATTTATTTCAAGCACCTTTATTTTAACCCTCCCCTCGCTGGAAAATTTTGAGTGAAGATATTAATTAATTCCATTCTTTAAAATATTTGCTCGTTTTTAGTTCATATAGGTATAAATAATATAAAGTTAGTCAGCAGACTACACAGCGCTGGTTCAGTGGAAGTAGTTTTTTTAAACAATTACATACTTTCGAATCGATTTGTAAACAATTTTGGACATCCATTTTTGGATCTAAATTGCAGTCAAATTATTTTATTATTTTTTAATATTTTTTGATATTATTTTATCTAAGATAAAATAATAAATTTTCTATATTTTTTCTTTTGATTATTTGTTACATACCACTTATAGTTTTTTAAAAAAATATTTTAGGAATTTAATAATAACTTCTTTTTTACTAAATTTTTTCAAATAACTTTTTAAATCAAGAGTCGTTCAACACTAAGACAATAAAAAACGATTTAAAGCTAAAAAAATATTTCAGTTGATTGAAAAGTTATAAAAAAAAATCTAATATTATACAACTTTTACAGCACAAAAAATAAAAAAAACTTTTCAATTTTCTGATTTTTATTTTATTTTATTATTTGGCATCAAAAGAAAAAAACCTTCACTGGTGAAAGAAACCGCAGCTATAAAAAAACGAACAAAAAACTATACTTTTATTAAAAAACTTTTTTCTAGAGTGGAAATATTTTATTGTCTCTTGAATGACGTTCACACTATCCAAAAAAAAACATCGACCAAAAGAGACTAAACTAAGTCACAGTCAAAAAATATTGAAAAAAAACCTTGTCTTTTTTTTCTTTAAATAAAAGAAAACCACTTTAAGTGAATTTACTTGTTCTTATGATATTCGGAAAAAGTTGTAAAATTTTTATTTATTGCTAATGTGGTCTTTTAGATTGCGTTATAATATGACAAAAAAAAATCTAAAGAAAATTTACAATAGATAATTCTAAACAGATTTTGAAACATATCAAAAACATAATATAAAATAAAAAGGGTTAAAAAATTCATTACTTAAAATTTCGAATTTACAGTATCGCAAAATTTTTAAAAAACAATTTATAATTATAATTTCCAGTAAGATAATGGCTAATTTCAAAATTGTATGATTACTAAATACTAAAATCATAAATAGCTGTTCAATAGTTTTTTAAAGCGGCATGTCCTATAATGTTAAATGTTTTGCTGTCATATGAATTAAAAGTAAGGCGGTGGTTTTTAGGACATTTTCAAAAGATTTTGTAAAATTGTTTCTAAATAGTTTCACTCTGTTCATTTGGCCGCCCGTCCGTATGTTTACAAAAACTTTGAGACCGTTTGAAACCGCGAAAAGAAATTTTAGCTCTGGGTAGGTATTTAAATAAAAATAATTCCATGCAAGAACTTTTTAGGAAGGAGCAGTAGCTTGCCACAGGCTGTAAGAGCCCTAAATTTACATTATTATAACAAGAGTTCATTTAGGTTCATTTCAATATAAAAATTATAAAAGTCAGCTGCTAGAGTATAGAGTTACCATACGGTACTAAAATTCGCCGTCATGCAAATCTCAATTTTTGACAAATTTTTGGTCTCTCATATGTTCTGAATGCCTCAAGCTAGAACCTTGAAGAGAAATTTGGGAGAAGTTAGATCCTTAAAAATTGCTTCTAGTCGATTAAAAAAATATTTTTCTCACGTCCCTGTTTAATGGCTATAAGGTTCGAAAATTGAAATTATGCTATTTTAAACCCCTGTAACTTAAATACCTGTCCAATTTTTTTTAGTAATAAAGTTTTCTTTAAATTCAAAGGAAGTCCTTAAAATTGAAATAAAATTTTAAGGGCTTAGATTCTCGAGAATCACCATAAGTTTGCATCTGCACTTAATAATTTATTTAGTGCATTTCAAATTTTCTGAAATGATTTATACTGGATGAGAGTTTAAAATTTCATAATTAAAGATTTTCCGATATAGTCAATGAGATTTGGTTATTTAAAATTTTGTGATATGAGATTTTCTGATCTAAATTTCTGAAAATAAAATTTTGTACCAAGCACTCAAAAAAAAAAAAAAAATGGAGGATGAAGAAATTATAAAATGTTAATGTAAAATTACTAAAAAAAAATAGTTCCTGATGTTTGCAAAAAAAGCTTAAAAAAATCAGAATTCAAAAAAGGGTTTTTTTACATTATGTATATTATTCATAGTTTCAAATAAAATTCTAATTTTCCATATGATTAAAAAAATAGATTAAAAACATTGTTTTCCCAGAAAAATCTCTTGTAATCTCTTGGGTAATTCAAGAACAATGGAACTTTTAAGACTCTTCATTTATTACTTAAAGGAATACATAATAATACGTTAAGGGGCAATAGGTATACATCCGACAGTGGAACCTAGACGCCTCAACAAATTTCATTTTTATGCTAAGTTCCAGTCATAAGTTCATTTTGTGATAAGTTTTATTTAAAGCTTGAGAAAGTTTTGTAAACTTATTTAAAAATATATCACTTAGTTCAAAAATTCAAAATTTTAGATAAATACTTCCTTTTCGCAAATACATTCAAAATAATGATCGAACGAATTATATCATTTAATACAGAAACGCCGTGTCGTCAAAATCAATTTTATCTATTATGCTTATTGTTATACAGAGTTGTTGTTAACATTACACAATTTTTTTAACACGTGTTCTTATCAATGTACACAATAAAAGTCTTTAAAACATTAGGTGAATTTAATATTATCTTCATTTCATACTCGTAATTTTTCTGTCATTATCATGTTATTTCCGACACGATTTTACATCAGTAGTAACGTGTTGTATAAGACTTTTTCCCAAAACATATACTTACACAAATACTAAATGAAAAAAAAAAACAAATATAGGAAAACAGCAAATAAATTTTACAATCTTTTAACAAAGGTGGTTTAATAAAGGAATAATAGCACATACAAAACACTAAGAGTGTGAAAAAAATATTTTGTAAACAGTTAAATTTGTAACAAAGACTTTAAGAATTTTGAGCAGAAGAACGAAACAAAAGTTTAACAGTTACATGTGCGTGATAGTTTGCCGTAATGCTGCACCAAAAGTTTGATGTGAAAAGAAAAGACCCAAAAGGACACGAGCAAACTTTTACTTTTCAATGAAAAATAGAAAATAATCTAAATACATACATATAAATCAAGCTTAACGCATACATGATGGCATATTAAACTATATAAAATTTGTTTACATGATATTTGAGTTGATGAAAAATGAGGTGTCTTTGGGTTTCTTCTAAACTGAAAAGAAGAAAATTTAAAATAATAAGTATAACCATTGTATATTTTTTAAAAACCTTGCGTTGTATATTTGTTGGTTTTTTAATTATTAGAAATTTAAAATTTTGATAACAAAAATATGAAAACAAAATAAATAAAAACAAGTGATGAAAACAAACAAAGGTTTTTAAAAAAGCTCATTTTCAAAATTATATGGTGTTCAATGCTGAGTTTAATTTGGGGGATATATATAGAGGTGACTAAGTTACTGATTTATAAAAATGGGTCCTAATAAGAGACACTTTCTTCAATTGGTTAAGGACCCCCTTTAAATTTAAGCAAAACTTTTAACACATGTTTAAATATAACTAGTATCGCCCTGTGCTCGAAATTCGAGCTATTTTTGCTTTTAAATTAACATATAAAATTAGTTTTGTGTAAATTATATGAGACTAATATTACACGACAAATTGTTTTTTTTTTCCTATGCATAATAAAAATTATGCCAACAATGTTGTCAACAATTCTTGCGCTCGAAATTTGCTTAAAAAAAAAATTTATAATATTTCTCAATTATAAAAACGTTGTTAAATAACTATTTTTGAGTTTTATTCGCATAACTTAAGCCGTTTTATTGATACAGTTAAATTAAATTTAAATTCTAAATACATATATACATATTATTCTAATAATATATAATGTTCTGAAAATTTGATTATACATATTTCTAATATACATATATTTATTGAAGTCAAGAACCCAAAATTCGACTTAATGCTGTCCTTCATATATCAAACTGTACTTTTTCTAAACATTTTAGTTCGATTTGAACTATGTTGTAGTACGTATTCTGTATCCTAACCTAATTAAAAAGCTCTATGAATACATAATATTTACAACAAAATTTAACATATCATAATTCATAAGTTTAGTACTTAGTATTATATTATATTGAAGCTGTCAGAAGTATAAAATAATAGTCAAGTTGACCGAAGTTTTTTTTTAAATCTTAATCTTAAGATTTATAGCATAAAAAAAAGTTTTTCAATAAATCAAAGAATACATTTTTCCTACCCTTATTCCATTTTTAAATTTAATAGCTACATGTAAATTTTTACTACAAATGTATGCCTATCTAAAGTTCTGAAAAACATGCGAAAAATAATTCTGAATTCCTAAGTTTACTTTATATTTTTTTGTCTAGTTTATTTATTTAATTTTTCCTAATTTTTTTATTGACAAAAATATATTTTTATATTATATGGTCATGAGTAGAGTTTCTTCTCGAGAATTCTTTCTCGAGAAATTCTCGAGAAATTTTCATTTTAAAAATTCTCATTTCTCGAGAAAGAATTCTAATTTCTCGAGAAATTTTTCAAATTTTCTTGAAATATTTCTAATATTCTAATGAAAGTACTTTTCAATATAATTTTAAATTTTTGTTTATTGTAATGAATAATTTTTAAAATTTTTATCAAGTAGTCTTTGCAATTATATATGTGAAGTAATTCATGGTTTCTACGGAAACTTGATATACATTTTAGTATTCAAAATCACGAAATTGTTTTAGTTTTTAAGTCGAAATTTTTTTGTGTTATTAATGATTTACAAAGTGATTCAACAATTCATCCTTCAATTTATTAGTTGTGATTTATTTCGTAATAACGCAAGTTACTATCAGTTATTTAATAAAATAAATATTGTTAATAAATAAATAAAATAAATTTAATTTGAAAGGTAAAATTATAGTGTACTTATTTAAATAATTAAAATAAATTGATTTATAAAATAAATTTATTAAGGGAACCAAAATGAGCAAAACATATTTAAACTGTTGGTCTCATTTCAAAAAAGACGAAAAAAATCAAATCGCTGATTGTCAACTGTGTGCAAAAAAACTGGCTTGCAAAAATTCGTCTACAACAGGACTGCATCGTCATCTCGAGGGAGTTCATGGTCTAAAAAGAAAAGCCGCTACAAATGATTTTGAAATTTCATCATGCTCGAAACCAAAAATCGAGAATACATTGGACAAATATATAAACCGTCCAACTCTTGCAGAGCTGGTTGCAAAGCTTGCTGCAGTTGATGGGTTTTCCATAAATGCCATAACAAAAAGTGATTTCATACGAAAAAGCATGCACGACAAAGGTTTTAATCTTCCTAAAAATCCTTCTCATGTTATGGAATTACTTTTTACATATTACGAGAAAGTTAAATTGGAGTATATAAACCAAAATATAATATTGAAAAAACAAAATAAGAAGACTAGTATTTCAATTGATGAATGGACAAGTTTGAGAAACCGTAGATACTTGAATGTGCATGTATATAATAATGAAAATTCGCATGATTTGGGACTGGCAAGAATACACGGCACTTGTCCAGCCGAAACGGCTTTAAATTTAGTTCACGAGATGTTAACATTATTTAAATTGTCATTCGAAAGAGACGTGGTTGCTGTAACAAGTGATGGCGCAGCGGTAATGGAGAAATTCGGGAAATTATCTCCTTCCATTCAACAACTTTGTTATAATCACGCAGTCCATCTTGCGGTTGTAAAAGTTTTTTATACTAGAAAAGCCTACATTGAATCATTTTCTAACGATGAAGATGATGATAATATTGAAAGTGATTCTATATACGATAGTGAAGAAGATGTCGTTGAGTCAGATGCAGAACTAGTTTTAGCAAAAACTGTTGGTGAAACCATTGTTGCTGTTCGGAAAATTGTAAAATTATTCAAAAACTCACCAGTGAGAAATTCTATTCTTCAAAAAGAAGTTGTTGCTGTTGAAAAAAGAGAACTACAGTTAATTCAAGATTGTAAGACCCGCTGGAATAGCTTAATAAATATGGTTGTTCGTTTTATGAAGCTTGAAGAACCTATCATTAAAGCTTTAAATGAAATAAACTTATCGTATCTGTGGAAAAAAGAATATACAAACATTTGCAAAGAAATGGTAAATGTGTTGGAACCTGTTAAGCTTGCTGTAGAGGAGTTCAGCAAAGAAAATGCAAATCTATTGACCAGCGAAGGTGTACTTCATTTTTTGTTTAATAATTTAAAAAATCAAAATAGCAGCATGGCCAATGAGTTGTTAGGTGAATTGAAAGCTTATATATTTAAACGTCGTAACATACCACTAGTTTCACTAATTAAGTTCTTAAGCAATCCAAAACTCACTCGAGAAAATGACGATTTTTTTAAACTATCAAATAAATCAGAGATGTTAAAACTAGCAAAATCACTAATGATAAGACTTTTTAGTAACAATATTGACGATGGGGTTGATAACGTTGAATTAGAATTTATACCTCAAGTGGAAATTGAAAATGATATTGCAAAAACTTTGCATGACCAATTACAAAGTTCAATATCTATGTATACAGATAAGACAAATCCACCCGAAAATAGTGAATCATTTTGCTCATTGACAAAAGAATTTAACATTTACGAATGTACTGGAAATATTACTCAAAATTTAAAACAACTACTTGATGCGTTGCTAACAATAAGACCTACCTCAACACAAAATGAACGTAATTTTTCAACTTCTGGAACTTTTATTACGAAACTTCGAACTCGGTTATCTGATAAATCAGCAAATATATTATGTTTTTTAAAATATCATTTTAAGAAATAAACTATTAAAAAATTTACTTGTATTTATTTTAAAATTGCAAACTTAAATTATTCCCGAAATTCTCGAGAATTCTCGAGAATTTCCGGACATATTTCGCAATTCTCGAGAATTGAAATACTTCGAGAAATGAGAAACCCTAGTCATGAGCCATGACTCATAAGTCTCTTAAAACAAAAACATATTATTGCTCTCATTCCTTTATGAGAAGTAAACTCTTTTCTACTCTCAACTATTGTCAGCTACCCCAGACCTTGTAAAAGAGTATATGACAGAGTAGAAAAATAACTTCCGGCAGATGGCTTTAATTAAAATTCATTTGAATAGGTTATGTTAAATCAAATTTTTATTTGTTAACCAATAAGCACTTACCCTCTATAAGTTACCTTCCATTTTAAAAAATATTCTTTATATTTATATCAGCAATAAACCTTACTTTTTTCACTTTATTTTGATTATTTAAATATATTAAATATAATTAACTTATCAAATGACAGGTAGATTTAAAATGTCAAATATATACATATATGACAATTAATCTGACAATTATATACTTCTGAAACAAAAATTAGGGTACCATTTACAAACTACGCCAATCTAATCTTCTTGTACATTTTTTGATATATAAAATTTGTTTTATATCTATTTTTATTTACTAAAAATAGTTTTTTTTATTATAAAAAACATTATTCGATGTTGAAAATGTAAAATAAACTTTTCAATTATTAGAATGAAATCAAAACATACGACGTACAATTTTTATACGGCAGTACGTCAATACGTCTGTCTAAATATCCTTAAATCGATACGCGCGTAGAGTATTTAATTTATCGAAAAATATTTATTTGAATGTTTTAATTTAGTACCTACAAAAAATATTTTTAATTTCATATTATAGGTATTTTGAATATAAGATATTTTTTAATAAAAATTATTTTAAAAAAATATTATTTTTTAAAACATAATATTAGAAATATAAGAAAGACCAATAATAATATTTTTATACATTTTGTCAATAGTTGTAAATTTTAAAAATCCGAGATACAGTACATTGCGTTACCCGTTTTTCGCTGCTCTAATGTAAATTTATGTACCTATTTATTTCTCAATTTTTTGACAGAAATTATACGCTGTATGCTTTTGTTAAGGTTGGGAGTTGGGACCCACGGAACAAATAACTTTTTTGAGAAAGATAATTTTTTTAGTTTTACAAACATATTGTACTTGTAGGTATTTTAAATTTATTTGAATATTTGTATGTTTTAAACAAAATTATTTAAAAAAAAATGTTATTTTATAATATTTTATTTTTAAAATTTAATCGTAGCAACATAAGAAATAACAATTACAATATTTTTATACACTTTGCAATTTTTAAATTTTAAAACTCCGAGGTACAGTACGTTGCGTATGCTTTCATTTCAATTTTTTTACATAACCAATTATTTCAAAATTTTTTGACAGAAACTGAATGCCGTACATGCTGATTTTGGCTCATTCATAAGAAACAAATCATTTTTCTTAAGAAATATTATTTATCAGAAGTCGGTTTCTTATTTTACAAAAAACTTAACAAAAATCAACAACAATATTAGATTTGCTCCTCCGTTTGTAACGCATTGATCTAGACGAGCTAGATATAGTGTCAAGGGTACGTATCGGCTCAGAATCGAAAAATGAGTCGATCTAGCTATGTGTGTCTGTCCGTCCGTCCGTCTGTGTGTCAGCACGATAACTCAAAAACTAAAAGAGGTACAGTTTTGAAATTTTCACAAAATATTTTTCAATCAATTTCTAGGTTCCCTATTTTTTTTGGTTAAGATCGGACCAAAACTTCGGGTAGCTCTCGAACAACTAACTTTGTAACAACAATATTTTCATACAAAAATTTGAAATTTAGCTATGCATCTTGTATTTAACATGAAATTATATGAATTTTGTTTGTTTTTGTTTTTTTGTTGTTTTTTATTTATTTTTTTTTGTACTTAGATAACGATTTCGAGTTACGATTTCATATGATTTAAATGATGCGTAGTTTATTTAAGATAAGCAAAAAAGAACACAAAGTTTTTTTTTAAGTAGGTAAATGGCTTATTGATATTGATAGATAATTCTGAATATATATGATGAATCATATGTGAATATGATGATTAATATCTATCGTGATGATTATTATATGAATATGATCATATGAAGTTGATTTTGCTTTATTTTAATATATTCGTGAATTAAAAATTAATTATAAGAGATAGAATTGAAAAATTAGAGCAAGAGTTTTGAAATTCACACAAAACATTTTTTGGACATTTTTGAGGTTCCCTATTCTTTTTGGTTTTGGGGAGCTGCCACACAACTTCTTTGCACCAATATGAATTTCTTAGAAACTGATTATACTACGAGGATGAAAATTACACACTGTTAGTTATATAATGAATCGAGCACTTATATGAAGTTTCAAAATGTTACGGCCCCATTTTCGGTGGGCTGCTATACAACTTCTTTGCACCAATATGAATTTCTTGGAAACTGATTATACTACGAGGATGAAAATTACACACTGCTAGTTATATAATGAATCGAGCACTTATATGGAGTTTCAAAATGTTACGACCCCGTTTTCGGGCAGCTGCCATACAAAGTTGTCAATTCGATAACTGTGAATCTAATGAAGCTACGAGGTTAAAATCAAAACTGGGCAGATAAAGTAATAGGACAAGTTAGTTGGCAAAGTTGGACATCACTCGGACCAACTATTAGGGTGGGCTATTTTTTTTTTTTTTATGGGATATTTAATGGGATTTTTTTTTTTAATGGGAAATTATGGGATAATAAGTTAAATTTTTTTTTAACTATTTTACTTTCTTATATTATTTTTGTAATATTTATAATAGCATAGGGGAAATAAATAACGGTTATTGGGTATGCACGGGTATCTAAAAGTTGACAAGGGCAACTATAATCTTCCTCGTTTTTCATTCATTTTTAAAGATAAAGAAAAAACAAAAACAAAAAAAAACTTTTAAAAAAATTTAAATCTCCTTGTTCATTGAATATTTGAGCTAAAAAATAAAAAGAAAGATATACATAAGTCGGCGCCTATAATCTTTTGATTTAGATTTAGCTGCGAATTACAACCGAAAATGAATTACATTTACGGAAAGACGGAAAAGTCGGCGCATAATATTAGAGTCATAAGCCTCAACTTTTAACCGCGTGACCGTTAAATTCAAAACTACGTTAAATTAAAGACACGTTTTCACCTGAAAAAACGCAATATTCTTAAAAAAAAATATCATTGTCCTATGAAAAAAAAATCTTTATTTTGGTTGTAATCCGATTAAATATTATGATATTGAACTTTAAATATAGTATATTAATAAAAAAAGTTTGGACGGGTATTTAAGTTAAAGGTACATAAAAATAGCAAAGTTTCAATTTTACGACCCCTTATACCTCACAAACAGCAAGTGTGGTAAAAAAATGTTCTTAACTGGCACCTACTAATTTCTAACGTTCTAAGTGCTTCCAAAATTTCAGTTTCTAGCTTGAGCTGTTTCGAAGATATGAGAAGCCAAAAATTTGGGAAAAATTGAGTTTTGTATAACAGTGAATTTTGGTACCATATAGCACGCCTATGAATTTAACAGTTGTATTTTACTGTTTAACTGTTAGAAAAATTTTAATTTAGGAATTTTCAGCCAAATATTTAATAAAGATTTTCCAAATTATTGCTCGAAAATTCTATTCTTCGAAGTTTCTAATCGAAGTTATAGGTATGTATGTCTCATACAGACTGTGCCAGTCAGAATATATAAGTCTTATATGAGTTTCATAAGAAGTTATCGGTCTTAAGAAGCGTTATGAATTATGACTGAAAGCCTAATAAGTTGTGTATTTAAAATTATGCCAAAAGTAATTAGCCGGATGCTATGTTTATATTAAAGTCATACGGGTATTGGAGTTGACACAGTTTTACTCTACTACACTCCTCCTTTGTGTCACATTTCATGGGCCATAAATTTATACATGCATCTAGCTTACTCTACAGTATCGAAAACGTGATGGAAAATTTATTATACTCTGAGGAAAGCTACGTTTCTACCGAAAGAAAACATCAAATTATAAAAGAACATAAGTATGATCAAAAAATAAGATAAGGCTCTTCGTATGGTAATATCAATATCATAAGCATTTTTGAAAAATACGAATTGACATTGTAATTATTTTTATTTTTAAATTATGAACATTACGAAATTTCATTTTCAGATAGCTTTTATATATAATTAATGTTTCTGTGAAACATTTATCTCACTTTCTTCCACTTTCTCTAATTATGTGTGACTTTTTTATTTAATTAAAAAAGTTTTATTATATTTGTATTACTAATATTCATTTGCTAAAATAGTCATATATATTATGTAATACAAAATTGTTAAGATAAAATTAAATAAAACGATTTCCAAGTTAAATAAAGCAGTAACTATCGAGATATCATAATTGAGTAGATAACGTGGAAGAGTGTAGTAGAGTAGACTGTGTCAACTCTGGGATACCCGTATGACCGTTATATAAACATTATATCATTATTATTATAAACATTAATTACTTTTGGCAAAATTTCAAACATATCAGATTTATTAGGTGTAGTGTAATGCTCTTATAAAAGAAGGAGTTGTATAGCAGCTACTCGAACTCTTGGCAGTAGAGCAACCAAATTTTGCAGTAACTTTGGCCATTACACTAAACTATTTTTGGCAAAATTTCAGACACCCAACTTCATTAGGTATAGAGTAATGCTCATATAAAATAAGAAGTTGTATGGCAGCTACTCAAACTCTTTGCAGTAGACCAACCAAATTTTGCAGAAACTTTGGCCATAAAACTAAACTTTTTTGGCAAAATTTCAGACACGTAGCTGTAATAGGTACAGAGAAATACTCATATAAAAAAGGAAGTTGTATGGCAGCTACCTGAACCCATGGACCAAAATGGCTGGATTTAAATAGCGATGACGGCTATTGCAAAAAAACGAATTTGCGAAAATTTCAAGATCCTAGCTCCTTTAGTTTTTGAGTTATCGTGCGGACGGACGGACGGACGGACGGACGGACAGATGGATAGACGGACGGACGGACAGACGGTTAGACGGACGGACGGACGGACATACATTGCTAAATCGATTTTTTTTTCGATTCTGATCCGATCCATACACTTGAGTCTATATCTACCCCCCCTCCTTCTCTGCGTCACAAACGTAATGGCAAATTTATTATACCCTTTGACTATATAGTCATACGGGTATAAAAATGTATTATTTTGGTATACAATAGAAAAAGACAGTAAATGGGACCTAATATTGAAGAATATATTATGTGTCGTAAAATCTAATTTTATCTTCTCACTAGAAAAAATGGTTGAGACATTACTTTAAAATATTGTAAATAAAATTTATATAATATAGCTGTATAAAATCAATACACATAATACTTAAATTTTATGATTATTATAAGGTTTTTAATGTTATTACACAGTATTTAGTTATTTGTTTTGTAGTTCTTTTTATCGATTGTATCAAAATTTGTTACTTCTTTCCTTTCAGCTCAGCTCAGCCTAACTATTTATAGAAGAAGAAATTAGAAAATTGAAATTAAAAGTCAAATAATGATAATTATGATTTTGGTTTATAGGTCAATAAAATCTACATTGTAACTTACTAAATTTTTAAGATAAAACAAGAACAAGAACGATTTCAATTTGAAAAATCAGAAATAGTTAGTTGCAGGTAAACTCTTTTATGAAGTGCTTAAATTTATTAAATCAATTTGATTGCAAAAGCTAGCTTTATCTAACTCCGTGTATTAACTAGAAGAAAGTTTAAAAATAGAACTTTTCTATATCTATAGAAATCACATGCCTGAAGAATCTTAGATTAAAAAATTATTTTATTATTTAAATAATAAATGTTTAGCTTCACAGAAAAATTTTTTAATCATTAAGGTCAAAATAACCGGCACCTTTTAAGAACTTGTATTTACTTCCTATTCCTTGCTTGGTGAACTAGATTTTTTTAATGAAATCACATTATATAATAATTTTTTTACACGTAAGTCAAATTCGTGGAACAAATTTTTTTATGATAACATATAACTATGTGAAAAGATCTTCAGACTTGAAACACTGCAAATTTTATAATGTTATATTTCTATCAGTTAGAGACATATTGTATACAATATGTTCAATATTCTAGCTGCTTTTACAATAAATAAGTTTCCATAACCAGTTTTGAGCCATCTAGGAATTTACACTGCGAAGGGTCTCTTTGGTGTAACGTTAAAATTGTTTTAAGAGACACATTATTAATTTCTAATCAATAGTGTCAATACCTACAAGATATCTATAAAATAAAGTTAGCGGTCCAATTTTGAACTACGGAGACGCCTCCACAGAGGGATGGTAAATTAAGCTTAAGACAAAATTTTGTTTTTTATCCAGGTAACTAAGTTAAGTTTGGGGAACACCAGATCATATATGAGAATTATGATTTTAGGTCTTATGTACGCTTTATGGACCGATAGGAAAAAATAAGATGTTCAACTAGAACAACATATAATCAGAATAAGTTATTGTTCTAGTAAATAAATGTTATTTTCAGAATTTCTAATACCTTTCCTATGAAACACTAATATTATAAAAGGAACAAATGCTGCTTTTCTAAACTGTAATACAAGATAACCAAATCCGTTAATGGAAAATATTAAACAATTGAGTCGCATGAAAACATTTAATTTCGCATTTGTAATATTTAAAAACGTCAAAAATAAGTATGTATATATTTTTTTTTTTTATTTCTTTATTGAGCTCATCAAAATTTTAACAACTTTAATTTTTACAATTTTGTCTAACAATTCAATATGGCTGACTTAAATATATGTTCTGCCAACTATGACATTTAAAGCAATATGTTTAACATTAGTGTTACCATCTATCTCAATTTATTTTACTTAGTAAAAATACTTCATACAATTTAAATTCTATTTACATACTTACTCAAGGCATATTTACATATGTTCCAAAAATAAGTATGTTACAAGGCGCTTTTAGGATGTGATGCCTTATTGGATTATACTAAAAATGTAATTCAAATACATGTTAGATAAAATGTTGATGGGGGATCAAAATCTAAACAAATCATAATTAAAGAAACATTTTGGGAAAACGTCTTTAAATTTTAATTATAGTCCGTTTTTCAAAAAAATTACAACATTATCAATTTAAAAACATTGTACAAGGTCGCATAGATGAAAGAAGAGTACAAATAAATTTATAATATAGATAGGTACTAAATGATTAAATTTCATTGGAAAATATTTTGTTGGATGGTTGGAGTCATGTTCAATTCGTGTCAATTTTTTTGTGTCCTGCCAAATTTAATAAATTTAATTTATAAAATATCATCTAGGTTTAACAATAAATTGTTTGTTAATATCTTTTCAACCTTTGAAATTTTTTTTCCATTTAATAATATATTTCGCTTAAATTATTTATAAGCTTAATTGTAAAAAATTTTCTTCATGAAATATTGAATTTAAGACACATTCAATTGAATTGTTAAAGACCTTGTATATTAATCAAGTCAATTCAATACTCATACGAGCAAAGTTTTACATTATTCTTAAAAATATAGGCATGATGTAGCAGGAGTGTGATAAGAAAATTGTTTTAATATTTAATAAAGTATTTGAAAAGATATACGACATAAATTGAGAGTAACATTAACCTTTGTTTGGTATTTTGATTCTGGACACAATCTTTTAAAAATATTTTCTATGATATTTTATTGATAATTTAGTTATAGTTTTAAGGATTTGTTTAAGGGGATAGATTTTTAATGTTCATTCGCTATAACTACCTTTCTACCTTCGATCATATAAACATATGGATAGGGTATAATAAAAATTTATGTATAATACTCAAAAATAAAAAAAAGGAGCAATAGTGCTTTAAAAATATAGTACAAATATAAGAACACTAGCAGATTTACCCGGCGTTGCCCGGAATCTTGCAAATTGTAAAAAAGCAAGTTTCAGCGAATTTTTTGAAATACTACTTTGCTTATAAATGAAGCCACAAAAAAATATTTATGGAGTTCCGTTAACCCATCGGGGGCCAACAGCTTTTTATAGGTTTTTTCGTTGCTTTGTTATGTATTAGAAATGATTTAACCGATTAATTTCAAATTTTGTATATGTGTTCTTCTTTGAAAATGAAGTTCAGTTTATTAACAGACTTGGAAGTTGTTAACCCCTGCCGACCCGACGATTGTTCAAAAAAAAATTTGTAAGTAAATTATGTCCAATTTTTGAGAGTAGGTACAACTTCTTTGAATTAGGGGAATGCTTAAAAAAATGTTTTGTCGAGTTCTTTTAACCGATTGCGAAACAAAATCTTTAAAAAACAGTTTGAACGATTATCTCTAATTTTTCTATACATGGTGCTTCTTGACAATTTGGTGCTCTTTGACGATAGAGTTGAGGATGGTAGGTTTCCGGCGAATAATGTTAACTGAATTAAAATGACTATTGGTCAAAAGGGGATACTAAGTTTGCCATTATGTCATTATACTATGTCAATAGTACTTTTCTTGAATTGCCAACGTTTGAATAAAATATAGTCGATGGTTTAGAAAAGGTTTAAAAATTTGCTTTTCAACTTATATTTGGTTTAGTACTCATCTGAAAGTTGTAATACGCTCTTCCTCGTTTTTTATGATTTTATGAGAGAAATGTAGGCTTATTTTTTGGAAAAACTGTTTTAAAATACTATGTATTCAAGCATTATATATAAGAAATTGAATTTTTTGATTTTTAGATTTCATTTGAAGAAAACTGAAAATTTCATTGAATCTTTGTTCAAAACGCACAAACAGGTCAAAACCAAATTAACCCGGTGGGTTTTAATTAAAATGTTGGTACAAAATTTTCAATAAAATACTTTTAATCGTATAAGAAAATAAAATTTATAGAAAACTTTATGGCGTCGTCGTGGAAAACGGGTTAATCGAACTTAACTAAAACTTTTTGCAGCCTCCTCTTTTAGACTACAAAATCAACCTGTAAAATTGGACACAAATCGAAAACACAAAATTTTTTGAAAGTCACAAAAACATTGAAAAAGCTTCTTTGCGCCCTCGTGCCCAAACGGGTTAACCGAACTCAACAAAAATTTGTTCCAGACTCTATTTTCGACTGCGAAATCCCCTTGTAAAGTTTGACACAAATCGGAAACACAAAATTTTTTGGAAGCCCGCCAGGCCAAAATGGGTTAAATTATTCCAACCAAATTTATACAACTAATTGGGATGGCTAAGAGGAACATTTGTGCAAAATTTCAAGTCAATCGGTAAAACCGTTTTGACTCGACATCAAAAACATTGAAAAAGCTTCATTGGGCCCTCGTGCCCAAACGGGTTAACCGAACTCAACAAAAATTTGTGCCAGACTCTTTTTTCGACTGCGAAACCACCTTGTAAAATTGGACACAAATCAGAAACACAAAATTTTTTGGAAGCCCGCCAGGCCGAAATGGGTTAATTTGTTCCAACCAAATTTATACAACTAATTCCGGTTGCTAAGACGAACATTTTTGCAAAATTTCAAGTCAATCGGTCAAGCCGTTTTGACTCGACATCCAAAAAACGACAAAGCTTAAAACAGCTCTGGAGCCGCAACCTGTTGACTTATAAAAATGTGACATAGCCTATGTCACCCCCGGGCTCCCAGAATCATTCCTTTAAAATTTTGTGACAATAGGACCAGTGGTTTTCACGTGAATCCTGGACAAACAAATAAACAAACAAATTTTTTTCTTTATATATTAGACTAGCTAATACCCGGTGCGCGTTGCTGCGCCTTTCAATGGAGGTTTAATTGAATTTGATTTTACTGCAAAAAGTTAACACAAAAATTACCCACGGTTTACACACCTAAATTTAAAAATGTATGAAAGCAATCTTTTTAAAACGATTTTTCTAGGATTATTCTAGTAATTTTTGAAACTTTCTGTAATTCAAAGCAGTACAAACTATTTTCCAAAATTTGACGTAATTTACTTCCAAAAAATTTTTTTTGACCAAACGTAGGACCGACAGTTAACAGACTCAACTCCATTTTCAAGTTGCTTCACACATATAAAATTTGACGTCAACCGGTCAAATCGTTTCTAATTTAGAATAAAATAACCAAAAAATTAATAAAAAGCTGTTGGGCCGCAATGGGTTAATGGAACTGAACAACATTTTTTTAGGGCTTTCTTTTAAGCCAAAGCAGAATTTCGAAAAATCGGACAAAATTTGGATCCAAAATTTTTTTTCTAAATCTATATACAAATTTTCATTAAAATCGGCTGGGCAGTTTAGGAGTCTATTCGCTACATACAAACAAACAAACAAACAAACATAAAAACAAACTTTCCCTTTTATATATATAGATTATTGTAATTAATGTATTGTAAATGAAATCCTTAGAATGAAAGTGTAAAGTATTTGCCAAGTGAATAAAAAACACTATTTCCTAGTGTTACCTAATTCTTAACGAACATTTTATAGAAAAATGACAAATAAAATTAAAGCTAGGACACGAAAATTCAGTCATTAAGGAAGTGATAAAAATTTTAGTATAATTTCAAGTTAAATAAGTGAAAGTTCGTTAACTATTAAGGAATTTTAAAACCACCAAGAAATAAATTTTATTTTATTTTTATTCCACAACAAATATTATATAGCTCAGTAGTTTAGTATTATATAAACGTCAAAAGTTTTGCAGAACAATGAACAACAACCGGAATTGTAAAAACCTTTAAAAGTTTTGTAAAATTTTCTTGTTTTAAATTGAAGAGTAACTTTTTATTGTGTTTAGTGCCTAAATTGTAGATATACTCGTATATTCTATTAAATATTTTATATAATAAAAATACATATGGGCGTACAAATAAAACTACGTTAAATATTTTGATTTTATTAACAAACCTCCTGTCATTCGAAAAAAACTATTGCGAGACTACAAAACTATTGAGAAAGAAAGCTTAAGTGGACTTTTTTAGATACCTAGATACCTTTGAGAATATAAAAGAATTTTTGAAAGCTTCAAAACTTAAAATAAAAATTTTAATTCAAAAACAGAATTTCACACGAAAACATTATAAAGCATTTACAAATTTGTATTTCAATTGAATATGCTAAATGTGTAATTTTCTTTGATTTGATGAAATCTTTGGTAAGATATTTTTAATCGCTAAACTGTAGGTTTCTCTTGCGTTTTGAAATAAAGATATAGAACTCAAACTGCTAAGCAATTTCTTAGAAAAGTTAACTCTAATCCATCCCAACACCGAAACTTCTTTACGAGTCCTTATTAATATTTAAATATAAGCCAAATCGGATTTCATGTAAGCTCTCTTGTAATTCATATAATAATTGTTATTTTGAAAACTATTTTGTAGTCTTAATAGCTTTCCATAATAGGTATACTTATATACCATTACACGTTTTGCACTATAAACAGTTTTTATTTGTATTGTACAGTTGTTTCTCTGACAGGGACTTTATTTAAAAAAATTAATAGTCTTCTAAATTTCAACAAGAGGTTTAATGCGACTCGAGGATATTTGTTTGAACTCTGTGATTTTTCATTTTTTAATTAGTTGACCCTTTTAAATGCAGATGACTCTAAATCATTTGTTACAGTAAAATTTAAAAAAAAATTCCAGATTGATGTGTATTTAAAAAGTGAAATTATCTGGGCTGTAAATGTTTATTTGTCAAACTCAACTCATCTTTTAACTCAATATTTAAGTGCTCTCATAAATTGACCAAATCACATATACGGTCATAACTTAGGCAGCCGCAATGTTGAGCTAAATAAAATATTTAGCGCACTTAAAATTTGAGGAGAGCATTGAGTTGAATTGAATATGAGTTTTTACAACTTTTAAAAGAACCCATTTGAAAGACTATATTTTTAATAAGTTAACTCTACTTCTACTCTCGAATATTTCACTAATTACTTTAACAAACTAATTACAGTATAGTTAAACAACCTTCAATTTAAAAAATTGCAATAATTTTATTCCACAAATCTCAAGTTTACACTTTTCACAAGTATCTAATTATAAAATAGTGAAAAAAAATTGTATAATTATTTTCTATGTAAATTTTCACACTTTATGTAAATTTCAATAAAGACTTAAGTTTTTAAATTACAGACTTTAATAAAATGAGTAAAGGAAATGTTCTAGTTACTTCCTTTTGAAGTCAGAAAAATTAAAACCCACAAAAAATGGAAAACAAAAGATTTTCCAAACAATTACTTTGTAATTATATTTTTATATTTCTGTGCCCACATACAATAACCGTTTATATCATTCTAAAAAATTTTACTTCCTGATAATAATAAACGAAACTTAATTTATGAATAAAATATAATATTGTCTACCTTATAATACAATTTACAATCATCGGAACTTATTCTTAATCAGACCTGTATATTTCAATTACCTGTTTCAAATACTACTGAAATTGAAAATTCAAGTCAAAACCATATAATGTTGAATCTCTTTCATAAACTTTTATTATTGGTATATTGAACTCAATGAATGACAATTATTGCAAAATACTTGAATACTTAGAAAATAATGGAATTTTTAATACTTAAGTATTTCTTGATACTAAAAACCTCTAAAATACTTGAGTTTTAGAAAATAATTACAAAAGTAATTTAAACTCAAAATTTTAAATAATTACTGAGAAATACAAGTATTTTTACTTGATTCTTTTATTTATTCTTTAATTTTATAATATCGAATTCTTAGTAATACTGATACTTGACAATGTAATGAGTATCAGGTGATGATACTTACAATTGTACTTAAGTACTTTTTTATTCAGTATTACTAATTTATATAGAAGTAATCAAGTTAAAGCAAAGATTTTAGAGTCTATAGAAAAGATTATACTTAAAAATAAATAAAAAGTTTAAAATTAGTGGTGCGTTCTTGTAGTGACAGATTTTTGATAATCATAATCTAATTTTAAAATTTTGGTTTTTCTGAGCCAAATTAGTTTTTAAATATGCAAATTAATGTAATAAATTTGATTTTTATCGTATTAAAATAAAATATGAATAAATTTTTTTTATATAATATCAAGTGAAGTTCAAATTGAATTTTGTATAAGACGTATTATATCTACAGAATATAAGACCTCTTGGAAACAAACAAAGAATTAAATTAAGAATATAACTTTTAAATTCATTTTTTTATAAAAAATATTTCGTTTTTTTGTTTAAAGTGTTGCAAAAAATTCTTAATTGTATCTTATTCAAAAAAAAAAAAACTATTTTACATATCTAATAAACATAAAATAAATTTTCTGTTTCATTTAAGATTGTTATTTTCAATTGTTTCATGTCTGACTATGAAAGTTATTTAAAATAAATAATATGAACTTTTTACACTGTTTTATATCGTCATATTTTCTGCATTAAGAGTCAACTTTATTAGAATTTGTTTCTTATATTCCAAGGAAATTTTCAAAAAAAAGAAACACAGAGAACTATCAGGTAGCTAGGATTGGGATTTTATATTCGGGGATCTAATTTAAGGAAAGACGGCTAAAATCATGATAATTCAGTAGGAAAATAATCATGAAAACGCTTTTTAAATAAAAAAATGGCTGTCATGGAACTTAATCGCACAGGCCAATGCTTCTCTTCCAGATCGAATAGAAAATTGTAATTCCGATTAAAAGACCAAAGTTGTTCGGAGTCTTGGGGATTCATAAAAAACTAACTTTTTTTTTTTTTACGAGTCTTGATGGAAAGCTTCGAAAGCCACTCAGAATCACTGGTAGTGTTGAACTTTATCAAACTAAAACAACCAACCTATTCAAAACCACATTTGGAACGGGCCTTAAAATTATGTATCGTTTTGTTTTTAGGATCGGGATTGGGAAAGTAAATTGGGTGTAGCGTTATTGAGGTTTAAGATTAAAAAATCGTATTCGGGATTTCATAAGATGGATGCTAATGTTCTGCTTAAATTTTATTGGAACAAACATATACAAATAAGAAAATAAATTTCCATTAAACATGTGCTTTGCCTTACCAATCCAACGGTGTAGGGATATCTGTCGCAATCAAGGAGTTGTCAAGTTGAAGCAGGAACCATCATGTTGGAAAACTTTGAGGGGAATCATTAATTGTTTGATTTCTTTGTAACACGTGTTCATCTCTACAAGAGGGATCATTTATAAGACGTCTAGCTCCATTGTGTCGATGGTGTAGAAGAGTTTCTGAGTTGAATATAGCATTATTAAGAGAGAATTTTGTAGTATCCATTATTTTAAAAGCTTCAAGGCTCTATTTTAAAATTAAATAGAACGCCACAATGGAATATATACCTCTCTAATAATTATTTCGTTATTTCTCCTTCATCGTGCTTTGTTCTTACTCTAAGTGGTATTCCGTGGTTTGTATATTGTTCATGATATACAAAAGCAAACTTAATAATTTTAAAATTTCAGTAGTTTTTGTAAGGAAAAACTTTCTCCATCTTTATTTATGTTTTGAAAAGTCACTTAAAAAGAAAAATGAAGAAAAGTTTTTTTAACTATTTTTAATAAGGTTCATTTTTAAATTTTAGTTTTTTGTATATTTTTTAATAAAAAACAAATCAAAGAATATTCAAATTACTTTTATTTGTTAGGTTCTTTTTAATAATATAACTTAAAATGATACTTGAACTTGTACAACCAATTTTTTTTACCATTGAAACTATTAAATTACTTATTTGAATAGAAATTGCTGATTACTTTTTCATTTTTTCATTTGACTACAAAGAAACAAATATTCAAAGTATCAAACAATGAAGGAAGTGGGGAAGGAATTGAAATAAAATTATAGTAAATAAAAAACAAAATATAAAAATAATAAGAGAATAATTGAATAAATTCATAAAATAAAAAAAAAACAAACCAATCATATATTCAAGGTCAAACAAAAAAATAGTTACATGTGAAAATGATAAAGCACGTGTCTTTGGAAAATTTTACAGAATAATATATTTTGTTTGTAACTTTGTAATATGGTTTTTGGATTGCCGATAAATGAGGAAGAAAATGTGTGTGTCCATAGGGAAGTAAGTATTAAACTGGAAATTAGTATTCTATCTCTTTTAGATTGTAAAATGTAAAAATAAATTAAAGATGGATTGTTCAAGCTTTTCTTCTTGCATAATGTTGTTTTTTATTGTGAAGTCTCATTATTTTATTTGGTGGCGCGACCCCGCCCCCCTGGGTCACTTTGGGCAGTCTGCGAAGCCGTTCTTTATTTTGGTTATTTTCTAGTATTGAACTATTACAACTCTCGTATGGAAATATATCTCATTTAAAGAGCCAGAGGCTTATATCACAAAATTTACAATCCTTCAACTTTTACAATTTTTATAATTTTTTTCAAAGTGGAAATATTTAGTAAATACAAGCACAAGTGAAAAATTTATCATACCCAGGGGTCCGAAACGAAACAATATTGCAAAAACCTACAAACAAAAAAAAAATACATTTAAAAAACTCTCAAAGAGTAGAGTCGTAAGTTTTAAGGCTATTTGTTGAAAATGCGTGCGTAAGGAACTAATTTTGAATTGGTACCTGATTTTTTATGAGGATTAAGTTTGAATAAGAACGTTGTAATTTCGGATATTAAATTAAAAAATAAATGTGTAGAATCCACCATAAAATGAACCGTTATTACAGGAAAAGCAAAATTTCTTTATTATAAAAAAGATTAAAAAGATTAGAAAACATACATGAATATAAAAATTATTTATCATTTAGAGAGACGATATTTTTTTCCAGTTTTATTTTGCAATGCGTTATCAATCCCCTTAAGGACTTATGACCCTGGAAGTTCTGACCTTGCACTATTATTTCAATAGCATATCTAAAAACTTTTTTGCGATGTTAATGAGATAAAAATTTTAACAAATACAATAGCAAAGAAAACTTTTTTAAATTTAATTAAATGGGCTTTAAAGTTTGTCGTACTTTCTATGGTAAAGTTGTAGCTCTTTATTTGTGTAACCATTTATATTAAATAAATTTTTTTGTTAAATTAAACTATTTTTGGGAACTTTTCACCTTTCTAGATTTTAAATATTTGCAAAATCGTAAAAATATGCAAAAAAAGAAGTGCCTGACGTTTTTGGGTTTCTGCACACCAGAGTTATGCATATAAACAAAAATCTCATATAATAAAATATTTTGATTTGTAATACGAATTTTTAAATTAACAAAATAGCAAATACTATAATGTGACGCCCCAGAAATTGGAAAACCAAACTTCGATTGATCTCCAAATATCAAGAAGATAGTTGCTATTGGCGGTTTTAAAATACAAACTCATAAAATAGACAAAAATTAAAATAGAATATTTCCTCTCGACAAGATATTTTATACTAACAATATTATTAATTGATCTCAATAAATTATCATAAATTATATTATTGGGACGTGCTTCTTGGACATGTTTTTATGTTTTTTATACATATATTATATCTGAAATAAAAAAATTTACAAACATAATGCTATAAATAATATATTTTTTATAATATATTTGTCTAGAATGAGGTGTAACAAACGCATTCAATTAAATGTGTTTTGGTGGATGTGTTTAATTATAAAAAAATAAAATATTAATGTTTTGTTGGATGTTTTTTATTTTAGAAAATAAAATAACCAAAATTGTCATAAGCAGGCCAAAAAATATTTTATTTATTTTTAATAAAAAAAAAATTTTTTGATGAAATAAAATTTATTTATTAGTTTATGAATTAATTCATTTCAGCTTTTAAAATCACAGACTATTTTCTGCAAATTTTAAATAAATAGTAAAACATTTTGTAAATAAAAATTAAGAAAACTATGCTTCACATTTGTATAGTATGTCTTAATTATTCGCTTTGATGCATTGCTTGCTTTGTTTAAGCAAATAAACCAAGCAATGTATCAAAGTAATTTCAAAAATTCCCTCATCTTTCCCATATCTCACTCTTAACTCTCCCTCATCTATCACCCATCCTTGCATCTTTCCCTCATAATCTTCTAAATATTTTTCTATTTAAAAAAAAGTTAAAAATGGAAGAAACTGGTGTTAAGTTTGGGCAAGTGGCATTGGGTATACAATATCTGAGTTTAATGCACCATAGAATCCAAATAAAATAAATTTTTTTTATACCCGTATGACTATATAGTCCAAGGGTATAATAAATTTGCCATTACGTTTGTGACGCAGAGAAGGAGGGGGGGTAGATATAGACTCAAGTGTATGGATCGGATCAGAATCGAAAAAAAAATCGATTTAGCTATGTATGTCCGTCCGTCTGTCCGTCCGTCCGTCCGTCTGTCCATCTGTCCGTCCGTCCGTCATCACGATAACTCAAAAAGTAAAGGAGCTAGGATTATGAAATTTTCACAAATTCGTTTTTATGCAAAAAACGGAATCGAGTTTGAAATTCAGCCATTTTGGTCCACGGGTTCGAGTACCTGCCATACAACTTATAATTTTATATGAGCATTACTCTATACCTATGGAAGCTGCGTGTCTGAAATTTTGCCAAAAGTAGTTTAGTATAATGGCCAAAGTTACTGCAAAATTTGGTTGGTCTACTGCAGAGGGTTCGAGTAGCTGCCATACAACTCCTTCTTTTATATGAGCTTTACACTACACCTGATGAAGCTGGGTGTCTGAAATTTTGCAAAAAATAGTTTAGTGTAATGGCCAAAGTTACTGCAAAATTTAGTTGGTCTACTGCTGAGGGTTCGAGTAGCTGCCATACAACTCCTTCTTTTATATGAGGATTACACTACACCAAATGAAGCTGGGTGTCTGAAATTTTGCCAAAAATAGTTTAGTGTAATGGCCAAGGTTACTGCAAAATTTGGTTGGTCTACTGCAAAGGGTTCTAGTTGCTGCCATACAACTCCTTCTTTTATATGAGCATTACTCTACACCTAATAAAGCTGAATGTTTGAAATTTTGCCAAAAGTAATTAACCGGATGATATAATGTATATGTTACGGTCATACGGGTATCCCAGAGTTGACACAGTCTACTCTACTACACTCTTCCTCGTTTTTTTGTTTGTTTGTAATACCGGTTTATTGTTTGTTATTTAGTTGTATAGAATTATTAAAATAATTGAATTTAAATGAATTATTAAATTCTTGGCAGCTGCTTTTAAAATCAAAAATTTCAATGTTATATTAGCGATCACTAATCAGTTCAGTATGTTTTGTGAGTTCAATATTATTACAGAGTGTTTAGCAATTAAACTTAATAATATAATTAAAATGTTTTTAAATTTAGAATAAAATAGTGATCATATTATTTATTGTTTATATAATATATAATTTTTTTTTTTTTTTTATTTTTTAATATAAATAATAATTCTCTTCGTTAATTAATTGATAATTAATTTGATGGTAATATATTAATATAATAATTGTATTTAATGTTATCAAAATAATTTTAAATGTAAATTTAAGTGGTTAAAATATATTTTGTTTAATTAAAATTTTTTTAAGTTTAATGTAATATGTAAATTGTTTATAAACTTAATATAGCGTGATTTTTAATAATGTAAAAAATTTGAATGATAAAAATATTAATTTTCTTTTAATTGAAATAAATTATGTAGTTCATAAACATTTAATTATAGTTAATAAAATGTTATTTTTCATTTAACTTAAATAAACTAGGTAAATATATAATTCATGTGTAATATTTATAGTGTAATCCAATAGTAATTTTTAAATAAATTTTCTTTATCATAAAATTTAAATTTTTGTTTTTTATTCTTTTAAAGCTGGTTCTATAAAAATTAATTTATTTGGTTATCAAATTTGTTTTGTTTTTTTTTTTTCTTAATTTTTTGTTCTAAAATTTATCAGTTTTAGCAAATAAAATACAGTGCAACTGTTCATGTAATTTTATATAAGTACATTATTTAGCAATATTCACTAATTATATCACTAATATAATTTTTTTTTTATACCCGTATGACTATATAGTCCAAGGGTATAATAAATTTGCCATTACGTTTGTAACGCAGAGAAGGAGGGGGGGTAGATATAGACTCAAGTGTATGGATCGGATCAGAATCGAAAAATAAATCGATTTAGCTATGTATGTCCGTCCGTCCGTCATCACGATAACTCAAAAAGTAAAGGAGCTAGGATTATGAAATTTTCACAAATTCGTTTTTATGCAAAAAACGGAATCGAGTTTTAAATTCAGCCATTTTGGTCCACGGGTTCGAGTACCTGCCATACAACTTCTAATTTTATATGAGCATTACTCTATACCCATGGAAGCTGCGTGTCTGAAATTTTGCCAAAAGTAGTTTAATATAATGGCCAAAGTTACTGCAAAATTTGATTGGTCTACTGCAGAGGGTTCGAGTAGCTGCCATACAACTCCTTCTTTTATATGAGCTTTACACTACACCTGATGAAGCTGGGTGTCTGAAATTTTGCAAAAAATAGTGTAGTGTAATGGCCAAAGTTACTGCAAAATTTAGTTGGTCTACTGCTGAGGGTTCGAGTGGCTGCCATACAACTCCTTCTTTTATATGAGGATTACACTACACCAAATGAAGCTGGATGTCTGAAATTTTGCCAAAAATAGTTTAGTGTAATGGCCAAAGTTACTGCAAAATTTGGTTGGTCTACTGCAAAGGGTTCGAGTAGCTGCCATACAACTCCTTCTTTTATATGAGCATTACTCTGCAGTCTGCACCTAATAAAGCTGAATGTTTGAAATTTTGCCAAAAGTAATTAACCGAATGATATAATGTATATGTTACGGTCATACGGGTATCCCAGAGTTGACACAGTCTACTCTACTACACTCTTCCTCGTTTAAACTAAATTAGGTATATTAAAATAATTCCAAATAAAATCTATAATTTCATAATGCAAAACTTCAATTCAAAAATCAACATTTATTTTACGTACACATAAATAATAGATACATTATTTAGCAAGGTTGAGTTGTTACATTATAGAATGTTAGCAACAAACAAGTTTTTCGATTTGAATCTAAACAAAGGAAGCAATATAGAATGTAGAGCAAAATTTTTGAAAAATATATATACAAAACATTAATAAATGGAAAAATAGATCATTATTGAAACAAAATAAACCTATAAAAAAATTTAAAATCTTTTATTAATATATTTAATTTAAGCAAGTACGCACTTAAATAAAAAAAAATATTAATTGAAATTAAAAAAAAATTATACCAAGAAGGGATTTGAACTAACGACCCCAAAATTTTATAAAATACGAAACATATAATAAGTAGACTAACTAACTTATTCATCTTCAAGTTTTTAAGATACAACAAGAAATTATATGAGTCATTTATTTATTTTTTGTGTATCTATTAACGGTTGTAACGGTTGTAATTTTATTTAACATACTTTTAAGATAATGTACATAATGAAATTACAAATAGTTTTTAATTAGAAAAAGTTCTCCTTTCAATTGACCTTCCGTCATTCTGTGACGGGCCAACAGCTAGTTAATTAGAACAAAATAAAAAAAGCTTAAAAAAGCATAAAAAATGTCATAAAAATAGAAGATACTAATTTCGAGAATGCGGTAATAAATCTTTTTGACGTTTGTTTTAGATTTTTTTATGTTTGTTTTTAATTCTTTTATATAAAATAAAGTTTTTTGAACATTTTGTCGTAGAAAAAAAAAATTCCCTTTTTTATATTCATACAGGAACAGGATATTACGTTTACTTTATTGTTTTTATAGCATAAAACGATTTGACGCGAGGTGTTGGTTATGCAAAACTCAATTTTTGCAAAATTTGTGGCCCTACATATCTTCTAATAGGTTCAGGCTAGAAACTTGAAATTTTGGGAGAAATTAATACTTATAAATTAGTAGGAGACGGTTAATAGTAAAATTCTAAGTAAAATTCCAAATTTTTTGTTCGCAATTTAATTCCTAGAACCTAGAAAATGGGTGGAGGGGAAAGTGAGATCCTTGAGAAATTTTGCAACCTTCCCCATCTAGGAGCTATTAACACTTAAAAATTAAAAATTTATTGTTTTTATAAGTAAGCAGTAACTTAATTACCAACGTCTATATTTCCTAAATTATACTTCATAACATTGAAGCTCCAACATTATATTTCGATAAAATACTCAGTGCGAAACACTATATAATTTTGAAAATGTGCTTTTTTTAAAAACCCTTGGTTTTTTTCATCACTTGTTTAAAGTAATTTTTGCAATTTTTGGAAAAAACTATTTTGTTTACTGTTTGTATTTTGAGTATCTATCTTGCGGTTTAAAAAATTTTAGCTAGTTTTAAAAATTTAATTAATGGTACATCAGATATAAATAAGTAAAATTTTTTTGTGTTCTTTTTAATTAGGAACATATTTTTAGGAACATAACACTGTGTTGGGTATTTTGAAAAATGTTCGATTATTTGTTTGGCTTGTGTCTATTTTGTCAGAGGAAAATGTTGGATATAGACAAAAACGAAATCTTACAATATAATTATAAAAATTTTGTTGCTGCGTTCTGTTAAAGAGGTCTCTTACTTGAAAATCTTTCCAAATTTCATTCAGAGATCATGGTTTATGAACTACTTATGCCTTCGTAGTGTATTCATACTAGAACTTTGAGAATGTTTATACTTGTATGATTATATAGTCAAAGGGTATAATAAATTTGCCATTACGTTTGTGACGTTTGTGTAGATATAGACTCAATATGTATCGGATCAGAATCGAAAAATAAATTGATTTAGCTATGTATGTCCGTCCGCCGCATAACTCAAAAACTAAAGGAGCTAGGATCTTGAAATTTTCGTAAATTGTTTTTTTTACAATAGCCGTCATCGCTATTTAAATCCAGCCATTTTGGTCCATGGGTTCGGGTAGCTTCCATACAATTTCTTATTTTATATGAGCATTACTCTCCACCTAATGAAGGTGGGTGTCTGAAATTTTGTTAAAAATAGTTTAGTGTAATGGCCAAAGTTTCTGCAAAATTTAGTTGGTCTACTGTAGAGGGTTCGAGTAGCTGCCATACAACTCCTTTTTTTATATGAGCATTACACTACACCTAATGAAGCTGGGTGTCTGAAATTTTTCCAAAAGTAATTAACCGGATTATATAATGTATATGTTACAGTCATATACGGGTATCCCAAAGTTGACACAGCCTACTTTACTACACTCTTCCTCGTTTTTATTATAAAAAGCTATTATGGGCAATAATAAAAAGTGTGGCATAGATTGGTTATACTTTAAATTTGAAAGTAAATTATTTAATTTTTAAAGTTTTTTTAAGTTTTAAGTAAATTTTACTTTAACTCACAATTTAGAACATTTTCATTTCATTTCAAATATTTCAGCATATAACAAAATTTTTGGATTGCACTGTTGTAAAATGTTTGTAAAATGTTTTATAATAAACTAAAAATTAAAAATTTTTCAGAATTAAATATGTTTTTATACTAAAACATGTTTCTTTGTTCACAAAATATTGGCATAATAATATCTCGTACAAAATACACTTATTTATGTATCAGAATTGTATATGTATAATTTTTTAAGGTATCTTGCTTTTAAGTTAATAAGCTTTTAATTATAAAACCAGAAAAAAAGTTATTCGAGTAGTGTACAGTAAATGTCCATTAAATGATTGAGCGGAAAATTATTTTGAACTGGTTTTTACGCGTGCTTGAAATTCGATCAAATCTATAATTAAGTCTGGTTACATAAATATTTAATAATTATTTCAATCCTCTCAACAAAACAGGAAATGCAACAAATAAATTATTTTGTGTATAGGTATACCAAGAATCAAACCAAATTTATTTTACTGTACATGGATATGTATTATAATTTCGAACTCAAACTAAGAACATGCTTACTTTACAGACGGTTCAAGCAGGTTTAGTGTTTTATAGGTTAACTATTTGAATTGTTTCTGGTTATGAAATTGAAGTATGATTTTAAAATTTTTGTTAAACAAGTGATGAAAAAAAACCAAGGGTTTTTAAAAAAGCACATTTTCAAAATTATATTGTATTACATACTGAGTTTAACTTTGGAAATATTACTTGGAAATAGTTACTACTGACTTATAAAATTTACTGCTAACAGTAAATTTTTTATTTAAAAGTTGTTATAGCCCTTCAATGGGGAAGGTTGCCAAATTTCTCAAGAATCTAACTTCAACCCTCCCCCCCTTCTCATCCTCTAATTTTTTAGGTTCTAGGAATTAAATTGTGAATTACACAAAAATTTGGAATTTTACTTAGAATTTTATTATCTAAGCAAAAATCGGTAAAACTGAGAGACACTTTCTTCAATTTAAGGAACTCCTTTAAAATTTAAGAAAAACCTTTAACATATGTTAAAATATAATGTTGGACCTTTAAATTTTGTATATTAATAAAAAAAAAATTGGACAGGTATTCAAGTTACAGGTGCTTGAAAATAGCATAATTTCAATTTTCGGGCCCTTATAGCTCCTAAACAGGGGGCTTGACAAAAAAATTTTGTTAACTGACTCCTACTATTTTTTTAGGATCTAACTTCTCCCAAAATTGCAAGACCCTAGCTTGAACCGTTTTGAAGATATGTGGGGCCAAAAATTTTGCAAAAATTGAGTTTTATATAATGGTAAATTTTAGTACCGTATGGCAACTCTATACATTTAAACGATATATTTTTGTAAAGCCTATAAAAGCAGCTCTCTAATACCGTTTTTCGATTGAAAATAAACCTAACAGAACCCTTGTTATATCAATTTAAATATAGGGCTTTTTTGGAATTTTCAGAGGCTGTAACTTCGTCACCCTTCAAAATTAAGAAAAACCTTTAACACATGTTGAAATATAATTATAGAGCTTTGAATTTTGTCTATCACTAAAAAAAAATTTGGACAGGTATTCAAGTTACAGATGTTTAAAAATAGCAAAATTTCAATTTTCAAGCCCTTATAGCTCCTAAATCGGGGGCTTGACAAAAAAATTTTGTTAACCGACTCATACTAATTTCTCAGTATCTAACTTCTTCCAAAATTTCAAGACCCTAGCTTGAACCGTTCAGAAGATATATGTGTCCAAAAATTTTGCGAAAATTGAGTTTTGCGTAATGTTAAATTTTAGTACCCTATGGCAACCCTAAACATTTGCCTTGTAAAAATTTATAAAGTTTATGAAACCAGCTATCATTTGCCGTTTTCAGATTGAAAATATATGTAACAGAACTCTTGTTATAACAATTTAAATATAGGGCTTTTTCCAACTTTGGAGGGCTGTAGCCCCGTAACAGGTGGGGCTACAGAAAAAAATTCTTCTACGAAATTATTTTTTTTGCAAAAGCTACCCATGGTTAAAATTTCTTTACTCTATTTCAAACGGTGCAAAAGTTTTTGTAAACATATGTACGGACGGACGGACGGACGGACGGACAGAGTGAAGCTATATAGGCACATTTTTACAAAATTTTTTGAAAATGTGCTAAAAATTAAATTTTTCTAAAACCAGAACCAATTTTCTATATACAATTTCACAAACAATTCTGATTAAGTTAGGCTTCTAAAACTTCAAAATAAAGCCATGGTAATAATTCAAAGGATAAATAGATATACTTCAATCGAATGTATTTAAATAACGACTTACAATCGCTTATTTTAATATCTGAGACTAAGTACATTTCCTATATGGCACCTTAATTATGTCCTTTTTATGTATTACTAGCAGATTTACCCGGCGTTGCCCGGAAGCTTGCAAATTGTAAATACGCAAGCTTCAGCCAATTTTTTGAAATACTACTTTGCTTATAAGTGAAGCCACAAAAAAATATTTGTGGAGTTCCGTTAACCCATCGTGGCCCAACAGCTTTTTATAGGTTTTTTCGTTGCTTTGTTATATATATTAGAAATGATTTATCCGATTAACTTCATATTTTGTATATTTGTTCTTCTTTGAAAATGAAGTTCAATTTACTAACAGACTTGGAAGTTGTTAACCCCTGTCGACCCGACGATTGTTCAAAAAAAAATTTGTAAGTAAATTACGTCCAATTTCTGAAAGTAGGTACAACTTCTTTGAATTAGGGGAATGCTTAAAAAAATGTTTTGTCGAGTTCTTTTAACCGATTGCGAAACAAAAACTTTAAAAAACAGTTTGAACGAATATCTCTAATTTTTCTATACATGGTGCTTCTTGAGAATTTGGTGCTCCTTGACGATAGAGCTGAGGATGTTAGGTTCCCGGCGAATAATGTTAACTGAATTAAAATTACTATTGGTCAAATGGGGATACTAAGTTTGCCATTATGTCATTATACTATGTCAATAGTAGTTATCTTGAATTGCCAACGTTTGAATAAAATATAGTCGATGGTTTAGAAAAGATTTAAAAATTTGCTTTTCAACTTATATTTTGTTTAGTACTCACCTGAAAGTTGTAATACGCTCTTCCTCGTTTTTTTATGATTTGATGAGAGAAATGTAGGCTTATTTTTTGGAAAAACTATTTTAAAATACTATGTTTTTCAGCATTATATATAAGAAATTGAATTTTTTGATTTTTAGATTTCATTTGAAGAAAACTGAAAATTTCATTGAATCTTTGTTCAAAACGCACAAACAGGTCAAAACCAAATTAACCATGTGGGTTTTAATTAAAATGTTGGTACAAAATTTTCAATAAAATACTTTTAATCGTATAAAAAAATAAAATTTATAGAAAACTTCATGGCGTCGTCGTGGAAAACGGGTTAATCGAATTAACTAAAACTTTTTGCAGCCTCTCTTTAGACTGCAAAATCAACCTGTAAAATTGGACACAAATCGAAAACACAAAATTTTTTGAAAGTCCGCCAGACCGAAATGGGTATAATTATTCCAACCAAATTTATACAACTAATTGCGGTTGCTAAGAGGAACATTTGTGCAAAATTTCAAGTCAATCGGTCAAACCACTTTGACTCGACATCAAAAACATTGAAAAAGCTTCATTGGGCCCTCGTGCCCAAACGGGTTAACCGAACCCAACAAAAATTTGTGCCAGCCTTTCTTTTCGACTGCAAAACCACCCTGTAAAATTGGACACAAATCGGAAACAAATAATTTTTTGGAAGCCCGCCGGGCCGAAATGGGTTAATATTTTCGAACCATCTTTATACAACTAATTCCGTTTGCTAAGAGGAAGATTTGTGCAAAATTTCAAGTCAATCGGTCAAACTGTTTTGGCTCGACATCAAAAACATTGAAAAAGCTTCATTGCGCCCTCGTGCCCAAACGGGTTAATCGAACCCAACAAAAATTTGTGCCAGCCTCTCTTTTTGACTGCAAACCCACCCTGTAAAATTGGACACAAATCGGAAACACAAAATTTTTTGGAAGCCCGCCGGGCCGAAAGGGGTTAATTTATTCCAACCAACTTTATACCATTAATTCCGTTTATTAAGAAGAACATTCGTGCAAAATTTAAAGTTAATCGGTCAAACCGTTTCGACTCGACATCAAAAAAACGAAAAAGCTTAAAACGGCTCTGGAGTCGCAACCTGTTGACTTATAAAAATGCGACATAGCCTATGTCACCCCCCGGGCTCCCAGAATTATTCCTTTAAAATTTTGTGACAATCGGACCAGTGGTTTTCACGTGAATCCTGGACAAACAAACAAACAAACAAACAAACAAACAAACCAATAAACAAACAAACAAATTTTCTTCTTTATATATTAGATTACTCGAGGATATTAAATTGTAAATCCAAGTACAGTTTGTATAATAGGTAATTTCAAAGTTTTACATGCGTTAAAATATTGGAGTTAATTTTTGGACTAAAAGTGGAATAAAGTTTTTTACTTTTTTACAGACACAAAAAAAACCAAGAATAAACTTTTCGTAAGTTTTTAAAGTGCAATAGAAAAACCGGAAATAACTTAACGAAGAATTAAAAGTTTCGTTTTGTTAAATTGTTTAAATCGATAGAACAGAAATGGAAAATGTAGAAAATATAGATAATAGTCTATTGAAAAGGGGACTAACCTTGCTTGAAGTAAAGAAAAATATTGGTCAAAACTATTTTTATTGCACCTATTGTTTGGTAAAAATTTTTAAGTAAAAAGTTGTTAATAGAAATAAAAGTTTTCATTAGGTTACTTAGAAAAGTGTTTTTTTTAGCAAGTTTTTTCTTTATGTGTAAAAGTTAATTTTTCTATTATTTATATAGATATAGATGAATGTTACTAACCTTTGTAAAAGTTTTAAAGTATCTTTTTATATGAAAAATATATGTATATATATATATATATGTATGCATTGCCTAATATATGTAACTAATCCATTTTGAGAAAGAAAAACTTTTAGAAACATTTGATAAAGTTTGTGAATTACCTTTAATTATAAAAAAATTTTTTTAAAAAATCTCAAGAGGAAAATTCCCAAAGACATTTTGCTTAAAAAAAATCTCAAAAGCTGAGTTCCTCAAGATCAAGTCTCCAAATCCATAACTCTCAAAACCAAAATCTCTAAAAAATATAATCTTTATACTCTGAACAAAACGTATATTATAAAATATTGATCCTAATTCAGAATCTCGCATAGGTATACTTAAGTTATTAGAGATCTACTTGGAGATTTTGGTATTGTGAAATTTTAGCTTTTGCAGATTTCGTTCTTTAGGATCTTATATTTTAGAGATTTTGTACCGATCCCATTATTGAAATATGTTGAATAACAAGTAAAGCTATGAACTCTCCTTACAAGGGCTTTTTAATTTAAATACTAAATAAAATTTTTCTTTAAACAAATGCACATAATGCATCATGTAATTGAGAATAATAAATTTTCTATTTATCATAGTTTTTGCATAAATTTTTCTCTCAATTATCTTCCAATTAATGATAAATGAATCATGAAATCGATAATTAGAAAATTCATTTATTCAAATGTAAATTTGAAAAGTTTTTTTTAAAAAAAAGTTAAATACCTATTCATTGGAAAAATAAAGTTAAGTTTAAAAAACAAATTAAATATGGAAGTATTTAAAAATGAAGAAAAGTCTAATATTATAAGGTTTAAAGGCAGAGTTGCATCAAAACAATGCCGTAAAATTTCAGATGCCGACTAGTGATTAGTACTTAAAATATATTTAACAATCACTCTGACTTTAATATTATTTTCAAAACTTTTCTAATTATTCGTTTAGTAAATATGTACTTTATTATTAATGCAGGTACTGTATAAATTGTTTGACTAACTAAATTCAAAATTATCACCAGGACATTTAATATATATAGCTGCGTGACACAGTAAGAGTTCCAACCTTTCATGCAAAAAGCCCGGGTTCGAATCTCAACAAAAGTGAAAAGGATTTTATCAGGTTTTTTCCTCGACTCAGGTACTAGACATCTGCACAATTGTATTCAAAAGCGCTTTCAAATCATTCTATAATAAGTAAAACTTTTCATATTCGGTTTTGAAAGCTTTCAAACCAAATGCATTCATTACAAATAATTATAGAATAGAGTAAATGAAATACAAAATTATTGTAGAATAGAATGAATATGTATTTGATTTATTATGTGTACCCGAAAATAGAATATTTATAGTATTTGTATTTATATATCGAGTACACCAAATATAATAAAAATATTTATAGTATTTGAATTTATATACCGAGTACACCAAATATAATAAAAAAAATTTTAATATGTAGTACGTATAACCAGTATGTATTATATCGATGAGTAATATGTAGCTTTGTTTGTTTTTTTATCTTCTTTTTGTTTTCTTTTTTTCTTTTTCTTTGTCATTATATTTAGAGTACTCGGTATACTTGGTGTATTTTAAAAGATTTGGAAGAATTGAAATTTGATTTTCAAGACATCAAAGTATTTATGAAAAAAAAAGCTTTTCAATTTGTTATTTGAAATAAAACTAATAGATTAAATATAGTTAAGTTGTAGTTTGAGTATATACCATATTTAAAGCTTTGAGAACGAATGTATTGAATTAGAGTACAGTATTTGAATATATTCGATAATTTTAATAAAGGAATATATTTGTGCAGATCTCTATCAGGTACCATCCGCCATTGTTTTTTAATTAATGGCTTAAAAATGAACACTAATCTTCTAATTAAAATTACCTTATTATAAGATATCTAAGATCAATTCTAATAACACGAATGATCACCTGTTCCAGCATATACCTATGTTATTAACAGGCTTATTAGTCTAGCAGCTGTGAATAGTTAGCACTTAAAAAATGGTGCTAACTGCTTAACTGTTAGGTTAAAAAGCCGATCTATATCATAGGAACATATTTTGACTGGGGGTAATATTAAATTCGTATTATTAGAAATGATTTTAATGAATGCCACATACAATTTGAACATTCGCTAGTAGTATGTCTTAAAATATTTAGTCTTTTTCTGAGGAAAATTTCATAACAACCGGACACTTGTTTCTTTTATAAATCTTTACCGATTAATTCTGAAGAAATAATGGAGTTCTATGAGATGATTATCTAACTCAAAGGTCATCAACTGTCTGACCTTTGATTTTATTATAATAATTCAGTAGATTTTTTTTTAAATTAAATTCATAAAAATATCAATTAAATAATTAATTTGTGTTTTAAATCATTTGAAATTTTTATTTTACAAAAATTTCTAAAAATTAAATTTCCTTTTGTTGGGAAAATTTTACGTTTTATTTTGAATAATTTTTTAATCGTAAATTTTAAATCGCAAAAATCAATTAAAAAAAAATTTATAGGGTTTTTCATCCCAACAGAAAAGATATAAAAAAAATTAAAATAGAAATATGTAGAATAGAAGAAAAAGGTTAACGCAGCATTATATTATTGTGGTTTATATATTTTGATAGAATGCTGAAAAAAAGAGGTTTGTAATAAAAATCAATACTCTTTTTTTAAATAATTATTAAAAAATTTGATAACTCACATTTAGTAAACTCATGTTTACTGTTTCAGGCTTTTGTTTAAATGATTTTTTCATTCAATTCTATTGTAAAAATTTAAAAGAGTTTCAACGTTTAGAGTTTTAGGTCAAGCTTGAAAATAAAGGAGATTTTACTACCTTTCAGATTTAAGCCAGATCTAAATCAAAAGTCTATTATATAACATGTCCTTATAAAAAAAGTATGTGGGTTTACAACTTATGTTGTGTATGTATTATAAATATAAATCACGTTAGTAAAAACTCCTATATACCTTAATCAACTCCTAAATTTAATTTGAAAGACCTATCGAAAGTGTCACATAGATCAAAGTTTAAATATAATATCACACCGCTCCAGCATATATATTTTTTAAGTGCTAACTGTTCATCTTTTAGGCTGCCTGTATACATATACCATATGTACATGTTGGAACAGGGGGTCATATTATATTCGTATTATTAAAATTGATTTAAATGAATTCAATTTAAAATTTAAATATGAAATAGTATTAGTCCTTATAACACGTAATCTTAGATTTTCAATAGTTACAATTCTATTTCTAAATTCTATTTTATATTGTAATATTTTTAATAGTATTCGAGTTATAGGGTATTCTATATCTGTGAGTTATATTATTCAATAAAGTTCTTGGTTTATACTTTGTATTTGTTTATACTGTTATTATATATTAATATATTTTTAACTAAAGAAATAATTATTATTATATCTTAATTTACTTTCATTAATTATTGATTAAGCTATTAATTAGAACCCAATGGCAAATGGTAGCTGAGTCGAGTGTAAAACCAGATAAAAGTTTTTCACTGAAATTCAAATCCGAGCCTGTTGCATAAAATTTACTTACTTTATTCATCATATGAAATGCTTAGATCTGTATCTAATTTACTAACTAAATTAATAAACAATCTTGATAACAAAAAATTTTATAATATTATATTCCCTAATTATTAGCCTTAACTTTTTATAGTAAAGTTTTACCCTCGTTTTACTCGTTTAATTCATTTAAAACTTCCTTGCCATAGATTTGTAAAAGCCTCGCGTTCAAGTTTATCAACTCTATAGTGTTTGGAGCTACCGAAGGGCTGTGTTAAATAACTACACTTTTAAAAGATTGCATTGGAACTAATAGAAACGAAAATAGCTCAACCATTTTTAAGTGACTTACTAGCTTTTATTCGGCGCATAATTTATAACAGCTGGATAAGATTTTCAATCCTTCTTGACAATTTTGTATCACTACTGCCAAAGTAAAACTTTTTACAAATCAACATTGTGCTTGTATTAAAAATTTTGTAAAAAATATATGAATCTACTAGTGAACGGTACACTCAAACCCAATGGGAATAAAACTCAAACACAATAATGGGAAATTAGTCAAAATAAAATATAATTTTATGTTTTAATTTAATGTCAGGTTTTTTAGAATAAAAAAATAAACAGCAATGAAAGGCAAATATTCTGTACCAAAAAATAATATTTGTTTGATAAACTTAAAAAAAATTTTTAAGTTTATTTTATTTTATACTAGCTTATACCCGGTGCGCGTTGCTGCGCCTCTCAATGGAGGTTTAATTGAATTTGATGTTACTGCAAAAAGTTAACACAAAACTTACACACGGTTTACACATGTAAATTTTAAAATGTGTGAAAGCAATCTTTTTAAACGTTTTTTCTAGGATTATTCTAGTAATTTTTGAAATTTTCTGTAATGCAAAGCAGTACGAACTACTTTCCAAATTTTGCCGTAATTTATTTCCAAAACAATTTTTTTGAAAAATCGTAGGACCGACTGTTAACTGACTCAACTCCATTTTCAAGTTGCTTCACACATATAAAATTAGAGGTAAACCGGTCAAATCGTTTCTTATTTAGAGTTAAGTAACGCAAAAATCTATTAAAAGCAACTGTGCCCCACTGGGTTAACGGAACTACACTTTCTCTTTGGGCAAAGCAGTATTGCGCAAAATTGGACGTAATTTGCTTCCAAATCACTTAACAAAATTTTTTTGAGGCTTTCTTTTTAGCCAAAGCAGTACTTCGCAAATTTTGACAATATTAGCTTCCAAAATTATTTTGACCAACCATTATTTTGTCAAACCGTTTTTAATTTAGAGTTAAGTATTGAAAAAACCTATAAAAAGTTGTTGGCCCCAATGGGTAAATGAAAGTCAATAAAATTTTTTTGTCGGTTTTCTTTTTAGCCAAAGCAGAATATCATAAAATCGGACAAAATTCGGACCCAAAATTTTTTTTGACACTCCGTCGGCCCGACATGGGTTAACAAATTCCAGAACTGTTAATAGTGTCAACTCAATTCTCAAGGAGAATCACGTATACAAAATTTAAAGTCAATCGGTCAAACCGTTTCGAATTTAGAGTAAAATATTGAAAAAACCTAGAAAAAGCTGTTGGGCCGCAATGGGTTAATGGAACTCAACAAAATTTTTTTTGGGGCTTTCTTTTAAGCCAAAGCAGAATTTCGTAAAATCGGACAAAATTTGGACCCAAAATTTTTTTTGACCACCCGTCGGCCCGACATGGGTTAACAAATTCCAAAACTGTCAATAGTATCTACTCAATTCTCAAAGAGTATCACGTAGGTATACAAAATTTGAAGTCAATCGGTCAAACCGTTTTCATTTTAGAACAAAGAAGTTTAAATACTTGCACCACAGCCCCAACTTGGCGGTCCGTTAGAGCAAAATTTTTGGGCCACGATTTCTTTCCGTACCCAAAAACCCCTATATACAAATTTTCATGAAAATCGGCTGGACAGTTTAGGAGTCTATTCGCTACATACAAACAAACAAACATACAAACAAACATTCCCTTTTATATATATAAGTAGATTTATTATCGTCATTAAACAAAATTTTTTAATGACACTTTTCATTCAATGTCAAAAATTTCCATTCAAATTTTGAATATAAAAAAAAAGAAAAATATAAAATTATTTGTATATTTTTCAATGTTAATGTATTCCTATATAATTTTTTATTATTTTTTAAAAGATCATTTACAGAATACAGGAAAAGCAGTGCTGTATACTTTATTTGTTAAATTTAATTTTTTTTTTAAGGCTTACAAAGCATTAAAATGATTTTAATTAAATCAAAATTATTTAAAAAGTACGCTACTTTAGATGAAACCAGTAGCAAGTAAGCAGAACTTAAATTGTTTTTTAATAACTATAGGTATTTAACAAAAATACCTATATAGCATTTTCTGGTTAAATGAAACAATTTTCCAATAAAATGAAATTCTTGTTCAATTGAATGAAACTCTTTTCCAATAGAATGAAACCTTTTTCGAAATAAATTAAAGTTTTTTAAAAATAAATAAAAGCATTTTCATAGTAAATAAAACTAAAAAAATTTCAAATAAAATGTTTATTAATACTCAGTCTAATTTTAATTATTATTCTAAAATATAATGATGGTATATCTTGTTGAAATTTATACTGTAGCTTACTAATGACATAAGTATGGCGGAAATTGAAAATGGGCAAAATCAAGCCATATGTTCGAATCCTGGAATATTTTGATTGAAATACCTCAAATTTGGTAGGGTATTGTCATATGTTAATAAAATTTAAAATAAACTCAAGCGGGTGTTCGGGAACCTTCCACGTAACTCCGCAACTCTAACAATGCAAGGAAGAACGTAGTTAATGTATATACAAGGTTTTATAGAACAAATTAAAATCAAATTCATTTAGAATTCCAGATAATTTCTTTATAATAATATGTAGATTAGTACATAGCATATTAGTTATTAATTTATTTATTTTTTTGTCCTTAATACATATTTTATTATCATTTTACTTTCAATTGTTTTTAAATATTCATATATATTATATAAAAGTTAATAACATAAGCTTAAAGAATTTGTTTTAAATCTTTTACCTCATAACATTTAATTTTATTGTTATTATTGTCACTTCTAAAGTAATACAGATTAAAAAAATCTAGGTTATAAATGAAAATAGGTTAACAATCAACAAACATAGTTTATAAGAATTAAACAAAAGGATTGTGAAAGCAAAATCTTTGATTAAGAAAGTTTTATTGCATTTTAAAACTATTTCAAAAGAATTTAATTAAATGAATTTAATATAATATTATATAAGGAAATTAATTATATTTTAAGATCTCTTAATACCGTATATTGTATTTTATTGACACAAGACAAGATTATATTACACAAGATTTTTTAATAATTTTTAATGACTAAGTGGAAAAATTTAAGTCTTAAAATAAAATAAATAAGAAGGTTGTAGTTGCCCTTGTGAACTTTCTGATACCGGTGTGAACTAATTTTAGCTACTAATTTTAACACAAAACTACACAGTTACCCAGAATTCAGATCTTAACATTTAGAGACTTCACAGAAGTGATTATAACTTTTATGTATCAGAAGCCGTGGATCGATTTAAGAGAACTAAAATAGTGGCCGAATAGGTAACCTACAAGTAGTTTTAAATACCCTTTATTAAAACTTTAATACGTGTACGGATATAGATTTTCTATGCTGATTCGACTCATATACTTGAATTTTAAATCTACCAATTCTAGATGGATGCACTACAAACAGAGAAGTAAGTTCGAACGGGTATAAAAATATAATAGTTGCAGAAAGTATGTTGCAGATTACTAATTTTAATAAAGTTTGATTGCGAAATTTGCGCATATGACTTTATTTAGTCAATAATAAAATAGATTCATCCAGCTGTAACAGCGCGTTCCCGTCTTTTCCACGGTGTTTTTAAAATTATTTATTTAATTTTATAAAATTTCTGTAAAACGTAGATATTTAGTTTTCTGACATAAAAAGAGATTTTGTACTGCTCCTAAATAAAGTATATAAAATAAAAATGTTGGACTTTCACCTTTTTCTGGAACCTCCGCTGATTTTTCGTTTTTTTTGTTTTAAGGCTTTTTATAAAAAAAATTTAGTTATTACTGCAATTTTATGATGCATTTATTAAGTGTTTTATAACAAACCAATTTTTATTGCCTTAGTTCACTTTCACTTCTGGCGTTAGTTTGCAGAGTGAACATACATACAAAAATATTTTTTCTAATTTTAAAGTGCTTACACATTTTGCGGCGCTGTAAAAATGAGCCGCTTTCATTGAATGAAATCAAATATAAAATCTTTTATTTGACACAATTTTGGAATATATTTTATATGACACGATTTATATTCGAAAAACTCCCGGTTATGACTTCAAATCGAATGGCCTTAAGTCACGACTTGAAGAAAATCATCCAAATACAAAATCAAGTTTAAAAATTCTTTTAATGGATGGTTTTTTAATAAAAACAATTAATAAAAGCCATTAGCCATAAAGCTAGCTTAGTTTAGTAAATCTTGATCAAGTCAAGAAATCAAGTTTCAAAAACTATCGTTTTAAAAAATGATTTACTAAACTTTCTGAAATGGTGTAGGAAGTCTTGAGCTAACTAAATTTACAAAACTTTCAAATATTAAAGACTGAAATTATACTTTAAAGATAAATCTACTGAGTTTTAAATATAGGTATTTCTTAATTTCTTCCATTTTAAATCAGCGATATGCATTTTATTTTAGATGTCACTTGAATTTCTATTTCATTTTAATCCTCATCCTGATTTAAAAGTTGATCTGGTCTGGGTCGCAAAATCAGTTATTGATTCTTGCGTTTTGTTTTTCGTAAGTTTTTAAAGTATTAAGAACTGGAGCCTCTTCAAAATATTTAAGCAATTGCAAAATTTAATTGTAATGAATTCGCCTAAATATTTAAGTAATTAGAAGTTTTCCAAGGTTTTAACTTATCTGTGTGTTATAATCTTAAGATAAACCTATACCGTAAAGTTCTGAATACAATACCCGGGTACTCTAATTGGAAAATGGCAATATTCTGAAAAAATAATAAATCCAATTAGTATACCCGGGTACACTAATTAGTTTTCTATACCAGGGTACACTATTCGGAACAACAAAAAATTATATATGATAGGGAATGTATTATGGAAAATAAAATTAAAGCAATTAGTATAATTCACAAAACAAAATAACTATATTACTTATTCAAAATAAAAAAATATATATACATAGCTTATTAATAATAAAAAAAATCTGCAAATATACATTAATTAATTAATAATAGAAAAACTAGATACATTTATTAAGATATAGTCTGATTAAATTTTTTAAATAATTTTTTAAACTATTACTTATTAGCCAGTTAAACCAATTCGAAAAGCTCCTGTGTATCAACTTCACTTGAAGTTTCGCTGATATATTCATCATCATCAGAAGAAGTCTGATTATCAATTACACGTTCATCAATAGTTTCTATATCATCATCAAAATTCGCTAACTTTGCATTAGCTTCATCAACCCCGACCAGCTCATAAGTTGTATTATTTGGTTCAGTTTGGATTTCAGAAATATTTGATTCATGTACGTCCCCGCAAGATTTAAGAATATTTTGAAGGCGACAATTTAATTTTTCCAAACATATTTCTTTTCCAAACTCTCCAACTCCGCAACACTCAAATGACCTTTCAATGATTTCTGGCGAAATTTGTTTTAAAGCTGAAGATGTAAAATCAACAATATCTTGATAAGTCGGTTTTTCCTGTATCCTTTTTTTGTAAATTCCTCTTTACCATTTATAAGCCAATCATTCCACTCATAAAATTTTTAAATGGATAGTTAATTGAAACATCAAATGGTTGTAAAAATGATGTAGTTTTTGGAGGTATTATGATTGACTCTGCAATGCATAGCTTCTTTAGTTCTTTTGTCACTTCATCCATTAAATGGCAACTATAAGAATTAAAAGTAACTTTTCAATACCAAAAGAACTGTTCTCCTTATAGAAACACTTTTTCATCCAACGTAACATTAAATCTGTGGTCATCGAACCACCCAAACTAACACAAAGATCGATGTCTTTTTTTTTTATTTTTAAATTTATTTGCGAAAAAACAAATCCAATTAGTGTACCCGGGGTACTGTAATTGGAAAAATGTTCCAATTAGTGTACCCGGGGTACTTTATTCGGGGGGGTACTGTATTCAGAACTTTACGGTATACAGAGTTATTTAAAATTCTTATGAAAAGTACAAAACTTTAATATATATCTTTTTATACACCACTTTTGTATAGAGTATTAAAACCATTTTCACATGTACAATTTGAACTTTTTCTTACCAAGATAAAAATTAAAGCAAGTAAATGTATAAAGTAATTAAAACGCCTTTTTTTGTTTGGGGATACAGGAAACAAAAGCAAATATTTTTAGGACGATAAGAAGAAAAAAAAAGTTGCTAATTCTATTAATTGCATTTTCACTAAATTTAATTTTTTTTTTCTTTTTAGGTCAAATAAAAGTGCTTACAAACCCAAAACTGAGAAAATTTTCATTAAACACTTTGTATAAAAGAAAATTCAATATAAAAGTTTCAAAGGAAAATCTAAATCTATTAAAGTACTGATTTCATTAAAGATTAAAATGTATTTTGTTTATTCAATTTAATTTTGGTAAAAAATAAAAACAATTAAAAAAAATTAAAAATTTTTTTAAATATTTTTGAAATTGTTTTAGAAAACTGCAATCTTAGCATTTTGAATTTTGGTAAGTTTTATGTTTCTTTTAAAAGTTTCTTTACCCCATCTCTTCACACAATTAACTGTTGTTCTTTTTTTTAGTAAACAAATGCCTTATGTATTTATTATTAGCTGTTTTTTGTAATTTGTTATATATCATATACTAATGATATACATTTCTATTAATATAAATAAAAACGAGGAAGAGTGTAGTAGAGTAGACTGTGTCAGCTGTGGGATACCCGTATGACCGTTATATAAACAATGTATCATTATTATTATAAACATTAATTACTTTTGGCAAAATTTCAAACATACCACCTTTATTAGGTGTAGTGTAATGCTCATATAAAAGAAGGAGTTGTATGGCAGCTACTCGAACGCTCTGCAGTATACCAACTAAATTTTGCAGTATTTTTGGCCATTCCACTAAACTTTTTTGGCAAAATTTCAGACACCCAACTTTAATAGGTATAGAGTAATGCTCATATAAAATAAGAAGTTGTATGGCAGCTACTCGAACTCACTGCAGCAGACTAACCAAATTTTGCAGAGTTGAAGAGTTTGAAATAGAGTAAAGAAGTTTTAACCATGGGTAGTTTTTGCAAAAAAAATAATTTCGTAGAAGAATTTTTTTCTGTAGCCCCACCTGCTCCGGGGCTACAGCCACACAAAGTTGGAAAAAGTTCTATATTTAAATTGTTATAACAAGAGTTCTGTTCTCTATATTTTTAATCTGAAAACGGCAAACGATAGCTGGTTTTATAAACTTTATAAAATTTTAAAAGGCAAATGTTTATGGTTGCCATACGGTACTAAAATTTACCATTGCGCAAAACTCAGTTTTTGCAAAATTTTTGGCCCCACATATCTTCTAAACCAGTGATGGCAAATCGACGGCACACGTGCCAAACTTGGCACGATACACAATTTTTGCTGGCACACTCGAGTTTTGATATTTATTTTTATCTATTAATCTTTTAATTAAAGTTTAATAAGTTATCTTATTTATTTTAGCATTGTTTAATATTATTTTGTCTTTAAAATATATATTTTTCAAATACTGACACAATTTATTGCTTTCATTTTACTTTTAAAGTCAGTTAGCGTCAAAGTTTAGCATTATGTTTCATCCTCAATTTCAACTCCAATTTTTTTTAGCAATAAATTATTTGATGTTGTGCATAGTTATTATTTGTGTTGGCAGCACTGATGTTGTGCATATGTTATTAAAAAAATTAAACGTCATTAAAAAAATTATAAACATTGAAAAACATTTAATTTTTATATTCATAGAAATACATACATATAATCATAAAATCATAAACTAAAAAAAAAACTTGGTAAGAAAATTAAAAATATCAGTTCTATAATTTGAAATAAATATTATTTAAAATATTTTACAAGTTTGCTGAAGCATGCAGGGATCAAAAAATATAAAAGAAAGAGCCGATATAAGAGGGTTTCAGTCTTATTGGATAGAAGTATATGGTATGGTAAGTTGCAAAGACAAAGCTCTCTGCGTGTTATGTAATGAAAGTATTGTGTGTCGTACTTCATCAGTAAAGCGACACTTTGAATCTGTTCATAAAGCATTACTAATAAAATCTAAGGCAGAGCAAAAAGAATTTATTGCACGAGCACTTCAAAATAGAAGTTTACAGTCAAGTTCACTTATAAAATATGCTCGTATTGTAAACCATATTACTGCAGCAAGTTTTGTATTAGCATACGAAATTGGTAAAAATGGCAAACCTTTTCAAACTGGTGAATTCATAAAAGATGTTTTTTTGAAAGCTGCACCGTTTATATTTGAAGATTTTGCAAATAAGAATAAAATTTTTGAAAAAATTCAAAACTTACAATTAAGTCGGAATACAGTAAAAAATAGAATTATAAAAATTCATGCTGATATCCATAATCAAATGCAAAATGATATTTTAAAGGCCGATACATTTGGAATCTGCATCGATGAGAGCATAGATATGAATTCGGCTGCAAGACTAGCCATTTTTATCCGATACTGTACCGAAAGTTCTGTTAAGGAAGAATTATTAAAACTGGAAAATTTAGAGAAAAAAACGAGAGGAGAAGATATATTTAAGGCCGTTAAAAAAGTTTTTGAAGAGAATCATATTGATCCGCGCAAAGTTTCGTCTGTAACAACTGATGGTTGTCCAAGTATGATTGGAAAAAATATTGGATTTAAAACCCTATTTGAACAATATGTAGGTCGTTCAGTAGTGGGAATTCATTGTATTATACATCAAGAGGTTCTCTGTTCTAAAGATAGTACAAGTACATTTGATGAAATAATGAAAACAGTAACAAAAATCATTAATTTTATAGTTGGTCGGGATTTACGTAAGCGACAGTTTAAAAAACTTTTACAGAATGTAAATTCCAGCTATGAAACTCTACTTTTCTACAATCATGTACGATGGTTAAGCCGTGCATTATCATTGCAAAGATTTGTTGAATGCTTGAATGAAATTCGTTTATTTTTAAATGATCACACAATGTGTTTTGAAGAATTAACAAATCAAAAATGGCTTGCTAAATTAATGTTTTTTACAGATTTAACTTCACATTTAAATTGTTTAAATTTACAACTGCAAGGTTATGGAAAAAGTATTGACATTATGTATGGATGTATTAATGCATTTGTGTTGAAATTACAATTATTGAAAAAAGATTTAGAAACCGGAAAGTTAAAATATTTCACAAATTTAAAACAATTTGTTGATGATACAGAAAATTTTGCAGAGTTATTTAGTGAGTTAAATATAATATTTATTGAAACAGTGACGAGTATTGAAAATAATTTTTCTCTAAGATTTAAAGATTTTCGAACGATGGAAAATTTAATACAGTTTCTGAGATATCCTGATACATGTCCTCTTGATATTATTGAAAATTATCCGAATCTTGCTTGGCTAAATTTACAAAATATTGAATTTGAACTAGCTGAATTCCAATCTAGTACAATTTGGAAAAACAAATTTATAGAATTTAGGTTGTTAGTAGAAAAGGAGCAAAGTATGCACAATGACAATTTTAATATGGATGATGAAACTGTTAAATTATGGAAAAGTCTGCCAAATAATTATTCTGACATGAAAAAATTAAGCACATTTCTTTTAACAATTTTTTCATCGACATATGCGTGCGAAACATTATTTTCGACAATGAATTTAATAATTTCTGAAAAAAGAAATAGGCTAACAACAGAAAATTCTGATATGTGTGTTGCTTTAAAGTTGACAACATATAAACCAGATATAAGTAAATTAGCTTCGCAAATGGATCAACAAAAATCAAATATATAATGATTTGAATTTGAATATAATTTCATTTTATTTCACTTATATTATTAAATTCATTTTCGAAAATAATGTTTCGCACGCATATTCTTATTTTTTTGTTTCTAATAATCAGAAATATGTTTTGAAAAATTATTTCAAATTATTGATCTCTTATTTACCTTTTATTATTATAAGTTTATTATATTGATATTGAATAAAGTAATTTTGTTTTTATTAATTTTATATTGAATATAATTTTAAGTTTTTGTGCAATTTTATATTGAATAAATAATTTTGTTTTTGTTATGGTTTTATGAAAAAATATGTATTTTTTGTCTGTGTTTTTCTAATTTTCAAATAAAGGCACACTACAATATTTATATTTGAAATTTCTATAATTTTGGCACCCGAAATATTTTGGATTTGCCATCACTGTTCTAAACGGTTCAAGCTAGGATCTTGGATGTCTAGGATGTCAGTTTGATTCGTTTCAATATTCGCGGAATGTTCGATATAAGGCGGAGTCTACCGAAGGCTGTTCTAGCTTTATCGATTCTGTTTTGTGCACCTTCGTTTGTGCCACCTGCAGGCGAGTTGATACTTTTTACGTAACAAAATCTTGTTGTTCTACTAACTGCTATAATTTCGAACATTTACAGTAACATCTTGTACATACACATGAACACGACTGTTTGGGAGAAGTTAGATACTCAGAAATTAGTAGGAGTCAGTTAACAAAATTTTTTTGTCAAGCCCCCGGTTTAGGAGCTATAAGGGCTCGAAAATTGAAATTTTGCTATTTTTAAACACCTACAACTTGAAGACCTGTTTAAATATTTTTCCCTTACTATACAAAATTTAAAGGCCCAACATTATATTTTAACATATGTTAAAAGATTTTCTTAAATTTAAAAGGGTTTCTTTAAATTCAAGAAAGTGTCTCTCAGTTTTTACCATTTTTGCCTAAATAGTAAAATTCCAAATTTTGGTGGAATTCACAATTTTATTCCTAGAACCTAAAAAAGATTGGCGGAAGAGGAGTAGTGAGGATTATATCCTTGAGAAATTTGGGAACCTTCCCCATAGAGGGGCTACTAGGACTTCAAAATTAAAAATTTACTGTTTTTATAGGTAAGCAGTAACTTAGTCACCAAATGCTAAATTAAACGTTAATATTGAAACTTCAACATTATATTCCGATAAAATACTAAGTATGAAACACTATATTACATTTGAAAATGTGCTTTTTTAAAAACCCTTGGTTTTTTTCATCACTTGTTTGTTTTATATTATCGTTTGCAAAATGATTTGTATGTTGTACGTACTTGCTGTTTCGTTGAGAAGATTAAAATATTTTAAAAAATCTGTGTAGCCTTCCTAATTATAGATTACGGGCAAAAACTATTGAATTAATTTAAATTATTTGAATTAATTCTAAGAAATTGTTAGAACCGGAGATGCAAATCAATACCTCGAAAATATGTGAAATACTGGAAGCTTAGTAAAGTTGTCTATTGAATCAATTTTTACATAGAAGTTTAATTTGATTAGCCTTACAAATTCCGTTATTATTAAATTACTACCGCATTTATAAACCCTGAAGCGAAATGTATCTTATATAAGTTTAAGATTTGTCTGTAGATTAAATTCGCATTCCATCAGGTACTGAATGTCTACGTCACCGAAGTCCCTAAAGTGTAATATTTTCTTAAGTAATTTCAAAGCACTAAATTATATAGTTCCTGGATTTTTTGTTTTATTTATTCTTTAATAAAACTTAATAGTAAAAAAAATTTTATTTTTAAAGTAACTTTGCCTACAGGGTGTCATAGAATTATTTCAATTTAACGTTTTTCTGCTATCAGTACAAATAAAAGCTAGATTTAGAAGGAAATTAATTGATATGCTAAGTTTTTTTAATTACACAAAATATAAGAAAAAGTTAAGAATTGCAATAAAAATATGTAACATAAAACACCCTGTATTTAAATTTCAATAAAAATAAAATTTTTTAGAAAGAAAAACAAAAAAAAAATTAATATTTTCCAATTTTCCAATTTTCTTTTTCAAAAATTAATATTTTCCAAACTAAAAGAAATTATTCTGGATAAACTTCCGGAAAGGAGTTGTGAGCTATCAAGATGACGTCATCACATAATGGTACTAAATATCTCTAAGTTTCCGAATATATAAATTATTAGTGGCGATGATGCCATCTAGTGGTCGAAAAATGCATTACAAAATTTTCCTAAGATTTTGTAGCATTTTAATTAAATCCCATACTTATTATATACCGTTGGAAAGAGTGTCAAAAGACCTTTCTATCAGTATTATAAAAAATACAGGGTGTTTTGGAAAATTTCATACTTATAGTGATTTTTTTGAAAGTTCAAAATTTTTTTTTTTTTTTGTTTTATTTTTCCACTTAAAATTGCAATATCTCAAAAATGGTAGCACCGATTCAGATAAAACAAGATGTTTATGAAATACAATATCATGCCCTACAATACTGTAAGGTGTTGGTTCCAGTTTATTGTCTTACAGGAAAAATATAACATTTTAATAAAAATGCTACAAAATCTTAGGAACATTTTGTAATGCATGATTCGACCACTAGATGGCACCATCGCCACTAATAATTTATATATTCAGAAACTTTGAGATATTTAGCACCGTTATGTGATGACGTCATCTTGATAGCTCACAACCCCTTTCCGGAAGTTTATCCATTATTCTTACATACACATAATATCCATACATTACATACATACATATACGATATATTTAATTTGAAAATAACAAAGAGAAAACCACAAATAAAATTATTTTCCAAACAATTACTCTGTAATTGCATTTTTATATTATATTTAATATTACTTTGGTTTCTTAAATAATTTTTTTTTTTTTTACTTCATAATATGCAAATTAATGTTATAAATTTGATTTTTATCGTATAAAATATATTGTAATATGTATACATTACAAAGATATATTTATGTTTGATGTAATATGTAAAATAGAAATAACAAGACCAAGACTTTGTACCTACGTATAAAAAGTTAAAGGAAAACAAATTTGAAATCTTGAAAATGTAGTAAATAAGTTTTTTTTTAATAGTATGTAAAAGAATCCCTTGAAAAATAAAATTAATATAGTTTAAAATTGTAATTAACTCATCATTATTATTATGCAAAATTTAAAAAAAACAAATTCCTTGGTTTAACTTAAATTATAAATTGATATAACTTCAGATTTAATTAAATTATTAAATTGTAAAAATACATTTATTAACTTAAAATTAATTATTTATTTGATTTTTATAATTTATTATTCAGCCATTTTAACTAGGACTTTCAATAAATTAACTTAGTTAATATGAGTTATGAACACAATTCGATAGTAATATTGTATTTTGTAAAAAATTCAATTAAAAAAAATAAAAAAAAAGTTGGCAATATTCTCATTTTCCGTTTTCGTTTTAGTTTCAATTTAGGAACTATTCACTATTGTTATATGTATCGAAATATTGGGAAAAATTAATTAATTTTCTTTGTTTTATAATAAATGATATTATATTTGAATAATTGATTTATACTTGTGATATACTTATTTTATTATTTATATAATAAATTAATTTAATTTGAATGCTATTTTAACTATTTTATATATTTAATTAAAAATTTAACAAATATAATTTTTTTTTTTAATTATTTTATTTAATTATAATATTACAATCTAATTATTTATAATTAAAATAATTTTTATATTACTATTTCATTATATTTATTATTAATTAATTAAAATTATTCAAATTCTTTGTTGATTTTCAAATTCATTTATTATTATAAAATAAAATTTTTGTAATTCTTTATTTGAAAAATTGAATTAAAATTTTACTAGCTAAATTTATCTATTAAAATTGTGGAATCTATGATTGTAGAGCTTAGTATAATCGAACTTTAGATAAGTGTATTAAATTTAAAGCAACATAAATTAGAAAAATTATAATAAACTTATTGAACAATTTTCTATTTTATAATTATTGATAAACCACTACAAGTTTAATAATTTATAAAAAGCTTTTTAAGCTTTAAGATTACTGATTAGTAATTTCAACTTTCATTATTGTTAATTAAGTTAAATTTTCAATTTCCGAAACTTAATATTTTTTTATCCCGAATTTCATTAACTTTCTGATAAGAACTCATGCTGTGATTATAATTCTCCATTTCTTTTGAATCAATCGTTTACTTCCTTTGATAAGGACTATCCTTGGATTATATTACTTGTTTTTATTCAGACCATTTTGATAAAAGTTCAGACCAAATTTATATTGGTCCGTAAATTAAAAATAATTTTTCTTTTTAAAACCTATTTCTTGTCCGTTTGAATTCATAATTGATGTCTCTATCCTTGAAATGTTTATTTTTCTATTTTAATTGATTTAATTTAAATGATAAGGTAATTTATTAACCAATTTATTATATACCAAATTGATCAAAGAAGTTTAGTTAAAAATATTCAAAAAAGGATTGGTTCTACTCTTATTTTGATAAAAATGTTTAATTTTTGAATAACGGAGATTCCACTGAGTTTTGGTTGAGCAATATATGGAATCATCGGTGACTAAGTAACTGCTTACTTATAAAAACAGTAAATTTTTTATTTCAAAGTTCTAATAGCCCTTCAATGGGGAAGGTTGCCAAATTTTTCAAGGACCTAACTTCATCTAACCCTCCCTCCCCCTTCCCCCAATTTTTGTAGTTTCTAGGAATTAAACCAAAATTTGGAGTTCTACTTAGAATTTTATTATCTAAGCAAAAATGGGTAAAACTGAGAGACACTTTCTTCAATTTAAGGAACCGCTTTTAAATTTAAGAAAAACCTTTAACATATGTTAAAATATAATGTTGGACCTTCAAATTTTGTATATTAATAAAAAAAAATTGGACAGGTATTCAAGTTACAGGTGCTTAAAAATAGCAAAATTTCAATTTTCGAGCCCTTATAGCTCCTAAATAGGGGGCTTGACAAAAAAATTTTGTTAACCGACTCCTACTAATTTCTGATTATCTAACTTCTCCCAAAATTTCAAGACCCTAGCTTGAATCGTTTAGAAGATATGTGTGGCCAAAAATTTTGCAAAAATTGAGTTTTGTGTAATGTTAAATTTTAGTACCGCATGGCAACCCTAAACATTTGCCTGTCAAAAATTTATAAAGTTTATGAAACCAGCTATCGTTTGCCGTTTGAAAATATATTTAACAGAACTCTTGTTATAACCATTTAAATATAGGGCTTTTTCCAACTTTGGGGGGCTGTAGCCCCGTAACAGGTGGGGCTACAGAAAAAAATTCTTCTACGAAATTATTTTTTTTTGCAAAAACTATCCATGGTTAAAATTTCTTTACTCTATTTCAAACGGTGTAAAAGTTTTTGTAAACATACGGACGGACGGACGGACGGACAGACGGACGGACAGAGTGAAGCTATATAGGCACATTTTTACAAAATTTTTTGAAAATGTGCTAAACATTAAAAAACTATTAATTTTAAGTACAGGCGAATTGGCCTGAGTTAAAATCAGTTTTTATTCAGATCTAAGTATCTGCTATTAAAATAAAATAGTCATTTGAATAGTAGTTAATTGGAAAATTGAGTCAATCATGCTTACATCTATACAAAAAGGGAATGTTTGTTTGTATGTTTGTTTGTTTGTATGTAGCGAATAGACTCCTAAACTGCCTAGCCGATTTTCATGAAAATTTGTATATAGGGGTTTTTGGGTACGGAAAGAAATCGTGGCTCAAAAATTTTACTCTAACGGACCGACAAGTTGGGGCTGTGGTGCAAGTATTTAAACTTCCTTGTTCTAAAATGAAAACGGTTTGACCGATTGACTTCAAATTTTGAATACGTGATGCTCTTTGAGAATTGAGTAGACACTATTAACAGTTTTGGAATTTGTTAACCCATGTCGGGCCGACGGGAGGTCAAAAAAAAATTTTGGGTCCAAATTTTATCCGATTTTACGAAATTCTGCTTTAGTTTAAAAGAAAGCCCCAAAAAAATTTTTGTTGAGTTCCATTAACCCACTGCGGCCCAACAGCTTTTTATAGGTTTTTTCAATACTTTACTCTAAATTCGAAACGGTTTGACCGGTTGACTTCAAATTTTGTATACGTGATGCTCTTTGAGAATTGAGTAGACACTATTGACAGTTTTAAAATTTGTTAACCCATGTCGGGCCGACGGGAGGTCAAAAAAAAATTTTGGGTCCAAATTTTGTCCGATTTTACGAATTTCTGCTTTGGCTTAAAAAAGAGCCCCAAAAAAAATTTGGTTGAGTTCCATTAACTCATTGCGGCCCAAAAGCTTTTTATAGCTTTTTTCAATACTTTACTCTAAATTCGAAACGGTTTGACCAATTGACTTCAAATTTTGTATACGTGATGCTCCTTGAGAATTGAGTTGACACTATTAACAGTTTTGGAATTTATTAACCCATGTTGGGCCGACGCGGTGTCAAAAAAAATTTTGGGTCCGAATTTTGTCCGATTTTATGAAATTCTGCTATGAAATACGTGCTCCCCTGTGAGAATTGTGTTGAAACTATTAACAGATTTGGAATTTGTTAACCCATGTCGGCCCGACGGTTGGTCAAAGTAATTTTGGAAGCTAATATTGTCAAAATTTGCGAAGTACTGCTTTGGCTAAAAAGAAAGCCTCAAAAAAATTTTGTTGAGTGATTTGGAAGCAAATTACGTCAAATTTTGCGCAATACTGCTTTGCCCAAAGAGAAAGTGTAGTTCCGTTAACCCAGTGGGGCACAGTGGCTTTTAATAGATTTTTGCGTTACTTAACTCTAAATTAAAAACGATTTGACCGGTTTACCTCAAATTGTATATGTGTGAAGCAACTTGAAAATGGAGTTGAGTCTGTTAACAGTCGGTCCTGCGATTTTTCCAAAAAATTTTTTTTGGATGTAAATTACGTCAAAATTTGGAAAGAAGTTCGTACTGCTTTGAATTACAGAAAGTTTCAAAAATTACTAGAAAAATCGTTTTAAAAAGATTGCTTTCACACATTTTAAAATTTACATGTGTAAACCGTGTGTAAGTTTTGTGTTAACTTTTTGCAGTAACATCAAATTCAATTAAACCTCCATTGAGAGGCGCAGCAACGCGCACAGGGTATTAGCTAGTTATTAATAATATTAGACTCTTATGTAGCTTTATTTTATGAATTAAAATTGTGCTCAGATTTAAAAATTTAATAATGAGTAGAAATCATTAATTTATAAAAATATTAGGTACTTTTAGTAGTTCACCGCAGAAATATCGAACATGTCATTGGAACCAAACATGATTACCTCTTCAGTGAACTGTTTGATTATAATATTTTTATAATCATATTGAATATATTGCAGGATTTTTATTATTACAAAGCAATTTTGTAAATACTTAGGGGGAACTTTTTTAATATTACTCAAAATATTAATAATTTCCAATATCCAAAAGCTAGGTGATTACACAATGATAACATTTTATAAACTAAACAGATAAGATAAGAAAAATTATAAGACAATAATTTATTTCTTTTAATGTAGAATGAAAGGAAACGAAATTTTATTTTATATTCAGTTAGTTATTTAATTTTATATCGAACACATTAAAACGAACTGGCGAATTAGAATGGAAAATAGATCGGTATATCCAACAACTACCCAATTACCAGGTTATCAACAGCCAATATATCCACAACAACCTCAAATGGGTTTTCAACCTCCTCCACCACCAAATTATAATCAATCAATGGGTGGACCACCACCAACTGTACTCATAACACATGGAATACCACCACTTGGTCCACAACCATCACAAATTACTTGCCCATCTTGTCATGCAACTGTTTTAACAAACGTTCGATTTGAACCAAATACCAAAACTCATCTTATGGCATTGATTTTGTGTTGTTTTATGTAAATTTCAAATTTATTTAATTATTAACTTTTAGGTAGATATTCAATATTAAATGATTTTTTTTTAAATATTTTAGATGCTGGCCTTGTGTCTGTTTACCATATTGTATGGACTCATGTCAAAGTGGAAATCATTATTGTCCAAATTGTAATGCATATCTTGGAACATATGACAAAGATGGATGTTAAAATGTATTTAAACATTTTTTTAATTTAATTAAATAATAATCTTAATACTAAGAAAATGTAGATAAAAACAGATTATTAGCTGGCTGGATTAATAAAAATTTTATTATTAAAAATCTGTACTGTATTGTAAAAATATTGTATTATTGTAAAAAATACTTAAATACTAAGTGGAAAAATTTTTTAACATAATCCAATATATAAATCGTTTTTTTTAATATAAAAATTAAAATATGAAATAAAGTTTTAATTACATCATATTTAAAATATAACTTATAGATTTCTTATAATTAAAAATCAAATTAATTTGAAAATTATTCATAGACTGATAAGATACAAGTACCCTTTAATCTAATCACAAATTATTTTACAATATTGTCATTGTGTAAAGTTCTACAGGTGAATATAAAATTGATAAACATGTGTAAAATAATAACAGAATTTTTATCTAAAATATAAGATAATTGTTATGAATATGTATTTACGTACGATATGTTTTTATTAATTTTGAATTAATATTGGAATTTTTTTTACTACATATTAAATTAGGTAGGTAGGTACTTACTAAAATATTTTAAATGAACTTTAAGCTATTGTTAAAGATATTTATCGATACTGCGGTTACATATTTAAAAAAAGTGATAATGTGACTTTAATACAAAGTATCTATGAGTACCTTTTGATATTCAGAATTTATTTAAAACAACAACTGAAAATAGAAGCAAATGTGATCACTTTTCACTTTAACGCCTAAATTACAAATTGAGTAAAAACGGAAATATCATTAAAGTGGATTTAAGTATAATATTATAATGAAAAGATTAATGAAGAAAACATGTTATTTCTATAGCAGAGAATTCATATTAAAAAGTTCTTTAAATTATACAAATAGCATTGATTATTTATACATGTTATATACAAAAGCTCTTAATATTGATTACGACTATTTTCAAAATTAATCGAAAAATGACTCAAATAATTCACTGACTCTTCAAGTTTTGGTAAACAATCAAACCAATAATAACTGCAAAATATTAGCTGTTCAAAAACAATTGAGAACTCTTAATGCTCATAGTATAAACTTGATACAAAACTATTAATAAAATATTTTATATTATTACTAGGCCACGAAGGGGTTTAAATTAGAGCGATTTTTGCTCTCGAATTATTATTTATATTAATAAACATATAATTGAGCCACGACCGGCAATTTTGTGACCAGATAAGCCGATTAAAAAATATGAAGATGATGATAATATAGAAATAAAAATTTTTCAATGATTTGATCCTTAATAAGGAATATTTGAAAAATTATATTACCAATATTAAATTAAGCTTACAACTTAAAATTGAAAATTTCATTCAAATAAATTGAAAATTATATTTAAAAGAGTTTCCATATACCTACAAATGAAAACTTTTTATTTACGTGTACGAGTAGTTACTGCGTTTGCGCAGTTGAAATCTTTGTAAGAGTTTCAAGCCTTATATACATACACATATAAGTATAGATATACTCAATATATAGATATACCAAAACAAAAACTGAGAATTCTTTAGAAAAACTTAAAATTGTGTTTCGTCAGGCTTTCGTTATTATAAATTCACATATATTCCTAATATTCCTAATATAATAAATTCTATTGTTAAATATAATATCGGTATTTCATGTTATTAAAGGAAAAAAAGAGTTATTTGTGAAACATTTTGAAATTAAGGGTTTTTTTTTGGATTTTAAATAAATAATTTTTTATTTAAAGAAAGATTTCAAATTCAAATTTAAATTTGAACAAAAGTTTTTTTTTTTTTGTACCTATGCATATATTATACTTTATTTAAATTAAACTTCTTTTGAAACAAATTTTTGTAATTTATTTCAATCTGAAATCAAACTTTTCAGACTGTAACAAAGGCATAAGTTAAAAAATTAAAAGGTAGAATACATATATATATTTATATCGAACGAATTTGTTTAGAAAAAATAAAAATAACTTTTAGATTAAATACAAAATATTATTTTATTAGTGATGTTTAATACATCTAATTTTTATTACATTTAAAACAAGTCTCTGCTCTTTCTCAAAAATACATTTCTTTTTATATCTTTAAAATCAACGGTACTTTACATTATATTTTCTTATATTTAAAATTATTACCATATATGGTAATGATAATGGTACAAAATATTAATATAGGAACAAATGGAAATTAAATATAAAATATTATGAATTGGTATAAAAATATAATAAGTAGGGACAAGTTGACCGGGGATAGGAATATACTAAATAGGGATAAGTTAACTCCTCCCCCCTTAAGTCAAATGTCCTCATTTGAGAATATTATTTTACAATTCTGTTTTCTTTTCTTATTTTTTTTTTTTTAAGCAATTTTTTTCTTTGTTACAATGTTTACAATATTTATACTTTACTAATACATTATACTAATACATTTTTATTTTATAATTTACATTTTTAAGAACATATTTTAAAATTATACCTTTTATAAAAAAATTCATAATATGCAAGATTAAAAATTTAATTTATCAGAAGTACATTAAAATTCTGCCAATCTTTGCAAAAAAAAAGTGCGCTGAATATCGATTCTCGAACGATATGAGCGCCATATTTAATCAAGTTAATAAAAAAATTACCTTAAAAGTCAAATTCGAATATTTAAATATTGTTGTTTTTTTTTTTTTTGTTTTGTTTTTATTTGTTTACTTTTAAAAATTTTTAAATTTTTTTTTTTTTTACATTTTAAAAAAATTACATACTAAATTTACATACTAAATTTACATACTAAATTTACATATTAAAAAAAAATAGTGAGGCGTTAGAATAGTGAAGCAGAAACAATTTCAAAAAATAGGTACATCTTTCCATTTAACAAAATGCAAATAATTGGTTTTCTTTTTAGGTAAAAGATTATAAGTAAATCATCGATATATCCAAATGATAGCAGAGAAAACTTAAAGAAGAAATTTAGTTTATAAGATTTAGATTTAAGTTATAAAATTTAGTTTTAAGTTAGTACTAGGATATTTGTTTTTTTAGGTAGTTTAATTGTAGGTAGGTTAATTAAGTAGGAAAATTAATTAGTTTGATACTTTTTTTGTTTAGCTAATTGCGATTTATAAATTTTCCGGTTCTTGTTATCGATATAATAATTTCGGTTTAGTTTATGAAGAGATACTGGTTTAAAGTGAGGATCAAGTTTTGTCACTCTTAGATTTTTTATTAACATAGGGTTTTCGTTTTGATCTTTTCTATTTCTATTTAGGTTTGCTATTGTTTTTTCTTTTTGTGTTCTAATTTTGCATGATAATGTTCGAATTTCTTCTGAGGATAGTGATCCATCCTGGAAACTAATAGGTCTGTGCCCTGTGGATGAATGAATTGTATTATTATAATACAATAATGCATCTACTACATAATCACTATCTTCTCTTATTTCTTGACCTAACTTTTCTTTAGTTTTCATTATTCTAATGTGCTCATTCAATGTATTATGAAATCTTTCTATATCGGAGTTTCCCGTATGCAATTGAGGAGTGGTTAAATGAAGTTCTATATTATTGTTTTGAAAAAAATTTTTAGAACTTAAACTTCCAAAGCCTTTTTCATTATCTGTAATTATTTTTTTCGGTTTACCTATTATACTTATATAACGTTTGATAGCTTTTTCAATGTCTAACCAGTTTCTTGATTTAATGGAAATAATTTGAGCATATTTGGAAAGTTTATCGATAAATGTAAGATACGCTTTACCTTTTTTTAAAAACCAAATATCCATATGAATAATTTCATTTTTAAACGAAGGTGTTTCTGTAAGTCGGAACGGTAATTTCAGAGGATTTCTTTCATATTTTGCTGTGTTGCAAATGTTGCAATTATTAATTACTACAGATATTTCTTTCTTTAAATTAGGGTAGTATATAAATGGTTTTAATTCTAAATATACCTCATTAATTCCTCTGTGATTATGTTTAAAGTGCTCCTGCAATATTTTTTCTTTTAGTTCAGTTCTATTTGCAATATCTTTTAAGATGTAATTTACTTTATTAACTACAACAGGTACATTAGCATTTTTCCAATTTACATAGATATCTTGAAATTGTTTAAACATATTAAAATCTTCAAATAAAATTCCTACAATACCTTTTTTTGGTAAATAATTTTTTAAAATATTTTCATATAAATTTTTATTAGGTTCGCGAGTTATAATAGTAATTCTTTTTTTTCTAAATATTTTTTTTGATTCAACTGTGTCTATATTTCTCTTTTTTATAATTATTTGTGTTTTAAATATATTTAATGGTAATTCAGAAATTTGTATATAATGTCTATTATCCTCTTCAGCACTATGTATAGTAGCCATTGTAGACATATTATCGATATTTTTCTCGTTAATATTAATTTCAACACGCGAAAGTGCGTCTGCTACATAATTCTCTTTGCCCTTTATATATTCAATGTCATAAGTATACTCCTCTAGGCTAATTTTCCACCTTTGAAGTTTACTATTAGGTTCTTTTATATTGGCTAACCACTTCAAAGGCTGGTGGTCCGTTTTAATCGTAAATTTTCGACCATATAAATAGGGCCTAAAATATTTTGTTGCCCAAATTATGGCAAGGAGCTCTTTTTCTATTGAAGAATAATGAATTTCATGTTCATTAAGTGTTCTGCTGGCAAAACTAATTGGATGGTTATCCTGTGCTAATACAGCACCAAGAGCGAAATTGGAAGCATCTGTAGTTAGTACAAATTTTTTATTATAATCAGGATACCTTAAAATCGGATCCGATATAATTAATGATTTCAATTTATTGAAAGCATTTATATAATTTTCATCTTGTGGATTAACCTTAATACCCTTTTTTAATTGTAACGTCATCGGTTTTGCTATTTGGGCAAAATCTTTTATAAATTTTCTATAAAACCCAACTAATCCTAGAAATTGTTTAATTTGTTTTTGATTTTTCGGAATAGGAAACTTTTGTACAGCTTTTATTTTTTTAGGGTTTGGCTTTACGCCATCTTTAGTTACAATATGACCTAGATATTCAACTTCTCTTGCCATAAATTGACATTTATCTAATTGAACCTTTAAGTTAGCCTCTTTTAATTTTTGAAATACCTTTCTAATTGATATTAAATGTTCTTCTAGGCTGGTACTGAAGATGATAATATCATCCAGGTACACAAAACAAATTTTTCCAATTAGATCTGACAACAAGGAATTCATCAGTCTTTGAAATGTTGACGGTGCGTTCTTAAGTCCGAACGGCATCCGCAAAAATTCGTAAAGACCTTGGTTTGTTGAAAATGCTGTTTTAGGGATGTCATTTTCAGCTATTTCAATCTGGTGAAATCCCCTTGCCAGATCCAATGTTGTGAAGTACATTGATCTTCCTAACTTATCTAATATGTCATCCATATTAGGGATAGGAAACTTATCATCTATAGTGATAGAATTCAATTTTCTATAGTCGATCACTAGTCTCCACTGTGGTTTGCCAGATGCATCTGCCTTTTTGGGAACTATCCAAAGAGGAGATGAGTATGGTGAACTACTTGGTCTTATTATACCCTGTTTTAACATTTCCTGAATTTGTTTTTCGACTTCACTTTTATGTATTTGAGGGTATCTATATGTTCTTGTGTAAACGGGAATATTGTCTTTAGTTTTTATTTCGTGCTGTATTTTATTAGTAAATGTTAAATCACAATTTTCTTTATAAAAGATTTGATCGTACTGATCTATTAACTGCATTAATTTATTTTTCTCTTCATTATTTAAGTCAGCAGTTTGAATTTCAGCAATACAGTTTTTAGAATAAGTCCGTTCTTCACCGACCGGTACTTTTTCAGAAAGAGTTACATAAGCTTGTGCTTTTGTTTCGTCACCCTCGTTAAAAAAAATAGGGACGCTTATATTATCATTCACTACTAATGAATGCAAATTATAATCAATTTTAGCTTTATGAGGAATCAGGATGTTATTCCCAATTATTCCATCATAGAATTTTTCAAATTTTAATTCTAAAAATTCGATCATTTCTTTTGATTGGAATATTTTAAAACTTGGTATTTTAATTTTAGTATCACTGTAACATTCGCTTTGTAATGTTTTAATTTTAATTGGTTTAATTTTTTCTTTAGATTTAGGGTCACAAATATTTTCGTTTATTACACTCATATTTGCTCCCGTATCTAAAATAAACCGTAATGGACCTTTAGTTGTTTTTATTACTTTTTTTTTTGTTTGTTTAATTTTGCACTGCTAATTTTCATTTCGGTTTTAATATTTATTTAAATATTATTTTTATTAATATTTGTTTTGTTATCAGTTTTAATTAATTTTACACAGAGATATTTATTTTAATAATGTTTAAAAAAAATCAAATAAAATGTTTCCTATTTTTTGTATATTTATCCTTTTAAGTATTTTTTTTTTTGTTTTTTGTTGTTACTTAATTTTACACTAGCTAAGTTTAAATGTTTTTAGTTTTTTTTTTTTTTATTTTTCACACAAACTCTTATTTAAAATTTTTTTCCCGACTGCGCCATTTATATCGAACGAATTTGTTTAGAAAAAATAAAAATAACTTTTAGATTAAATACAAAATATTATTTTATTAGTGATGTTTAATACATCTAATTTTTATTACATTTAAAACAAGTCTCTGCTCTTTCTCAAAAATACATTTCTTTTTATATCTTTAAAATCAACGGTACTTTACATTATATTTTCTTATATTTAAAATTATTACCATATATGGTAATGATAATGGTACAAAATATTAATATAGGAACAAATGGAAATTAAATATAAAATATTATGAATTGGTATAAAAATATAATAAGTAGGGACAAGTTGACCGGGGATAGGAATATACTAAATAGGGATAAGTTAACTATATATATGGGCAAAACTTCCGCAAAGGGGTTGTGAGCTATCAAGATGACGTCATCACATAACGGTACTAAATATCTCAAAGTTTCCGAATATATATACCATTAGTGGCGATGGCGCCATCTAGTGGTCGAAAAATGCATTACAAAATGTTCCTAAGATTTTGTAGCATTTTTATTAAAATGTTATATTTTTCCTGTTAGTCCATAAACTGGAACCAATACAATATTGTAAGGCATGATATTGTCTTTCATAAACATCTTGTTTCATCTGGATCGGTGCTACCATTTTTGAGATATTGCAATTTAAAGTGAAAATTTAAAAAAAAAAAAAAAAAAAATCAAACTTTCAAAAAAACTACTATAACTGTGAAATTTTCAAAAACACCCTGTATTATTATTATACCATTAGAAAGGTCTCAACTCTTTCCAACGGTATATAATAAGTATGGTATATGTTGACAAATAGCCCAACCAGAGAACATAAATGCAAAAATGACGCAACAATTTTATTAAAAAATACATTTTCATACTTTATTTGTCATAAATTTATTTTGCCTTTTTGGCAAATTTAAAAATGTAAGAATGCATTTTAGGTTTGGATACAATATTGAGTTTGGTTCTGGCAATTTGTTTTCAGGGATTTTGGAGGTGACAACCTCAAAGTTTTAAAATTTTTTTTATTTAAATATGTATGTAAAAATATAATTAGAAAGGCCCTTAGGCTACAAAATCAGAAGAAATTTTATTTGTGAAAATAGAAGCAATTTAATTTTCCAAACTTTTTTATTTAAAAAGTTAGGAAGGAGTTTTAGAGTTGGTTTCAAAAGCAGGGTTTTACGCTTTTTCCAGAATATTTGTATATGTGTATATGTGAGATTCTCAATTAGGATGGATTTTAGAGTTGGATTCAAAACCAGGATTGCCCCCTTTTCCAGAATATTTATATTTATTAATTAGGGTTGATTATTTTTTGTATGAAATAGCTATGCCGAATTCTCATACCATTCTTTTCATTATAGTGTTGGATTCAAAATCTAGTTTCAATAATTGAGTTAGCAGGGGTTCGGGGGCGGCAGCCCCCGTAATGAAAATATAATATTATTTAACATGTTTTATTACAGTGTATTAAAAAAATTAGAAACTTATTAATTTTTTTAATGAATTAGGTATCCGAATTCTTATACCATTCTTTTCATTTTAGTGTTGGATTCAAAATCTAGCTTCAATAATTGAGTTAGCGGGGGTTCGGGGGCGGCAGCCCCCGTAATGAAAATATAATATTATTTAACATGTTTTATTACAGTGTATTAAAAAAATTAGAAACTTATTAATTTTTTTAATGAATTAGGCATCCGAATTCTTATACCATTCTTTCCATTTTAGTGTTGGATTCAAAATCTAGCTTCAATAATTGAGTTAGCGGGGGTTCGGGGGCGGCAGCCCCCGTAATGAAAATATAATATTATTTAACATGTTTTATTACAGTGTATTAAAAAAAATTAGGAACTTATTAATTTTTTGAATGAATTAGGTATCCGAATTCTTATACCATTCTTTTCATTTTAGTGTTAGAATTTGTATCAATTTTACTATATGGCTTTATTTCGTAAAATTTTAGAAAATGATATGGCTTTATTTCGCATTCAAATGCGAACAACCTGTTCGCCCAACCAACGAAAGGGCTAAATAAAACGTTATACAGGTTGTTGGAACAGTATAAGCGTAATTTTATATCCAACTCAAAACCCTGTCAATCTTCAAAATCTTAGTATATAAATATTCTGGAAAAAGCGTATAATTCTGACTTTATAACCAACTCTAAGGTCCTTTCTAATTATACTTTACATACATATAAATACCTCAAAAATCTTCTAAACAAAACCCAACTCAATATTGTATCAAACTATAAAATACATTCTTAAATTTTAAAATAAATATTTCAAATGGAAAACAAAAAGGCAAAATAAATTTATGACAAATAAAGTATGAAAATGTATTTTTTAATAAAATTGTTGCGTCATTTTTGCATTTATGTTCTCTGGTGGGGCTATTTGTCAACATATGCCATACTTATTATATACCGTTGGAAAGAGTTTTAAGAGACCTTTCTAATGGTATAATAATAATACAGGGTGTTTTTAAAAATTTGACAGTTATAGTAGGTTTTTTGAAAGTTTGATTTTTTTTTTTTTTAAATTTTCACTTTAAATTGCAATATCTCAAAAATGGTAGCACCGATCCAGATGAAACAAGATGTTTATGAAAGACAATATCATGCCCTACAATATTGTAAGATGTTGGTTCCAGTTTATGGACTAACAGGAAAAATATAACATTTTAATAAAAATGCTACAAAATCTTAGGAACATTTTGTAATGCATTTTTCGACCACTAGATGGCTCCATCGCCACAAATGGTATATATATTCAAAAAATTTGAGATATTTAGTACCGTTATGTGATGACGTCATCTTGATAGCTCACAACCCCTTTCCGGAAGTTTCACCTATATATGTACATTAGTTATTTGTATAACAATTTCATTAAGTAAATAAAAGCATGAAAAAGATTTATTATCATTATTTTCAATAAGTACCTAATTTCTTCAATTTTTAAACTATGCCAATAAGTACTTTGTACTTATTTAAGTTTAAAATAAGTTTTGTAAGAAGTACTTAAAACTTCTAGATATTATAATTTAGGAAGAATTAAACTAAACCAAAACAAATAAAGCAAACTTTGTGATTTATTGACTTGGAATTTTCCTAGTTCTAGTTTTCTTTCATTTCTCCATTTCTCTAAATAAAATGAAATTGATATTAAAAATTATTAAGTTAGAAAAGTTTTCAAGGTAAGTATCACCATTGATTAAGAATTATATATAGATAAACATTTTCATGTTAAAAATTTGTATGAAACTTTTTTCGCATAATTTTGAAAATTCTCTCAAAACGGTTGGCATATTTTAAATGTATTGTAACTATTTCTATTTTATACCCTTTATTTTTATTCTCTCAAAAATTTTTCACTCTACCAACTGTAATTTTGTTTTAACTGAAAATTTCTAAATTATCTAAATTTTCAAAATCTTATTATGCATATAATGTTCTAAAATAATTTCGAGTAAGTGCCGTACTACAACTCCTTCTTTTATATGAGCATTACACTACAAATAATAAAGCTGTTATGTTGTAATGATATAATGTTTATATTATAATGTTTATTACACTCTTCTTCGTTTTTTTTCTTATTCGATTTTTTTCTTTTCTTTAGTATCATATTATTCATATTCTTGAATCATGTTACATGTACTATGTAGAGTGAAAAATTTTTGAGAGAATAAAAATAAAGGGTATAAAATAGAAATAGTTACAATAATTTAAAATGTGCCAACCGTTTTGAGAGAATTTTCAAAAATATGCGAAAAAAGTTTCATACAAATTTTTAACATGAAAATGTTTATCTATATATAATTCTTAATCAATGGTATCACTCTTTGTGTATTTGTGTTATTGAAATGTTAAATAGCTATAGTCAAATATATTTTTAGAATAGACAAAGAAAAATGCACAAATAATTAACCATCAAATTAATATTTTTACGAATGGTTAGTTGATTTCCTCTACAATTGTATTATTTTTCTTTTTCTTACTTTTCAGTTTTTTTCGTTTGTTTTTTTTATTTTTAGGAAATTATATAAGAAACTAGTTAATACCCGGTGCACGTTGCTGCGCCTCTCAATGGAGGTTTAATTGAAGTTGATGTTACTGCAAAAAGTTAACACAAAAATTACACACAGTTTACACATGTAAATTTTAAAATGTATGAAAGCAATCTTTATAAAACAATTTTTCTAGGATTATTCTAGTAATTTTTGAAACTTTCTGTAATTCAAAGCAGCACAAACTACTTTCTTAAATTTAACGTAATTTACTTCCAAAAAATTTTTTTGACTAATCGTAGTACCGACTGTTAACAGACTCAACTCCATTTTCAAGTTGCTTCACACATATAAAATTTGAGGTCAACCGGTCAAATCGTTCCTAATTTAGAGTTAAGTAATGCAAAAATCTATAAAAACCATTGTGCCCTAATGGGTTAACGGAACTACACTTTCTCTTTGACAAAGCAGTATTGCGCAAAATTGGACGTAATTTGCTTCCAAATCTTTTTTTTGTCAATCGTCAGGGTTGCAAGTCGGTTAAAAGAATTAATTTCATTCTCAAAACGGAACACATATACAAAATTTGAAGAAAATCGGTTAAACCGTTTCTAATTTAGAGTAAAATAACCAAAAAATTTATAAAAAGCTGTTGGGCCGCAATGTGTTAATGGAACTCAACAAAATTTTTTTTGGGGCTTTCTTTTTAGCTAAAGCAGAATTTCGTAAAATCGGACAAAATTTGGACCCAAAATTTTTTTTGACTACTCGTCGGCCCGACATGGGTTAACAAATTCCAAAACTGTTAATAGTGTCAACTCAATTCTCAAGGAGAATCACATATACAAAATTTGAAGTTAACCGGTCAAACCGTTTTCATTTAAGAAGTTTAAATACTTGCACCACAGCCCCACGATTTCTTTCCGTATCCAAAAACCTCTATATACAAATTTTCATAAAAATCGGCTGGGCAGTTTAGCAGTCTATTCGCTACATACATACAAACAAAAAAACAAACCAAACAAACTTTCGCTTTTATATATTAGAAGATTATATTATTTATTGAACTGGCAATTTATTGGCACGGTTAGAAAAAAAAAATTTCTTATAATTCTTATACAAGATTTTTTTATCACTCTACAAGTCTCTGAAAGAAAAGTGAAAAGGACGTTATCTAAAAGGGAAAGTTTTATTATTTATTATCTAGGGACTGTAACAAATCTATAAAAAGTTTTTAATTTAATAGAATATTTTTGGCAAGATCTTTTAAGGAAAATTGTAAGAATTAGATTTTCATCAGTTAAATGAGGAACTGGAAAACAAAATTAATAAGTTTTTACGCAATAAATTAAATTGAAAAAATATAGGGACACCATTTTAAGATACCATTTAATATTATTGTCTTCTACTTTTGGAATTGACCTTAACGGAACATCTGTTGTATTCATTCGACTGGATTTCTTTTTCTTTTCGTATTTTTAGGATGGGCTTCTTTTTGCTTTACATAGTTAATATCTAAAATATAGTTTTTGCTTTGTACAGACTCTATAAAGGACTTCATTATTTGAAACTTCTTCCATAAGCAAGTCTTTCAATTTTGAGAATATTTTGTGGTCTAAATTATATCAGCAATGTAGTTCCGCCTGCCTTAGTTGTTTTTATAAAACTTATTTTTAGCACATTTTCAAACATTTTTTTAAAAATGTGCCTATATATGTGCCTACATACGATACTAAAATTTACCATTATGCAAAACTCAATTTTTGCAAAATTTTTGCCTACACATATCTTTTAAACGGCTCAAGTTAGGGTCTTGAAATTTTGGGAGAAGTTAGATCCTCGGTTAACAAATTTTTTTGTCAAGCCCCCTATTTAGGAGCTACAAGGGCTCGAAAATTGAAATTTAGCTATTTTTAAACACCTTAATTATATTTCAACATGCGTCAAAGGTTTTTCTTAATTTTGAAGAGTGATGAAGCTTAAGCCCCCGAAAATTTCAAAAAAGCCCTATATTTAAATTGGTATTCAACATTATATTTCGCACTTGTTAACAGGGATTGTATTACAAGTATTGATTCCACTATTATTCATAATTAATAAATTTATGAAATAACTAAATTATAAAGTTATCATTTATTTTTATATATATTTCAATAAAAATAAATGATAAAATAATACTCAGTAAGAAACCCTATATAATTTTGAAAATGTGCTTTTTAAAAACCCTTGGTTTTTTTCTTCACTTGTTTAAATTTAAGAGTCAATGATATTTTAATTGCTAATCAGAGATAGTTTAACAACATTTTGTTATCATGAATAAAAAATTTTATACTTCTTCAGTCACTCGGTTTTAATTATGTATAATAGTTCACATACTAAAAGAATGCAATGCAAGATATTTTAAGAATTTTTATTTTAAATGTCAAGAAAAATTGCTCATTTAAGTTCTTACAATACAAAAGATAGATGACACTGCGTATCAAACATTACCAGGATTAACAATAACTTACCTAAACTTAAATATCAACCAGTAATCATCAGTACTCATCAGTATCAAACAGTACTTATTAGTATTAACCAGAATCCACCAGTAATAAGAAATATTAAGGAGAAAAATCTGCTATATTAATTAAATATTTAGTATTTACAATTTTAACTACGAAACTATTACTTTTAGAATATTTTTCAAATACTTTCAGGAATAAAGATCAATCGAATTTGGAAACTAAAACTTGTATAATATGAAACACCACTTATATATAAAACATTAAAAGATCTTAAATCTGATTTAATATGTATTCTCTATTGTAAAAAACAAAATAAAATCTTTAAAACTCGATAACAATTAAATATTTATATGTACTGAAAAAATGCTGTTGGGTACCAGTACCAGTATTTTTACTTTAGTACAAATATTTTTTCCATTACCAGTCATTCCATCACTAGTATTTCTATTTTACTAAGTATTTTTCCCAATATTGTTATTGGTACTTGATTATTATTAGGACTTAAAAATCACCAACTCTGATGTAGTGTTGTATATATATAATATATAATGCTTACCCATTTAACTTTACTTCCCATTTAAATGCAAAATGCGTAAAAGTAATTTGCCTTAAATATTCATTGTGTATGTCATTATCTCACAACGCCTCAATATAATAAGTATCACTTAATTATAGTAAGTATAAAAAAACGACTTTGATTATGCTAATTTTTTTAATTTAAACTAGTAATTGTTTAATTCTTTTAAGCAATTCCCAGTTTTAATCACATATCATTAATCCCAATGTTAATATTGGTAATAGATCTCCCATTATTAACTTGTTCTTTTGTTCGTTTCTTCTAATAGTTCTACAACATTTTACATAACTTTCCAAAGCGGCATAATTTCACTGTAATTATAAGTTAATTATTCCCCAAAAATTTACTTAAATTTTTGACATTCTCCATTAAAAAATTTTTTATCTAGTAATAAAATTCATTACAATTGATTAGCATTAAATAATTAAGTTATTTTCCAATACTTTATATTTTTCTTGCCCTTGTCAAAAATGTCCTCCATTTTCAATCATTTCAGTCTTAGCATTAAAACTTTTTTTAGTTTAGCTTTTGTCAAAATATAAAGAAAATTTGTTTTTGGGGGTAGTTATAATTTACAAAATTAAATCACGTTTTGATTAACAAACCAAGAACATCCAAAATAATTATTTTTCATTTTTTCCTTTGTAATAAAAATTAAAGAATTTTAATGAATACATAATTACCAAAGTTTGCCTATTAACATTTGGTTTGTCGTTTGTGTTGACTTATTAAAAAAATATTACAATACAAAACAACACTTTTAATTATATAAAATGAAAACATAAGTCAAATAAATAAGATAACCCAAGGTTAACTTTGAAATGCTTAAAATAAAAGAAAAAATTTTTTGGACAAAACAAACAAATTAATTCTTAGGAAAGTTATAAGTTTCAGATTTTATATTTAGATTAATGTATTTTTTGAAGGTCTTAGAAATTTTTAAAAATAATTAGATTAGTATATTTCTATTGCCTTGTACTGTCATCACGGTGTCGTGATATAAAGACACATGTAATAAAGCCATAATGACGCCATTCATAGAAAACTTTACAATAAGAAATGCTATTGTGGAAATTGATAGAAATGTTATTTCAAGATTTATAATTTGATAACCAATAGGTATATTTTCTACGCATAGCCAGTGTTTCTGTATCAAAATACGTTTATTCAAAAACATTTGGTGTGTAATCGACTAATAGACTAACAATATTAAATCTAATTCTGAATCTGCCATTTACACATATGTATATATATATATACATACATAAAATCCAACTCTAAAATTCCTCCCAATTAGGAATAACGTACATAAATGTACACATATTACGTAGAAGGAGTATAGTTCTGACATCGTCATGATTTGGTCAGTCCTCCGTAAGAGGGCAAGTATAATGCCTTCGTCGAGTGTGTTTTAAAGCAATTATAAAAAAATTTCGCGATTATGGCTTTTTGAAAAAAAGCGTAAAATCACGGCATCTGTCATAACTTTTAAGAAAAGACTACAGTTACACAATTAATATTATGTTATAAAAGTTTTTTCATTTAATTGATATTTTCATTTATTTTAATATTCATTTACTCTGTAGACAATTTCATATAATGAAACTATACTCTTGAACTTTTCTATACTGAAATTAATTTTATGAATTTTATCCATTTTTTATAAACTCCGCAGTATCTGGAACCAAGAAGTGGAGCTCACATAATTTGAAAATAGTCCATAATTTTTAAAGAAACTATCCAAATAAATTAATTTTATTTGTAATTTTTTTTATTATTTCTCTTGTATTTAAAAAAAAATACAAAAAAATTTTTTTTCCTTTCAATGACGATCGTACTCAGATCTATTTACACCCGAAGCCACTTTGCTAACCACTGAACCATAAAATTCTTGTATATTTATGGTCAGATTTCTAATATAAATATATCACTAACTGACAGAATGAAAAATAAAGCCATAGACACAGGCAAGTTCATTTAAAAGTATATAATAGTTGTAGATACTTCTGAAATACCAGATATTCATTGAATTAGAAAATTAAAAGTGAAATCCGTAAAGGTACAATGAATGACAGCGACATACCGATAGCGAAATATAACACAGAGTAAATTGTTGTGCAACACAATAAAATTATAAAGACGTAAAGGTACAATGAATGACAGCGACATATCCATAGCGAAATATAACACAGAGTGAATTGTTGTGCAACACAATAAAATTATAAAGGCGTGTCATAATATCTATATATTTTATATTAGATATGGCATTCTGTCATGTTATTATTCTTATCTCGATAAACTTTTTTTATTGTAAAAAAAACTGATAATAAATATATAAAATTTGAAAAAATGGAATTTAAAATATTATTGTATTTTATCGTATATAAAATAATACTAGGTCTGCTAATTTATGTCGATTTGTAAAACGCCGATTCACAAAATGCCGATTCAAAAATGCTGACTTCAAATTTGTCGACTTCCATAATAAAGCAATTCTTGAAATATCGATTTTAAAATGCGGACAAAAGCAATGTTGATTTTTAAAATGTCGCGTTGGAAAAAATGTTGACTATCTGAAAGTAAAGAATTTTTGAATAAATAAAAGATTGAAATCTTGATGTTGAACTCTATAATGTATCCGCAAAATATTTTCGTACATTTTTAAACAATAAAAATCCTATAATAGTGCTAAATAAATTATTGAAACCCAGCTTTTGAAACCAACTATAATCCATTCCGATTCGTATTTGTATATTCTGGAAAACGCTATGTAACCCTGTCACGAAATCTAAAATCGTTCCTAAACATTTTTATTGTATAGGCATTTTAAGTAGTGGAAGCTCTAAAGGAAGCCCGACCCTAAACTCCCGCTGACCAAATTTTTGAAACCCATCCTTTAAAACTTAATCCATCCAAATTCTTTTGTATAGGAGAGCCGTATAATCCTGATTTGGTAACCAACAATAAGATCTCTTCTAACTAAAAATCTTGACCAATTTTACAAAAAATTAAAAAAATTGTAAATATTTATGATTTTGTCGTTATTCTAAGAGTCGGCATTTGCTTAATCAATATTTTGTAAAGTCAACATTTGGTACAAACGAAATTTTTTTTAAAAAAAGTCGACATTTTATCAGTCTGTTTCAAACTGGATCTCAATAAACTCTATTTTTACATTTTGTGACACATTTTCATGGGGGGGGGTTCTATGGAGTGCTCTTTGGGTAGCTCTATAGGATCAATGGGGGTAGTATGCGATTACAGCTGACGGGTATCCTGGTACGTTGGCCCAGCCTCTGCTACTTCAAGTCAAATCTCACCTTCACGTTGGTCCCCCCTGTTACGTCGAGCAATCCTAATGGAAGATCTGGTACCCAACCCAGGTGGAGTAATTAGGATCGGCTAACCAACGAGATTTTGGCGGGTCAAGTCTTATGTATTGTAAAACATAGGCTTGACTAAAGCAGTTTCTTTCGAAGTAACTGCCGTTTTGGTGCTGCCTTGTACTTCATGGGATTGGTTTCTCAAAGGCTAGGAGATGACAACTCCGAAATTAAACTAAATCCAGAAGCGTCTGACTCAGAATGAGCGGCTCCTTGGTCTGCGTCTGACCCCAGAGGGGCGGCAGATAAATAACCTGGCAGTAGGTATAAAATGCGGTCATAGGATTGACGATTCTATACCAATCACAAATGTCATGAACCCGCAACAAATGCCTCGGATATTAGATCGGACTTTACGGCAACGACCTATGGCAAGAATTAAGGAAAATGATTTGACACTCGGATATTGGAATATTTTGACAATGCTTAAACCTGGTAAAATGGCAGAGATAGCAGACGAATTGAAACGATACAAAATGAATATAGTGGCGCTTCAAGAAATAAGATACAAAGAACAAAATGTAATAAAAAAGAAAGACTATTATATATACTATAGTGGGGGGGAAAGAACTGGCATGAACGGTACAGGCTTCTACATAGATAAAAAAACCCATAAAAGCTTTCTTTCTTTTGAACCGGTTAATGATAGGATTTGTTGTATGAGACTGCAAGGAAAATATCAAAATATAACTTTAATGTCAGTATATGCACCAACGGAAATTAGCCCGGAAGAAGACAAAGATAATTTCTATGATGTGCTAGCAAATACATGTAGCAAAATACCAAAACATGATATGGTCATTATAATGGGCGATTTTAATGCCCAAATTGGTAAGGAAAGCTTTACCAAGCAAGTAGCAGGCGGATACTCCATGCATGATCTAACAAATGATAATGGATCGAGAATTATCAGTTTCGCAGCAAGCCAAAATATGTGGGTTAGTAGTGTATCATTCCCTCATAAACAAATTCACAAACAAACTTGGAAAATACCAGGCAGAAGAGGTGCGAACCAAATTGATCACCTTTTGGTAGACAAGCGGCATGCCACTTCCGTAATTGATGTAAGGAATTGTAGAGGTGCAAATTGTGATTCTGATCACTATCTCATCAAAGCTAAAATAAGGCAAAGAATTTCTGTAGTAAATACAAAAAAGAAACAAAAAACCAATAATTGGGAAATAGATAAACTAATCACAAATGAAAACCTAAGAAACGGATACCAAGCAGAATTGGTACGCAAAATAGAAAATATTACTCTAGATGCCAATAGCAATATTAACGAAAAATGGAAAGATATGCAAAATGCAATAGTTACAACGGCATCGGAAATTATCCCCAAAAACAACGGAAATAGAAGAAATGAGTGGTTTGATCAAGAATGCAAAGAAATTATAGAAGTAAAAAATGAAGCGAGAAAGAAGCTGCTAATACAAAGCACAAGAGCAAATGAAATTATATATAAGCAAAAAAGAAAAGAAGCGGATAAACTAATGAGAAAGAAGAAGAGGCAGTCTTTAAATAAGCAAATTGAAGATATTGAAAATAATTCTGAAAGGCATATTAAGAAATTCTACAACAGCGTAAAAATACAGACATCGTCGTATGAGCCAAAACTCAATGCATGTTTAAGTAAAGAAGGAAATCTACTCAACGAACAACAACAAATACTAGAAAGGTGGCAGGAGTATTTTGACGAATTACTGAATAATGAACAAGTAAGGAGCAATACAAGCCAAATGGAGCCAATATATTCAGTTGAAAATGAAATTCAAAAACCAACTCTAGAGGAAGTGATCAATGCTATTAAGAAACTTAAAAATGGAAAAGCAAGTGGGGAAGATACTATAATATCTGAATTGGTGAAATACGGCGGAAGGGAACTGTATAAGAAATACCACGACCTAATAAAAATTATATGGCGTACAGAAAACATTCCAGAAGCCTGGCAAAAAAGTGTTATTATCCCAATACATAAAAAGGGAAACAAAAAAGACTGCAATAATTATCGTGGAATATCTCTGCTCAATATAACATACAAAATATTCTCTAACATACTACATAGTCGTATTGACACTATAACCGAAACAATTATTAGTGACTATCAATGTGGTTTTAGAGTAAACAGATCAACTATGGACCAATGCTTTACTCTGAGTCAGATATTTGAGAAATATAATGAATACGCAAGAGATATACACTGTCTGTTCATAGATTTCCAGAAAGCTTTTGATAGCATAGACAGAACTAAAATTAGTGGTATACTTAATAGACTTGGCATTCCAGAAAAGTTAACAAGATTAGCATGTCTAACCCTGACAAACACATCTGCAAGAGTCAAAATTCAAGGGGTGTTCACTGAATCTTTTAGAATAGAATCGGGAGTTAAGCAGGGTGATGCTCTATCAACATTACTATTTAACCTAGTTCTTCATTATGTCGTAAAAGAGATAGATCCTCAAGGAACTATATTTATAAAATCCATACAAATATGGCTTTCGCCGATGATATTGTAATAATTGCTAAGAATTTAAGAGAGCTAAAAGAAACATTTACACGTTTGGAAACTGATGCTAGAAAAGTGGGACTGATAATAAATGAACCCAAAACTAAATACTTCGTAAAAAGCAAATCTCATATGCCAACGCAAGATTTGAATATTTATGATTATAAGTTCGAAGGTGTTCATCAGTTTAAGTATCTCGGAGTTGTATACAGTAAAAGTGAAGACACCGCTGTGGCAATACGGGAAAAAATACAAGCTGCAAGTAGATGTTACTATACATACTCCAGACTTATGAAATCCAGGCTGTTGTCGAGAAATACGAAGCTAAAATTATACAAAACATTAATCAGACCGGTTCTAACATATGGATGTGAAACATGGACGCTTAAAACGGCAGATTGTAGACAACTGGGAATATTTGAGCGTAAAATACTTCGAAAAATATATGGACCGGTTAGAAACGAAGATGGTACCTACAGATCAAGAAATAATTTCGAGCTTGAACAATTGACTGAACATAGAACCATAATAAGATTCATAAAAGCGCAAAGGTTAAGATGGATAGGACATGTTATAAAAATGCCGGATAACAGAACAACAAAAAGAGTGTTTCTCCACCAAATGCAGGGTACTAGAGGTAGAGGGAGACCAAAAAAAAGATGGCTAGACGCTGTTGAAGATGACATAAGGATTTTAGGAATAAGAAATTGGAAGAGAGTTGCACAAGATCGGGATGTATGGAAGAGAATTATAGCGGAAGCTCAGGTTCATCAAGGACTGTAAAGCTATAGAAGAAGAAGAAGAAGACACATTTTCATAAAAATTTAAAAAATTTATAAATATTTTTTTTTTTAATGTGTCTATTTGGTTATTTTACTCCCTAATTTTCAAAATTAACCTCGTAACTTGATTAGATGCACAGCATTTGGGAACCTTAAAATTGTTCAGAAAAGACTTTGTGTGACTTTCAAAACATTAGCTCGTTTAATAGAAATTTATTTTTTTTTAAATAACTGATTTTCACAAGTTTTATCTAAAAACTTGCAATTATATTAACACTTTTAGAAATTTGATCTGTTGAAACATTTGTTTTACCATGCAACAGTTTTTTTAACAGTTTTTATGAATCAAATAATTGGAAGGTAAAAATTAAATAAAAAACGAGGAAGAGTGTAGTAGAGTAGACTGTGTCAACTCTGGGATACCCGTATGACCGTAACATATACATTATATCATCCGGTTAATTACTTTTGGCAAAATTTCAAACATTCAGCTTTATTAGGTGTAGAGTAATGCTCATATAAAAGAAGGAGTTGTATGGCAGCAACTAGAACCCTTTGCAGTAGACCAACCAAATTTTGCAGTAACTTTGGCCATTACACTAAACTATTTTTTGCAAAATTTCAGACACCCAGCTTCATCAGGTGTAGTGTAAAGCTCATATAAAAGAAGGAGTTGTATGGCAGCTACTCGAATCCTCAGCAGTAGACCAACTAAATTTTGTAGTAACTTTGGCCATTACACTAAACTATTTTTTGCAAAATTTCAGACACCCAGCTTCATCAGGTGTAGTGTAATCCTCATATAAAAAAAGGAGTTGTATGGCAGCTACTCGAATCCTCAGCAGTAGACCAACTAAATTTTGCAGTAACTTTGGCCATTACACTAAACTATTTTTTGCAAAATTTCAGACACCCAGCTTCATCAGGTGTAGTGTAAAGCTCATATAAAAGAAGGAGTTGTATGGCAGCTACTCGTACCCTTTGCAGTAGACCAACCAAATTTAGCAGTAACCTTGGCCATTACATCAAACTATTTTTGGCAAAATTTTAGACACCCAGCTTCATTTGGTGTAGTGTAATCCTCATATAAAAAAAGGAGTTGTATGGCAGCTACTCGAATCCTCAGCAGTAGACCAACTAAATTTTGCAGTAACTTTGGCCATTACACTAAACTATTTTTTGCAAAATTTCAGACACCCAGCTTCATCAGGTGTAGTGTAAAGCTCATATAAAAGAAGGAGTTGTATGGCAGCTACTCGAACCCTCTGCAGTAGACCAACCAAATTTTGCAGTAACTTTGGCCATTATACTAAACTACTTTTGGCAAAATTTCAGACACGCAGCTTCCATAGGTATAGAGTAATGCTCATATAAAATTATAAGTTGTATGGCAGGTACTCGAACCCGTGGACCAAAATGGCTGAATTTCAAACTCGATTCCGTTTTTTGCATAAAAACGAATTTGTGAAAATTTCATAATCCTAGCTCCTTTACTTTTTGAGTTATCGTGATGACGGACGGACGGACAGACGGACGGAAAGACGGACGGACGGACATACATAGCTAAATCGATTTATTTTTCGATTCTGATCCGATCCATACACTTGAGTCTATATCTACCCCCCCTCCTTCTCTGCGTCACAAACGTAATGGCAAATTTATTATACCCTTGGACTATATAGTCATACGGGTATAATAAAAAATCCAATTTTATCTATAGATGTTAAAGCTTACACTTTTTTTTTTACACCTATTAAATTTCCATCATCATAACACCTAATAAATAACAATTATACATTTCAAATTTAAGTTCTGAACTAATAATAAAATGGAATAATAACAATCCGTTCATCTAGGAGTTAAAAAAAAAAATGTTGTATAAAAACAAAATCTAAAAGAGTTATAAATCTATATAATTCCAAATTTTCTGTCTTCTTGGCCTAGACCGATTTAAATTTGAAAGTTAGAATAGGTATCCTTATTTTGTTTTCTATGCTATTTTGAAAATGTGTTTTTTTAAAAACCCTTAGTTTTTTTCATCACATTTTATTAAATACTAGCAGATTTACCCGGCGTTGCCCGGAAGCTTGCAAATTGTAAAAAAGCAAGTTTCAGCCAATTTTTTGAAATACTACTTTGCTTATAATGAAGAAAAAATATTTGTGGAATTCCGTTAACCCATCGTGGCCCAACAGCTTTTTAAAGGTTTTTTCGTTACTTTGTTATATATTAGAAATGATTTAACCGATTAACTTCAAATTTTGTATATGTGTTCTTCTTTGAAAAAGAAGTTCAATTTACTAACAGACTTGGAAGTTGTTAACCCCTGCCGACCACACCCCGATTGTTCAAAAAAAAATTTGTAAGTAAATTACGTCCAATTAGTAGGTACAACTTCTTTGAATTAGGGGAATACTTAAAAAAAGGGTTTGTCGAGTTATTTTAATCGATTGCGAAACAAAAACTTTAAAAAACAGTTTGCAAAACAATTTGAACGATTATCTCTAATTTTTCTATACATGGTGCTTCTTGACAATTTGGTGCTCCTTGACCATGGTTTAGAAAAGGTTTAAAAATTTGATTTTCAACTTATATTTTGTTTAGTACTCACCTGAAAGTTGTAATGCGCTCTTCCTCGTTTTTTATGATTTTATGAGAGAAATGTAGGCTTATTTTTTGGGAAAACTGTTTTAAAATACTATGTATTTAAGCATTATATATAACAAATTGAATTTTTTGATTTTTAGATTTCATTTGAAGAAAACTGAAAATTTCATTGAATCTTTGTTCAAAACGCACAAACAGGTCAAAACCAAATTAACCCTGTGGGTTTTAATTAAAATGCTGCTACAAAATTTTCAATAAAATACTTTTAATCGTATAAGAAAATAAAATTTATAGAAAACTTCATAGCGTCGTCGTGGAAAACGGGTTAATCGAACTTAACTAAAACTTTTTGCAGCCTCTCTTTTAGACTACAAAATCAACCTGTAAAATTGGACACAAATCGAAAACACAAAATTTTTTGAAAGTCCGCCAGGGCGAAGTGGGTTAATTTATTCCAACCAAATTTATACAACTAATTCCGGTTGCTAAGAGGAACATTTGTGCAAAGTTTCAAGTCAATTTGTCAAACGGTTTTGACTCAACATCAAAAACATTGAAAAAGCTTCTTTGCGCCCTTGTGCCCAAACGGGTTAACCGAACTCAACAAAAATTTGTGCCAGACTCTATTTTCGACTGCGAAACCATCTTGTAAAATTGGACACAATTCGGAAACACAAAATTTTTTGGAAGCCCGCCAGGCCGAAATGGGTTAAATTATTCCAACCAAATTTATATAACTACTTGCGGTTGCTAAGAGGAACATTTGTGCAAAATTTCAAGTCAATCGGTCAAACAGTTTTGACTCGACATCAAAAACATTGAAAAAGCTTAATTGGGGCCCTCGTGCCCAAATGGGTTAACCGAACTCAACAAAAATTTGTGCCAGACTCTATTTTCGACTGCGAAACCACCCTCTAAAATTGGACACAATTCGGAAACACAAAATTTTTTGGAAGCCCGCCAGGCCGAAATGGAATAATTTATTCGAACCAAATTTATAGAACTAATTCCGGTTGCTAAGAGGAACATTTGAGCAAAATTTCAAATCAATCTGTCGAACCGTTTTGCCTCGACATCCAAAAAACGAAAAAGCTTAAAACAGCTCTGGATCCGCAACCCGTTGACTTATAAAAATGTAACATAGCCTATGTCACCCCCCGGGCTCTCAGAATTATTCCATTAAAATTTTGTGACAATCGGACCAGTGGTTTTCATGTGAATCCTGGACAAACAAATAAACAAACAAACAAATTTTCTTCTTTATATATTAGATTTTAACTTAGTTATTAACTTTTCAATATCGCGAAGCATTATAACCACCCTTCCAATCACTTATATTTCCATAACGTTTAAAATCATAAAGATTTTGTTACGCCTATCTGTAATATATTCACTATTTTTTATCACAATGATGTTCACTTATGCGTGAATCATTCACATCATATTAAATTTAGCTTCTATTAAAGTTAATAGAACAATTTTTTCTGCTTTATGGTACTTTTTTGAAAATTTTGAAGAAAATTTTTACATAGCTTCACTATGTCTGTCCGCCCGAACTTTTAAAAACTTTTACACCGTTTAAAACAAAGAATAGAAACTTTAACTACGGATAGGTATTACCTAAAATTTCATAGAAGAATTTTTTCCACAGCCTCACCAGTTACAAAACTACAGCAAACTGGCGAATGGTAGCTGAGTCGAGTCGAAAACCAGGTAAAGATTTTTCACTTTCACTGAGATTCGAACCGAGGTTGGAACTCTAACGACTGCGCTACCCAGGCATGTAATGTTTAGTTAAGTATTTTTAGAACTCTTGATCCTTTATATTTTTCAAATCGTTTGAGCTACAAACTTAAAGATTTAAGAGAGTTCAATCTTAAATAATATGTATGAGTCTTTTAAAAAAAAATGTTAATGTGGTTTTCAGTTTAGAAGCTGCGCTGCAATGGGTGAAAAATTGAAAATTTTCAATTGTTAAATACCTGTAACTAGAATATCTGTAAACAATTTTTGCAGTGTGTAATTTACCTAAAATAGAGCTCCAACATTATATTTTAAAGTTTGCCTACAGTTTATCTTGATTATGTGCTTTTTTATAAACTTGCGTTTTTTTTTGATTTCTTGTTTTATAAGATTTTTCAAAAAACTTCCGAAAAAAATTTGTTATAAAAGTGATTTTGCTTAAAACAAACAACAAAAAATAAAATTGTATAGATATGTTAAGTTTGCAGTTGATTGATTTTCAGACATATTGACAGTGAAAAAATAGTTAAGATATCTTTAAGGCACATAATATTATTACAATATCATATAAAATTCAATATCCAAATTTTTTTGTAATATTAATAAATTAATTTCAAATCCAAAAACGGTTAAAGATATTTATTCGATTAAGAAATCAGTTCAATCAGGGATCCTACGGTCGATTTATAATATTTAATTTAAATTTAAAAAGATATTGAAATGTGTAGTTTTAAATAAATTATTTAGGAAGACACGACTTTCTTAATGAATACTTTCTTACTGAATACTGGATGGCTGTTCCAGTAGCTAAGAAAGTATAAATTTAATTGGAGGCATCTGTTTGTAACTGTTTAGACATCTGTTTAGACAGAATAGATAGATAGATAAATATAGACTTTGTAATTTCTTTGTGTAATTAATTAATTTTTTTAGATAAGATGAATTTATATAAATAAATATCATCCATTATTTCCTTTAAATTTGCAAACCTTTTAACTTGATAGAAAATATTGCAAATCTTAATCTAAATTCAACAATCAGTTTTGCATTCGTTTTCATTTTTTGACAGATGTCGCCAAAACATTAGCGATATGTAATTTACCTAAAAACATAAGCGATATGTTGTCGTTGTTTTGATATTTTATTAAAAAATAATTGAATTTGGCATTAAACGATAAATTTTGAATCATTGCAACATTTGGCGCCGTGAAATAAAGCCATACGAAATAAAGCAATAAAATGACATTATGGCTTTATTTCGCATTTGAATATCGCCAATTTTTTCGCGTATGGCTTTAATTCGCATTCAATTGCGAAATAAAGCCATATGGCTTTATTTCGCATTTAAAAATGTAATTTTATTTGTGAAAATAGAAGCAATTTAATTTTCCAAACTTTTTTATTTAAATAGTTAGGAAGGAGTTTTAGAATTGGTTTCAAAAGCAGGGTTTTACGCTTTTTCCAGAATATTTATATAGTGTATATGTGGGATTCTCAATTAGGAGGGATTTTAGAGTTGGATTCAAAAGCAGGATTGCCGCTTTTTCCAGAATATTTATATATGTGTATATGTGGGATTGTTAGTTGGATTCAAAAGCAGGGCTTTACGCTTTTTTCAGAATATTTATATATATGTGTATATGTGGAATTCTCAATTAGGAGGGATTTTGGAGTTGGATTCAAAAGCAGGATTGCCCCCTTTTCGAGAATATTTATATTTATTAATTAGGGTTGATTATTTTTTGTATGAAATAGCAATGCCGAATTCTCATACCATTCTTTTCATTATAGTGTTGGATTCAAAATCTAGTTTCAATAATTGGGTTAGCGGGGGTTCGGGGGCAGCAGCCCCGTAATGAAAATATAATATTATTTAACATGTTTTATTACAGTGTATTAAAAAAATTAGAAACTTATTAATTTTTTTAATGAATTAGGTATCCGAATTCTTATACCATTCTTTTCATTTTAGTGATGGATTCAAAATCTAGCCTCAATAATTGAGTTAGCGGGGGTTCGGGGGCAGCAGCCCCGTAATGAAAATATAATATTATTTAACATGTTTTATTACAGTGTATTAAAAAAATTAGAAACTTATTAATTTTTTTAATGAATTAGGTATCCGAATTCTTATACCATTCTTTTCATTTTAGTGATGGATTCAAAATCTAGTTTCAATAATTGAGTTAGCGGGGGTTTGGGGGCGGCAGCCCCCGTAATGAAAATATAATATTATTTAACATGTTTTATTACAGTCTATTAAAAAAATTAGAAACTTATTAATTTTTTTAATGAATTAGGTATCCGAATTCTTATACCATTCTTTTCATTTTAGTGTTGGATTCAAAATCTAGCTTCAATAATTGAGTTAGCGGGGGTTCGGGGGTGGCAGCCCCCGTAATGAAAATATAATATTATTTAACATGTTTTATTACAGTATATTAAAAAAAATTAGGAACTTATTAATTCCATATCTCCCAAACGGATAAGAATAGACCCTACCTCTAGAAGAATTTTTTGTTTGTTTTGAACCCTAGAATAACCCCTAGTTCTATGGCAGGTTATTAGTGAAACACCCTGTATTTATCATTTATAACTGCAGTTAATTATCAATTTCTATTTTTTTTTACTTTGTTTACTATTAAACTAGAATTTGTATCAATTTTACTATATGGCTTTATTTCGTAAAATTTTAGAAAATGATATGGCTTTATTTCGCATTCAAATGCGAAATAAAGCCATACGCAAAAAAATTCTCGATATGGCTTTATTTCGTATGGCTTTATTTCTTGCCACCGCAACATTTGTGGTTTGGGAAAAAAACATATGTAATTTAAATCATATCGATTTAATTTTAAAATTTGAATTCAAAATAAGGTGAAAATAAATATTAATTTTCAATCCAAATGGAATCATTGAAAGGGACTTCATATGAATCAATTTTTCTTTATATTGTAGTAATGCGAGAGATTTAGTAAACTAGTGCTTTATACAATAGCGCTTTAAGCTGAAGTAAAACCCATTAAATTTTATGGTAATTAAAGTTTATTTGAAGTTCGTATACCATGACTAAGACCGGCTACAAAAGTGTTTGAGTTGTTCTCAAAAAGACTTCATAATAATTATGAAGTTTTTTTTTTCAAAAAACAAACTTCAGAACTACATTATAAATTTAAATAATAAAATATATTAATTTTCTTTTTAAATTAAAAAATAAATATATATTTTTATTGATTCACAAGGAATTGAAAAATTGAATCGCCTTTGATTTATTTAATTTAATTTTCCTTCTTAATTTTTAATCTACCAACTTCTATGTTTTATTCAATTTGTATTCTGGTCCGGTTCTCGATATGAAAACTGGTTTAGTTTAAATTTAAATTTTGATAAGTATTGATTGAGGTCACAGAACGGATATCTACATTTTATTTGAAAAATATATTTTAGGATCAGGAAATAAATCAAGTTATAATGTAAAATAAAACTGGTTGAGGGATCGAAATATTTTTTATAATTTTTATTTTCTTTTGAACTTATTGGTAAATAAAATCAAACTTTTCATATATAAAGTTATATACAATAAATTTAACTTTTTATCATCCAAAAGATTATCAATCTGAATCAAATACTATATTATATATCTATATATCTTATATATCTTAAACATATGTCAACCAAAATTTTATTACGAATTGATGTGGCAATGAAGATTTGAATATCAAAGTGTAATAGATATATTTGAAATTTTTTTTATGGTAAGATTAAAAGGCACTTTCCATTTTTTGAATAAGCACATTTCTAAATGTTAAAATGCTTTAAAAAAAAAATTTGATTTTTCAGGTTTATGCTAAGAGTGTGGTTTTAAAGTTGGCCTTTCTAATATAAAAAGCTTCAAACAGGTAAAATTTATTTTCTGAGGGGTCCGGAAAACCTTTCAATTGTAATTCATGGTGCAGAGTCGTAACTCCCAGAATCATAAATCCTTCAGGGACTCTGATGAAATTTGACCAAAGTTGGCTCTTTTTCCAGAGTATTCATGTATGAGAAACTTTCGTTACAATCAAGATAACAAAATATATTTTCAAAATGTAGTTTATATTTTTTTCTTAAGTTTGAAAAAACTGAATACTCCTGATTTTGAATCCAACTACTAAATGTGTGCTAAATGTTTTTGATATTGTAGTTTAAGAAAGTCTGTTTATATTGGTGGGTCATAAATCCCTTATACAGTTCTCAGCTGAAAAGTTATTAGTAATATTTAAACAAATATATATTTTAATTATATAACATCTGTTACAGGTATGTCCCATTAAATGAGTCATATGACACTGCACCGTAAATCATATAGAATTTAACATAATTCGTCAATTCTAATTTGATTGAATTATTTTGAAAAAGAAAATTATTCAACCGAATTATTCCAAATATCCTTAATTCGAATATTAAAATTTTCTGGACGGACAAAATATCCGTAAGTAATGATTAAAATTTTTTTGTATTTTTCGATTACAATCTTAAAGTATTAGATATTTTAAAAATTTCCTTTTTTAATTTAAAAAATTCGTGTTCCAAAATCTAATGTGATTTGTAATATTTAATATAAATAATGATATAAAACTTAATATATATAAAATACACATATTATTACCCAAGTAGAAATTGTCAATTCACAACCAGTATTTTCAAATACAAGAGAGCAAGATTATAATTCAATCCAGTTCTTAGCTTTCTAGTTCTAAAATTAAATTAAATCAATTAAAAAGTTTATACCTAACATAACATCTTAATAAAATGTTTACTTAAAATAAAATATGTTTAACAATAAAAAAAAAAATTATGCGTGTTAAAGTTTTAATTTAAACTTTAGTGGGATATTTTTCCCTAAGTACTTTAAATCTAAATTTTTAAAATATAATGAATAAAATATAACCTCATTTTAACTTGGCAAATGGCTCTGATAAAATTAATCCGTTTATTGAAAAGCCATATAAACACTAATTATGCCGAAATTTACTATTATATTATAAATATTTTCTAATTGCAAAGAAATATTTTATTAAAATATAAATTAATTTTAAAACTTAATTCAAACAAAGAAAAACAAAATGGCATAGGGTCAGAGAAATGATAAAAGAACAAACGTAATGTAAAACTAAATGACGTTTATAATAGAAAAACAAAAACATATTTTTTATAAAATCCATAAAATAAAACTGATTACCTACATAATATTTTATGATGCACTCCAACTAACATATTTGGAAATAAATTTCCTTTAAAATAGTTTAAAGTTATTGTTATTTTCATTCTCAAAAATAAATTTGTAAACTGTTATTTACAATCACATTGAAAATACGGTTACGAAATATTTCCTAGAATTTTTACTTACAATATTTTAATATTTTATTTCCGATTTTTAAGAATATTTTGAAATTGAAAAAATGCCAAAAGAGAGGAAATAAATAAATCAATAAAAATATTTTTGGCATACATATTGGGGTTGTTAAGTATGTCATTGCAATTGTTATATATTTTCATTTAAAGTTTTATAATTTAAACTTTCATTTGGACTTCATTTAGTTCATTTTGTTCTTTAAAACGAGGAAGATTATAGTTGCCCTTGTCAACTTTTAGATACCCGTGCATACCCACTAACCGTTATTTATTTCCCTTATGCTATTATAAATATTACAAAAAAAAATATAATTAATTAAAATACATAATTTATAATTCATACCATAATTACCATAGGTACCATAATTATTGCTTAAAAACAAAAAAAACCCTAAAAGTTGGTCTGGATGATGTCCAACTTTGCCAACTAACTTGCCCTATTATTTTACCTGTCCAGTTTTAATTTTAACCTCGTAGCTTCATTAGATTCACAGTTATCGAATCGACAACTTGGCATGGCAGCTCCCCGAAAATGGGGCCGTAACATTATGAAATTCCATATAAGTGCTCGATTCATTATATAACAAATCGTGTATAATTTTCATCCTCGTAGTGTAATTAGCTTTAAAGAAATTCATATTGGTGCAAAGAAGTTGTATGGCAGCCCCCCAAAAATGGAGCCGTGACATTTTGAAACTTCATATAATTGCTCGATTCATTATATAACTAACAGTGTGTAATTTTCATCCTCGTAGTATAATCAGTTTCCAAGAAATTCATATTGATGCAAAGAAGTGTATGGCAGCCCCCCTAAAATGGAGCCGTAACATTTTGAAACTTCATATAAGTGCTCGATTCATTATATAACTAACCGTATGTAATTTTCGTGTTCCTGGTATAATTACTTTTGAAGAAATTCATATTGGTTTAAATAAGTTGTGTGCAGCTCCCCGAAATCTTGGTCTGATCTTAACCAAAAAAAATAGGGAACCTCAAAAATGTCCAAAAAATGTTTTGTGTGAATTTCAAAACTCTAGCTCTAATTTTTCAATTCTATCTCTTTTAATTAATTTTTAATTCACGAATATATTAATCTTAAGCAAAATAAGCTTCATATGATCATATTCATATAATAATCATCATGATAGATATTGTTGTTGTTGTTGTTTAGACGGGGGGAAAGCAAGTCTCCCTTACACCTAGGTCTTGCGGCTCGTTGTGCATCCCTCACTAAATACTTTCTATTTATTTATAACTACTATATTATTTATTTTGTTTATATTATATATTTGTATAGTTATATTATATTTGTTCACCATGGGGATTCGTAAAGAAAAATTATTTTTCAATAATTTTTTTTTAATTAAATATTGTATGACCTGACCGGGAATCGAACCCGGACCCCCTCGGTTAATAAGCCAAATGCTTACCCACTGCACCACAGAGGCCCCATGATAGATATTAATCATCATATTCATAATCATTATATCTATCAATATCAATAAGCCATTCACTTAAAAAAAATCTTTGTGTTCTTTATACCCGTGCATACATATATGACATCGGGTATATTAGATTTGCTCCTCCGTTTGTAACGCATCGATCTAGACGAGCTAGATATAGTGTCAAGGGTACGTATCGGCTCAGAATCGAAAAATTAGTCGATCTAGCTATGTGTGTCTGTCCGTCCGTCCGTCCGTCCGTCCGTCTGTGTGTCAGCACGATAACTCAAAAACTAAAAGAGCTACAGTTTTGAAATTTTCACAAAATATTTTTCAATCAATTTCTAGGTTCCCTATTTTTTTTGGTTAAGATCGGACCAAAACTTCGGGTAGCTCTCGAACAGCTAACTTTTTTAACTCCAATATTTTCATACAAAAATTTTAACATCAAGTATTTAACATGAAATTATATGAATTTTGTTTGTTTTTGTTTTTTTGTTTTTTGTTTTTGTTACAAAAAGTAGATAAAGATTTCGAGTTAGAATTTCATATGATTTAAATGATGCGTAGTTTATTTAAGATAACAGCTGGGTGGCACAGTGGTTAAGTGCCGACCTTTCATGCAGAAGGGCCCGGGTTCGAATTCTAGTGAAAGTGAAAAAAACTTTTCTGGTTTTCGACTCGACTCAGTTACCATTCGCCATTGGGTTCAAATTAATGGCATAATCAATAATTAATAATTATAAATCTTTAATAAAAAAATACTTTAATATAAAAATATAAACAAATGCAAAATATAAACAAATAATTTAATTAAATAATATAACTCGCAGATATAGAATACCATATAAGTAAAATATAATGTAATATACAATAAACAAAAAATAGAATTGTAAATATTGAAAATCTAAGACGTTTCTACATGTTATAAGGCCTAGTACTATCTCATGTTTAAATTGTATGTGGAATTCAATAAGACCAATTCTAATAACACGAATATAATATGACCCCCTGTTCCAACATGTACCTATGGTATAGACAGGCTAATTAGCCTAACAGTTGAACAGTTAGCGCTTAAAAAAAAAAAAAAAAAAAAAAAAAAGCAAAAAAAAAGAAGACAAAGATTTTTTTAAGTAAATGGCTTATTGATATTGATAGATAATTATGAATATATATGATGAATCATATATGAATATGATGAGTATTATCTATCATGATGATTATTATATGAATATGATAATATGAAGTTGATTTGGCTTAAGTTGAATATATTTGTGAATTAAAAATTAATTATAAGAGATGGAATTGAAAAATTAGAGCAAGAGTTTTGAAATTCACACAAAACATTTTTGGGACATTTTTTAGGTTCCCTATTTTTTTTGGTTAAGACCAGATCAAGGTTTCGGGGAGCTGCCACACAACCTATTTAAATCAATATGAATTTCTTCAAAAGTAATTATACCAGGAAGATGAAAATTACACACGGTTAGTTTTATAATGAATCAAGAACTTATATGAAGTTTCAAAATGTTACGACTTCATTTTCGGGGGGCTGCCATACAACTTTTTTGCACCAATATGAATTTCTTGAAAACTGATTATACTACGAAGATGAAAATTACACACTGTTAGTTATATAATGAATCGAGCACTTATATGATGTTTCAAAATGTTACGGCCCCGTTTTCGGGCAACTGCCATACAAAGTAATCAATTCGATAACTGTGAATCTAATGAAGCTACGAGGTTAAAATCAAAACTGGGCAGATAAAGTAATAGGGCAAGTTAGTTGGCAAAGTTGGACATCACTCGGACCAACTTTTAGGGCGGGCTATTTTTTTTTTTTTTGTTTTTTTTTTTTTTTTTTTTGTTTTTAAGCAAAAATTATGGGATAAAAAGGTAAATTTTTTTTTAACAATTTTACTTTCTTATATTTTTTTTGTAATATTTATAATAGCATAGAGGAAATAAATAACGGTTAGTGGGTATGCACGGGTATCTAAAAGTTGACAAGGGCAACTATAATCTTCCTCGTTTTTGCTTATCTTAAATAAACTACGCATCATTTAAATAATATGAAATTCTAACTCGAAATCGTTATCTATAAAAAAAAAAACAAAAACAAAAAAACAAAATTCATACAAATTCATGTTAATACAAGATGTGCAGACAAATTTCAAATTTTTACATGAAAATGTTGGAGTTAAAAAAGTTAGCTGTTCGAGAGCTAACCGAAGTTTTGGTCCGATCTTAACCAAAAAAAAATAGGGAACCTAGAAATTGATTGAAAAATATTTTGTGAAAATTTCAAAACTGTAGCTCTTTTAGTTTTTGAGTTATCGTGCTGACACACAGATGGACGGACGGACAGACACACATAGCTAGATCGACTCATTTACAAACGGATGCGTTACAAACGGAGGAGCAAATCTAATATACCCGATGTCATATATGTATGCACGGGTATAAAGATGGTCATTCAAAAGTTTCATTCAAAATTAGCAAATATAATGTAAATATTAAAATTATACTATATAGTCCTACCTCTGAATTATGTTTGTGGATCAAGTAATTAAGTTATGGATCAAATTGGTGCTATTTAGTTTTTATTTGTTAATCATTAATAATTAATACACAATAGGTTTTTACAGTATCTTAATATCGATTTAACACTAATATTTAGAGATATAGGCCGTTCTAAATATCTCAATTAATAAAAAGCAGAAGATTAAAGTATTAAAGCTTATATAGCAGTGATAGTCTCATAATTTGAAAACGAGAGCCCTTAAAATTCTTTAAAGAATTAAATTTATATCATGAAATCCAAAAATTGAAACAAAAATAATAAAAAAATATAAAATTCCATGTTTTCAAATAAAATTTAGCAAATGGTATTTTAAGATACCATAGCGGTCAATATCACATAAAAATTAAAATAATAAAAATGAGGAAAAGTGTAGTGGAGTATACCTGATCAACTCTAGGATACCCGTATGACACTAATATAGACATTATATAATAATCCTTAATATTATATTAAGTTAATTACTTTTCGCAAAATTTTAAATACACAACTTTTTTGGCTTACTAGCTACGAACAAAAGAAAATATAAGTTGAAACGCAGGTCTTCGAAGTTCTATGGCAGCTAATTTCGAAACCGTGGAGCAAACTTGTTGAATGTCAAAAGTGATGACGGCTATTGCATAGAAACGAATTTTTGAAAATTTTAGAATTCTAGCTCCTATAGTTTTTGAATTATCGTGCGGACGAACGGACAAACGAAAGGGCGAATATATATAGCTAAATCGATTTACTTTTTGATTCTGGTGCTATCCATATCTTTGAGTCTATATCTACCGCACCTCCTTCTCTGCGTCACAAACATAATGGCAAATTTATAATACACTTTGACCTATAGTCACTCGGGTATAATAAAATTAAAAATAATATTTTTAACAAATGAAGAATCCATTGTTATAAATGTTATTTGCTGGTGTTGTTTTCACATCCATTGAATTTAAAAAGCTTTTCAGACAAATTATAACAAAAATATTTGTTGTCACATTCGTACATTATTTTCTTCCTTATATACAATAGAGTTGAAATAGATTATAAAATAATATTTAGAATTTCTATCTCACTGTGAACTTTGTCACAATATGTATTGCACTTGCTTACAATATATATGTTATATAAGTTGTATAAATAATAAAATGAAGATGTCTTTTGAAAAGGATCACATCGCTTTTCTTCTCACAGAGAAAAATAAATATGAGATAATAATATCAAATATTTAAAGCAAGTTACGATAATTACTATAAAATAAAAGGATTTAAATTCCATTGACGGTTTATGTGTTTATTTTATTTAAGCGAAATTTTATTTTAAATTAATCAAAATTAATTAATTAAATTTTACAGTGAAATTTTTCGTTTTAATTAAAAAAATCAATCAAATTAACATGCAGAATGTTTTAAAAAATAGCTATTGTTAAATACTAACAATTTTGAGAAATGGTAGATTTAAAAAAATAAATATGAATCTTTAAAAAAAGTTTTTGGTATTGCAAGAGGTTTGGCAAGAGATTAAAAATTAAAACACATGAAGAATTTGTTGTAATTAAATATCAAAAAATTTCTAACTTGTCAAAAGAATTATAAGTTGTTTTGAAAAATCATTTATTACTCATATAAATCAGTTATTAAATTATTTTGAAGTAATTAATTATCAAAAATAATTACAATAGAAGTTTAAGTATCAAAAATAATTACAAAAGGAATTGGAGTTTAAATTTAATTACTTTCTTGGAATTAATAACTAAATACTTAATTCTTTTTAAATGGTAATTGAATTCTCAAAATTCAATATTGCAAAACTTTTTTAATGGTAATTAGCAGGTAACGATTACTAAGTAATGGTACTGATAATTGTACTGGTATTTGAATTTTGCAGGTCTGATTTTAAATAAATAACATGTATTATATATATTAACGTTATCAAATCATTTCTATGACATTTTCAATTTTATTAAATTAATAAACTTAAATTTTTAGTTTTATTATAGTTAAGGAATCCATTTTGATATTTATATTTACTTAATTAATAATAATTATTCAGCACATTTAGCTATAAAATTTTATTCTAATTTCATCATTATTAATAGTAAATATTTACTTTGACCTGAAGCTTTAAAAAAAGAAGTGAATACATCAAAAGACGAGACTTGAATAATTAAATAAAATAAAATAAAAAAAAAATATTTTTTTCAATATATACTTTTATTAAGTAGTACTAACCCCCCTAATATAAAAAATAAAAAATTGAAGGTAAGATCTTGGGAGTTTGTTACTGTTATATATAAAAGTAAATTGCTGGTATAACAAACAGTTCTTTTAATGTTTGAAAACTTTTAAGCTTAAAATATTGAAAATTTCCATTAACCAAAAATTGATGGTAGATCTTTTGCATTCAAAAGCGTTTTAGTATAAAAGTAAATTGCTGAAATGGGAGACAGTTCCTCTTTCAGTTAATCTTAATCCAGCAATTTACTTTTATATTAAAACACTTTTAAATGCAAAAGATCTACCATCAATTTTTGGTTAATGGAAATTTTCAATATTTTAAGCTTAAAAGTTTTCAAACATTAAAAGAATTGTTTCTTATACCAGCAATTTACTTTTATATATTACCAGCTAATACCCGGTGCGCGTTGCTGCACCAGTCAATGGAGGTTTAATTGAAGTTGATGTTACTCCAAAAAGTTAACACAAAAATTACACACGGTTTACACAGGTAAATTTTAAAATGTATGAAAGCAATCTTTTTAAAACAATTTTTCTAGGATTATTCTAGTAATTTTTGAAACTTTCTGTAATTCAAAGCAGTACAAACTACTTTCCTAAATTTAACGTAATTTACTTCCAAAAAATTTTTTTTTACCAATCGTAGTACCGGCTGTTAACACACTCAACTCCATTTTCAAGTTGCTTCACACATATAAAATTTGAGGTCAACCGGTAATCGTTTCTAATTTAGTGTTAAGTAACGCAAAAATCTATAAAAAACCACTGTGCCCCAATGGGTTAATGGAACTACACTTTCTCTTTGGCAAAGCAGTATTGCGCAAAATTGGACGTAATTTGCTTACAAATTTTTTTTTTTTGTCAATCGTCGGGCCGGCAAGTCTGTCAAAAGAGTTAATTTCATTCTCAAAACGGAACACATATACAAAATTTGAAGAAAATCGGTTAAACCGTTTCTAATTTAGAGTAAAATAACCAAAAAATTTATAAAAAGCTGTTGGGCCGCAATGGGTTAATGGAACTCAACAAACTTTTTTTTGAGGCTTTCTTTTTAGCCAAAGCAGTACTTTGCAAATTTTGACAATATTAGCTTCCAAAATTATTTTGACCAATCGTCGGGCTGACATGGGTTAACAAATTCCAAATCTGTTAATTGACACTATACTCAATTTTCACAGGGGGGCAAGTATGCAAAATTTGAAGAAAATTGGTCAAACCGTTTCGAATTTAGAGTTAAGTATTCAAAAAACCTATAAAAAGCTGTTGAGCCGCAATGGGTTAATGCAACTCAATAAAATTTTTTTTGGAGCTTTCTTTTTAGTTAAAGCAGAATTTCATTAAATCGGACAAAATTTTTTTTGACCACCCGTCGGCCCGACATGGGTAAACAAATTCCAAAACTGTTAATAGTGTCTCAATTCTCAAAGAACATCACGTATACAAAATTTGAAGTCAAACCGTTTTCATTTTAGAACAAAGAAGTTTAAATACTTGCACCACAGCCCCAACTTGGCGGTCCGCAAAATTTTTGGGCCACAATTTCTTTCCGTACCCAAAAAACCTCTATATACAAATTTTCATGAAAATCGGCTGGGCAGTTTAGGAGTCTATTCGCTACATACAAACAAACAAACAAACTTTCGCTTTTATATATTAGATAACAGTAACAAACTCCCAAGATTTACCTTCAATTTTTTATTTTCTACATTTTAGGGGGTTAGTACTACTTAATAAAAGTATATATTGAAAAAAATATTTTTTTTATTTTATACTTTTTACTTTTTTTTTTTAAATTCTTTACACTTAAATATTTTGACTATTTCCAAGTTGTATCCAATTCATTAATACTAAAAACCGATTATTTAAATTATGCCTCCTAGTAAAGTTAACTAATTTAATTTAAATTTTATTAAACTGTAGGTATCACAAAAGCTAAGCCACACGGCTATTTCCACATGTTGCATTGACGTAATACTGACGTAATCGGTTAAAATCCTTTATTCACCAAACCGGTTTCGTAAATATTGTATTCACAAAAAACCGGTTTCGTTGCAACCAAATTTTACTTGTAAGACTCGATGTACTAACCAACACAAACAAAAAAATTATTTTGTTTTTCTTTTCTTTTTTTGTTGTTTTTCTTTTTTTTTCATTATTTAAAAATTTTTGAACTGTGCGCATCTTAAACAAAAAAAATTTGAGACCGGACAAAATATAAAATATTTCTGGTATTGGAAATTGATAAAAGTCAATATAAGATTATCATATTAGGTTTTATTTCTATTTGTTATTTTTTATCTTTTAAATTACATACTAAAAAAAAACAAAAATGAACAAATATATGTATTTGTATTATATTAAATATTATTATTATTATTATTATTATTATTATTAGTATATTTGTCTAGAATGAGGTGTAACAAACGCATTCAATTAAATGTGTTTTGTTGGATGTGTTCAATTATAAAAAAATAAAATATTAATGTTTTGTTGGATGTGCTTCATTTTAGAAAATAAAATATCCAAAATTATCATAAGCAGGCCAAAAAATTATTCTGCTTTATATAAATTAATAAAAAAAAAAAATTTTTTGATGAAATAAAATTTATTTATTAGTATATGAATAAATTCATTTCAGCTTTAAAAATCACAGATGATTTTCTGGAAATTTTAATTAAATAGTAAAACATTTTGTAAAAAAAAATTAAGAAGACTATGCTTCACATGAATATTTGTGTAGAAAGTCTTAATTATTCGCTTTGATGCATTACTTGCTTTGCTTAAGCAAATAAAACATCAAGCAATGTGTCAAATTAATTTCAAAGTTTCCCACATCTCGCTCTTAACTCTCCCTCATCTATCTCCCATCCCTTCATGTTTCCCTCATAATCTTTTAAATATTTTATAATTTAAAAAAAGTTAAAGATGAAAGAAAATGGTGTTAAGTTTGGACTTTGGGCAAGTGGTTTCGGGTATACAATACCTGAGCTCAATGCACCATAGAAGCCAAACAAAATAAATTGTTTTTAAAGTAAATTAGGTATATTGAAAAAATTCCAAATAAAATTTATAATTTGAATTTGATAATGCAAAATTTAATTTAAATTTCAACATTTATTTAATACAATTTTACGTACATATAAATTATAGATACATTATTGAGCATGTTAAGTTAAAGATGTACATTATAGAATGTTAGCAACAAGCAAGGATTTCGATTTGAATCTAAACAAAGGAAACAATATATAATGTATAGCAACATTTTTTAAAAATTTATATACAAAACATTAATAGATGGAGAAATAGATCATTATTGAAACAGAATAAACTTATAAAAAAATTTAAAATCTTTTACTAATTTATTTAATTTAAGCACGTACGCACATAAAAAAAAAATTAATTAAAATTAAAAAAAAATTAGACCAAGAAGAGATTTGAACTAACGACCCCAACATTTTATAAAATACGAAACATAAAAAAAGTAGACTAACTAACTTATTTTATATAACTAAGTTTTTAAGATACTTCAAAAAATTATATGAGTCATTTCTTTATTTTCTGTGCATCTATTACTAAAATCGAAGCATAATATGCGTTATACAAAATGTAACGGTTGCAATTTTATTTGAGATACTTTTAACATAATGTACATAATGAAATTAGAAATAGTTCTTAATTAGAAAAAGTTCTTCTTTCAATTGACCTTCCGTCATTCTGTGACGGGCCAACAGCTAGTATAAATATATTTTGATAGATAAAATATAAAATTTAGTTAAAATAAATAATAGCAAAAAATAATTAATGATATAAAAGACAATTAGTTTAAGGAACAGATTTAGAACCTAATTTTAAAATTGTATAATTATGAATGTTTGCTCAGTCCCATAGATGTTAATTAAAATAAAAATCCATTTTTAAATGACCTAGATATGATATAAGTAAAATAAAATTACCTACTTACTCAATGTAAAGAAAAAATTAAATTTCTTATATTATCTACGAATCCATTTTTTTATTTAGGTAGCTACAAACCTTTTTTTTTGTATATGAATAAAAAATTACAAAAACTTTACGCTTTTGAAAAATCAGTTGACTAAACATTCTCCGACGATAACTATCTTCGAATGAACTAAATTTTACACATACATTCATAAGTTCATAAATTGATGACAACTGACAACAGTTGAAACTACAACTTACAACACTCTCGTGTGGCATTGAGCAATATTCACTTACGTTGTAAACTTGTAAGATTACGTCAATGCAACTGTTTACCACCTATCATGTATGGATAGGGATTGGTATACACATTACGAATATTCCGAGATGCTGGAATGATGATATAAAAGCGTTATAAGTATTTGATAAAATCTTTATTTCGTTGGTTAAACAAAAAATTAAGCAAAATTGTATATGTATATGTATGTGTGTAAAGTAAATAAGTAAGCACCTAGTTCGGCAAAACTTCCGGAAAGGGGTTGTGAGCTATCAAGATGACATCATCACATAACGGTACTAAATATCTCAAAGTTTCCGAATATATATACCATTAGTGGCGATGGCGCCATCTAGTGGTCGAAAAATGCATTACAAAATGTTCCTAAGATTTTGTAGCATTTTTATTAAAATGTTATATTTTTCCTGTAAGACAATAAACTAGAACCAACATCTTACAATATTGTAGGGCATGATATTGTCTTTCATAAACAACTTGTTTCATCTGGATCGGTGCATTTTTGAGATATTGCAATTTAAAGTGAAAATTAAAAAAAAAAAAAAAAAATCAAACTTTCAAAAAAACTACTATAACTGTGAAATTTTCAAAAACACCCTGTATTATTATTATGCTATTAGAAAGGTCTCTTAAAACTCTTTCCAACGATATATAATAAGTATGATATATGTTGACAAATAGCCCCACCAGAGAACATAAATGCAAAAATGACACAACAATTTTATTAAAAAATACATTTTCATACTTTATTTGTCACAAATTTATTTTGCCTTTTTGTTTTCCATTTGAAATATTTATTTTAAAATTTAAGAATGTACTTTATAGTTTGATACAATATTGAGTTGGGTTTTTGTAATTTGTTTTGAGGGATTTTGGAGGTGATAACCTCATAGTTTTAAATTTTTTTTTATTTAAATATGTATGTTAAAATATAATTAGAAAGTACAACTCTAAGGTACAAAATCAGAATTATTCGCTTTTTCCAGAATATTTAAAAACATATATATACACAAGAACCTGAATCAGGAGGATTTTAGAGCTGAATTCTAATTCAGGATTACCGCTTTTTCCAAAATATTTATATGTGTGTTTGTATATACAATGTTAGAAGAGATTTTTAGTTCTGATTCTTAACCAGGAGATCCGCTTTTTCCAGAATATTTATTCCAGATTGCCGCTTTTTCCAGATTTTATAGTTAGTTTAAAATTTGTGATAGCAGATAAGGATTATATTTTTATTTCATTATTTTAATTAAAGATTAAAAGCATGTACTTGTATTCAAAACTTAGCGGAATGTCGTAATACGTAGTGTCTGAAAAAAAAACTACTAAAATATAATTATAGATTATAATCTGGAATAAATATTCTGGAAAAAGCGGAAATCCTGATTTAGAATCCAACTCTGAAATCTCTTCTAATATTGGATATACATATACATATATAAATATTCTGGAAAAAGCGGCAATCCTGAATTTAAATGCAACTCTAAAATCCTCCTAATTCAGATTCTTATAATCTGATAAAGCGCATAATTCTGATTTTGTAGCCTAAGGGCCTTTCTAATTATATTTTTACATACATATTCAAATAAAAAATTTTTTAAAACTTTGAGGTTGTCACCTCCAAAATCCCTCAAAACAAATTGCCTTGTTATGCATTCTTACATTTTTAAATTTGCCAAAAAGTCAAAATAAATTTATGACAAATAAAGTATGAAAATGTATTTTTTAATAAAATTGTTGTGTCATTTTTATATTTATGTTCTCTGGTGGGGCTATTTGTCAACATATGCCATACTTATTATATACCGTTGAAAAGAATTTTAAGAGACCTTTCTAATGGTATAATAATAATACAGGGTGTTTTTGAAAATTTCACAGTTATAGTAGTTTTTTTGAAAGTTTGATTTTTTTTTTTTTTTTTTTTAAATTTTCACTTTAAATTGCAATATCTTAAAAACGGTATCACCGATTCAGATGAAACCAGATGTTCGCAGAACATAAGTTTTTAACATTATAAACTTAACATTTATATATATAACAACTTTAATATATATTAACTAATTTTAATATTGTTTATTTCATAATTGTTTAACGTACATTTTTGCTTATGATGCACATTTCTTTGTAATATAATTGAACTTAACTTAGTAAAATACCTTTAAAGTCATTGTACTGACCTACATTCATAATTTTAATTGTTTTAAAGTAAGTTAAATATTTGTTGTGTCAGCTAATTTCGTTGCATAATGTATAATTATTATGGTAATAAAAATTGTATTTAAAGACGTAATTTTAAGTAAAATATAATCATTAATAAATTTGAATTCTAAACTTAAATAAGTTTTGTTTATTTTTTGTGATTCAAACATTGGTCCTTCGAACCGGATTCTATAGAACAAGTGTCTTTAGAATTTGAATCAAAAAGAAAAAAAACTTTAGAACAAGTGTCTTAAGCTTTTTTCATGCAAATTTAATTGTAAAACTAGTGCTCAAACTCAACGCTCAAAAGGAGCTATATACAAAAATTCTAAGAGTACAGACAAACTTCAAAAAGGATTCTGTAGAAAGAAAAACAAAGGAATATATAGAAGTACGTTTAAAAAATTTAAACGAGCACTGGCAAGCTATTATCAAAAACAACGAGGACATCGAACAATTAAAAGAAAATTACCCGGATCATTTATATTTCAAAAACAAGGACTTTGAAAGTATGGGGAATTTAGTAACCGAAATAACGAGTATTTTGGAAGCTGCTTTATCAAACGCTCCTGCCAGTAATATACCGACCAAAATATCTAAGGCGCTCAATAAACAAATTGAGCTCATAAAGGCTGTAGAACGCATTTCAAACAAAGTAAGGGAAGTAATAAAGCAAGAACCGAATTTGGCTTTCATCAACCTTAACTTGAAAACTTTAGAAGAGTACTGGAACTTAATAATGAATAATCACTTGAGTCTGATAGAAAATGAGCCTATTAGCCATGATTATTTTGAGAACAACAAATTTGAATACATCGAGAATATTTACAAAGACACAGTAATTGAACTAAATACAAACCTAATGAATATATCTCCAGCTCTGGCTGCTCGAGCACATAACACCAGGCAGTTACAAGGTAATCAAGATGTTAATGTGAATTTACCAAAAATTGATATACCAAAGTTTTCTGGAAGCTACTCCGACTGGAAATCTTTTAGAGATTTATTCATGGAAGTTATTAATAATAACACAAACATAGGCAAAGCTCAAAAATTTTATTATTTAAAAGCTAACGTCGTTGGAGAACCTGCAGAGTTAATCAAACATTTTTCAGTTACAGCTGAAAATTATGACTCTGCTTGGAATATTTTAGATAAAAGGTACAATAATACAAGGATTCTTTTATCTACACAATTGAAAACTTTTCTGAATCAACCAATACTAACTAAAGAATCAGGCAGAGCTATAAAAAAACTGCATGACACCTCAAGGGAATGCTTATTGGCTATTCAGAATTTGGAGATTGATACCTCAAACTGGGATCCAATCTTAATATACTTATTGACTCAGAAATTGGACAAAGAAACTCATCGTTTATATGAACAATCATTAGTTGATTCTCGAGAAGTGCAAAATACAAAGCATTTCTTTCAATTTTTAGAAACCCGTTTTCAAAGTCTGGAAGCATTAGAAACGAATACTAACGAAACGAAAATCAAATCATACCATAGTTCAATTACTAATTTATGCGTGATATGTCAAGAATCACATAAAATTTATGGCTGTGAAAAGTTCAAACTACTGAGTATACAGCAGAGAATAGCAACTAGCAGAAAATATAATTTATGTGGAAACTGTTTCCGACCTGGTCATTTTGCAAAGGACTGCACAAGCTTTTCAAAATGTAGAGTATGTAACAAAAAACATCATACCTTGTTGCACATATTTCAAGAAAACACGAATAACAAACAGTTATTCAATAAAAAATCACTTAACAATACAAAATTAATGGATATTAACGCTCACTGTGCAACTAATATTACAAAAATTAAGGTTATCTTACCCACAGCAATAATAAAGGTACAAAAATTAGATGGAACCTATACTGAAGTTAGAGCCCTTGTCGATCAGGGTTCTCAAGCCACTCTAATTTCAGAAAGTATGGTCCAATATTTGCAGCTGCCAAAACACAAGGTTCATGCAGTTGTATCTGGAATTGGAAATGCAAATTTTTGTGGAACTTTCTTTAAAATCCAGATTAAATTCAACATTTTCTTGTGTGACCAAAGCATTAATTCTACCAAAATTAACTGCTTATTTGCCGACAGAAAATGTAACATCTTATAAAAATTGGGGACATAAAAAACCTTAGAACTAGCAGATCCAAACTTTTATACACCAAGTAGAATCGACATAATCTTAGGAGCTGACGTTTTTAGTCAAATAATACAAAACAAGCTCATAAAAGGAAGACCAGGTACTCCAATAGCACAGAAAACCAAGTTTGGCTACATTTTATCAGGTGAAATAAAAAACGAATTACCAGAAAATACTATTAATTGTTTTATTGGCGAAGTCGACCTAAGCCAGGACCTAACCAAATTTTGGGAAACTGAAGAGCTTCTACCTGAAAGAACTACAACGGCTGAAGAAATGGAATGCGAAGTTCATTTCAAATCTACCTGTCAACGCCAAAAAGATGGAAGATATGTAGTGCGATTGCCGTTTCGTGAACATTTTAACTTGGACGAAATTCAGGGATCAAGAGAATTAGCACTTGCTAGATTGTTTCAACTTGAGCGAAAATTTAAAACGAATAAATTATTGGAAACTATGTACAAAGATTTCATAACAGAGTATATTCAATTAGGTCATATGGTTCCAGCTCAAGAGACAGTGGGAGGAAAATATTACCTACCACATCATGCCGTTTTTAAGCACGATAGTTCAACCACAAAATTGAGAGTAGTTTTTGACGCCTCTGCAAAAAGAAATTCATCTAAAAGCCTAAACGACGTAACAATGATTGGAGAAAATTTGCAGCAAAATATAACAGAAATACTAATACGATGGCACAAATATAAGGTAGTATTTACAGCAGATATCGAGAAAATGTACCGTCAAATTCGAATAGACAATCGCGATCAAGATTTCCAAAGAATACTTTGGAGAAAATCACCTAACGAACCCATTAAAAAGTACAAGCTAACAACCGTCACTTATGGGACTGGGCCTGCGTCTTTCTTAGCAATGAGAACGTTACGTCAATTAGTTGCAGATGATGGACACTTATATCCTTTGGCTTCTAAAGCTATTTGTAAGGATACTTATATGGATGATGTGGTTTCGGGAGTATATACCTATGAAGAAGCAAATTTAAAATGCACCCAGTTAATAAATTTATTAAAAGCTGGAGGTTTTAATTTACGTAAATGGAATTGCAGTGATCGTCGCTTGTTGAAACAAATACCATCGGAATTAAGAGACTGCGCAAATAACAAAACTTTTGATGACGGAGAAGCTGTTAAAGCATTAGGAATACATTGGGTTCCAAAAACTGACAAATTAAAATTCAACATAAATACTGAGATAAAATCGGAACTGTTTACAAAACGTTCTATATTATCAGAGGCGGCTCGTATTTTTGATCCAATTGGATTGCTATCCCCAATAATAATAAAAATTAAATTATTATTTCAACAAATATGGTTAGAAGAGACTGACTGGGATCAACCAGTATCTAACAACATTTTGAAAGAATGGCTACAAATCAAAGAAGAACTGCACTTATTAAAGAAAATAGAAATCTGTAGATGGATCGATTATGGAAATGACACCAAAGTTTGCCAACTTCATGGATTTTCTGATGCATCTGAAAAGGCCTATGGTGCGGTTGTATATCTCAGAACAATAACAACCGTAGGCAATATTACTGTCACACTCATCGCTTCAAAAACAAAGGTAGCACCGCTGAGATCTCAACTTTCATTACCACGTTTAGAATTAAGCGGAGCTTTATTATTAGCAAGACTAATGAAAGAAGTTAAGAATGCTTTGGACATACAAAACATTGAAAATTTTGCCTGGACAGACTCAACTATTGTATTATCATGGTTGCAAGGAAAATTTTTGTTGGAAATCGTTTAGCGGAAATTCAAGCTATAATTGGTCCTGAAAATTGGTACCATGTAAATTCATCAAGTAATCCAGCTGATTTAGCGTCACGTGGAATTTATCCATCGAAATTAGAAAATAATAATCTTTGGTAGGAAGGTCCCACATGGTTAAAACAAAATGAATTCAAGGCGCCAAAACCCCAATAAGCAATACTAATTTAGAGATTAAAACCAAATTTGCAGTTAACATTGTTAAAACAGAAGTAGACAACTCTTTGATTGAAAATTTACTTCATAACTATTTATCCTTAACAAAATTAAAACGTGTCGTAGCTTATTGTATTCGTTTTTGTAAAAATTTAAGATGCAGTCCTAAAAACCGCAAAGCCGGAACATTAACTGCTGATGAAGTAGAAAATTCGTTTATAACATTAATAAAGGTTACACAGTATCAATACTTTTATGATGAAATTGAGCAACTTTTAAAGGGTAAACCACTACATAAAACAAGCAGATTATTAAGTTTAAATCCGTTCTTAGATTCTAGTCATCTTCTCCGCTTAGGTGGAAGATTGTCTGAATCTGAACTTTCATATAAAAAAAAACATCCGCTTATACTTCCCTACAAGAGTGATTTAACAAATTTAATCATAAATCATGCACATTTGCGTTCATTACATGGTGGCAACAATCAAACCCTAGAATACATTAGACAAAGATTTTGGATATTAAATGCATTAAAGGCAGTCAAGGGATGTATTCACAGATGTACGGTTTGTCATCGATTTAAAGCAACTTCGGCATCTCAACTAATGGGAAATCTTCCTAAACCTCGGGTAACTATGTCCAGGCCATTCACAAATTGTGGTGTTGATTACGCTGGACCCTTTACTTTAAAGTCATCAGTAGGTCGTGGAAATAAAACTTTTAAGGGTTACATAGCACTTTTTGTATGCTTAAGTACCAAGGCAATACACCTAGAAGTAGTTAGTAACTTAACATCAAGTGCCTTTCTTGCAGCATTTAAAAGATTTGTTAAAAGATTTGAAATTATAGACTCATTAAATAGGGAAGGAATCCAATGGCATTTCATACCACCAGCATCCCCTCACTTTGGAGGTCTTTGGGAAGCTGGTGTAAAATCAACAAAATATCATATGAAGAGAATAATAAAGGACACAACATTAACTTTTGAAGAACTTACAACTTTAACTGTAAAAATTGAAGCTTGTTTAAATTCTCGTCCTTTATGTCCGTTAAATAATGATCCAGAAAACTTGGAAGTCTTAACACCTGGTCACTTTTTAATAGGAGCACCATTATTAACAGTTCCTGAGGAAAATGTGGTAAATGAGAATCCTAATATATTAACTAGATGGCAGCTGTTAGATCATTTACACCAGAAGTTTTGGGAAAGATGGTCTAAAGAATACTTGTCCAGATTGCAGCAAAGACCAAAATGGACCCAACAACAACCAGATTTAAGGGTTGGAAACATAGTGCTAATAAAGGAGGATAACTGCCCACCAACCAGATGGGCTTTGGGAAGAATTATTGATACAAGCTGTGATGATAATGGTCTTGTTAGAGTTGCTACTTTAAAAACAAAAACTTCAATATTAAAACGCTAATAATAGTATCCCAGGGATACTTATCAATAAAGAAGAAAAATCTCATTCATCCGTCAAAAGAAAGCATATGTATTCCAACAAAAAGAGCATCAACAAGAAATGTAAATACACATGATGTTCATCATTATGCAATTGCATACATAATGCAAAAACCAATTCAAACCCTGCAGTACCACCTACAGAAAGCAATACAGTGTCAACCGCTTGTGAACATCCATTTAATTATTAATTCATTTCGGGGGGAGAATGTTCGCAGAACATACGTTTTTAACATTATAAACTTAACATTTATATATATAACAACTTTAATATATATTAACTAATTTTAATATTGTTTATTTCATAATTGTTTAACGTTCATTTTTGCTTATGATGCACATTTCTTTGTAATATAATTGAACTTAACTTAATAAAATACCTTTAAAGTCATTGTACTGACCTACATTCATAATTTTAATTGTTTTAAAGTAAGTTAAATATTTGTTGTGTCAGCTAATTTCGTTGCATAATGTATAATTATTATGGAAATAAAAATTGTATTTAAAGACGTGATTTTAAGTAAAATATAATCATTAATAAATTTGAATTCTAAACTTAAATAAGTTTTGTTTATTTTTTGTGATTCAAACACCAGATTTATATCAAAGGCAATATCATGGTCTACAATATTATATGATGTTGGTTCTAGTTAATGATCTTACAGGAAACATATAGCATTTTAATTAAAATGCTACAAAATCTTAGGAAATTTTTGTAATGTATTTTTCGACCACTAGATGGCGCCATCGCCACTAATGGTATATATATTCGGAAACTTTGAGATATTTAGTACCGTTATGTGATGACGTCATCTTGATAGCTCACAACCCCTTTCCGGAAGTTTCACCCATAGTTCTTTGTTAATGTCGTTTATAATTATTTAACATACATATACATACATATGCTCATAATAATTTATTTAACAATAACATGGTTTAAAACCTAATTAGAAATATTACTGTCATTAATTAAAAAATATTCACTTAAATATTTTTTGCTTATATTTGCATATACAACAAAAACAAAGTAAGCACTCGCTTTTTCATATAAGATTATTATCTTACAAAAATAACAAACTTATATTAGACACATTCTGTGTATAGTATACCTACTATGTATATTATATACATATCCATACATATATTGTGTTCGCATATATTCCATACTAGCTAATACCCGGTGCGCGTTGCTGCGCCTCTCAATGGAAGTTGAATTGAAGTTGATGTTACTGCAAAAAGTTAACACAAAAATTATACACGGTTTACACATGTAAATTTTAAAATGTATGAAAGCAATCTTTTTACAACATTTTTCGAGGCTTATTCTAGTAATTTTTGAAACTTTCTGTAATTCAAACCAGTACAAACTACTTTCCAAAATTTGACGAAATTTACTTCCAAAAAAATTTTTTTGACCAATCGTAGGACCGACTGTTAACAGACTCAACTCTATTTTCAAGTTGCTTCACACATATAAAATTTGAGGTCAACCGGTCAAATCGTTTCTAATTTAGAGTTAAGTAACGCAAAAATCTATTAAAAGGCACTGTGCCCCATTGGGTTAACGGAACTGCACTTTCTATTTGGGCAAAGCACCTTGGACCTAATTTGCTTCCAAATCTTTTTTTTATCAATCGTCGGGCCGGCATGTGTTAACCAATTGCAAGTCTGTTAAAAGAGTTAATTTAAAAAAAAATTGGGTTAAGGGAACTCAACAAAAATTTTTTATGGGGCTTTCTTTTTAGCCAAAGAAAAATTTCGTAAAATCGAACAAAATTTGGACGCAAAATTTTTTTTGACCACCCGTCGGTCCGACATGGGTTAACAAATTCCAAAACTGTTAATAGTGTCAACTCAATTCTCAAGGAGCATCACGTATACAAAATTTAAAGTCAATTGGTCAAACCGTTTCGAATTTAGAGTAAAGTATTGAAAAAACCTATAAAAAGCTGTTGGGCCGCAATGGGTTAATGGAACCCAACAAAATTGTTTTTGGGGATTTCTTTTAAGCCAAAGCAGAATTTCGCAAAATCGTACAAAATTTGAACCCAAAATTTTTTTTGACCACCCGTCGGCCTGACATTGGTTAATAAATTCCAAAACTGTTAATAGTGTCTACTCAATTCTCAAAGAGCATCACGTATGCAAAATTTGAAGTTAATCGGTCAAACCGTTTTCATTTTAGAACAAAGAAGTTTAAACACTTGCACCACAGCCCCAACTTAGCGGTCCGTTAGAGCAAAATTTTTGGACCACGATTTCTTTCCGTACCCAAAAACCTCTATATACAAATTTTCATGAAAATCGGCTGGGCAGTTTAGGAGCCAACTCGTTACATACAAACAAACAAACAAACAAATAAACAAACTTTCGCTTTTATATATATAAATTATACTAAACTAAATAATTTCACAACCGTTACATTTTGTTTTACTAGATTATGCTTTGATTCTAATATACTCATTCAGAAAAAGTAAACAAAACCAAATGACTAATTAATTGTTGTTGTAGCATTTTAAAAATTTGAAGATGAATAAGTTTCGTTGCGGTTGTGAGTTCAAATTCGCTTCATAGTAAAATTTTTTTTTTTTAATTTCCATCTAAATTTTTTTTTTTTTATTTGAGTACCTACTTGTTTTTAAAGTTGTAAATTTATTTGTAATTTTTTTATTATTTCTGTTGAATTAAAAAAAAAAAAACAAAAAAGATTTTTATCTTTGAAGGAGAATCGAACTCACATCTATTTACACCATCAGCCACTTTGCTAACTACTGAACCATACAATTCTTATAAATTTATGGTCAAATTTCTAATATAAATGTATCACTAACTGACAGAATGAAAAATAAAGCCATAGACGCAGGCAAGTTCAATTAAAAGTATATAATAAGAAAATTTTTATTCAAATAACAATTTGCTTGTGTACAAATATAATATTGGTACTGAAGATACAATCTATATTATGGTATTTATAGTTCAAGACAAAAGTGCCAGCGTTTGAATAAAATATAGTCGGTGAAGTGGAAGAGGTTCGAATACCTGCCTTTGAACTTATATTTTCTTTTATTCATACCTGAAAGCCTATTACAAAACCAAATGTTACCAACAGAAGTAATTAACCGGATTATATAATGTCTATATTACGGTCACACGGGTATCCCAGAGTTGACACAATCAACTACACTCTTTTTCGTTTAAAAGAAAAAATGTATGCATTTTGCGTTTAATTTTAAAGTGTATTTTGAAAAACCATTCTTTTCTTCATCTCCTATTACTACAGTCTCATTTTGTCTGAGTACAAAAAATCGTATATTTTTAATATACATATTTGTGAAGCGTAATTATAATTAACATAATTTAAAAACAGTCAGGATATTTTTATAAAACAAAAATTTAGGAAACTATATTGAAGATTAAATTTTTTTGGTAGAACTTTGATTAAAATGTCCAATTAATGGGAAATTCAAATATAATGTAAAATAATCTTAATTATTTAGTTTTTCGTATATAAAAGGAGTATGGTAGGCTAAAGTGTATATTATTTTTAAAACTTAGAATCATGCTGTTAGATATATCATCCATAATTTTCTAACTTAGTTTAATAACAACCGAGTTAAACCTTTTCTTTAATTAATAACAGTGTCCTTGATGATGTTGAATTTTTAGGTTGGAAAATACATAATTGCGAATACAATTTAATTTTACATTGTGTAGATAAACAGTACCATTTTTGTGAATTGGATTACAACTAAAGTAGTGTCTGAAGTATATAGAGTAACTCTCATATTCTTAAAAATAAATGTTATACTGGTTTCTTTTTCAATTTATTGAAGGTACCCTCGACATATGATGGACTAAATAGAATACTTAATCTGATCTTATGTCCCTATTTGCTCATTGTTCTGTGAACAAACACTAGCTTTAGTAGATTGTCTGAATTGCACGATATTTTTCTGGTCTTGTATCATAATTGTCCGCTTTTACAGCTTTTATCCGTTAAAAAAAGGATATTTATCACAATAAAAGACAATTCGGTGATCGGTGATTTTACCCTCAAACATATTTCCTTTTCGACTTCGACTTTATTTCCTTTGAGATACGGTAACAATGCCGGATTCTCAAAACTCATGATTTCGGCATTATTTCCGCATCAGAAGTTAAATAAATTTTTTTTGGGAATTATTTCCAGATACCGAAAGTGCTGGTAAATAATTAATTGAACTGATGATTTTGTTTCTAATTAGTTTTTCTCATATATTTTTCGAATTAAGCCCGATACATAATGTTAATATACATATTGAATAAAAATGAAAACTCATAGACACGGTTGTAAATGGTGTAGGTATATTCTTTTTATACACACCACCTTTTAAAGAATCCTTAATGTATTTTTGTTTAAAAAACAAAAACGAAAGTTGAAATAACAAAACCAAATTGTTTTTAAAATTACAAGAATAAAATTGAGTTGAAAAAGCAACAACCTTACAAAAGGGAGAAGTAAGACATAAAAACACAAGGACACAAGAATAAAAGAACAAGATACTTTAATTGTTCTACATTTATTTAATTTTCTGTTTCTTTCTAAAATTTAAATTTTTTTAATTGTTGTTTTGGCATGTTTGTGGTGCCTAATCAATATTCATTCTACTTGCCTATCTAAATTATCCTTTTTATATCCTTTTTAAATATATTTTAAATTTAATTGAAATAAAAATAAAAAAAAAGACGAAAAAAAAATACAGAACGAAACAAATTTGTAAAACTATACCATAAAGTGTAAACATTTTTGTATTAAAATAGGTTCCCCTGTAAACTTTTTGCTAGGCTTTTTATTTCTTTTTGTGGTTTTGAGTTAATACTCTTAATTCTACCATCAAAATAATCCTAATTTTCACTTTTTTGGTAACAGTAGTTATATTTTATAACTGTTATCAATTCTTCATTACTAAAGATAGATGTTATTCTAATTTTATACCTATTTTTTTTTGTTCCTTTCACTCCGCGAGCGAGCTTTTGTGTTTTTTGCAATCTCCCGAAGTTCCATTGGCTGAGTTTGCTAATTATGGTGCCTCGAGGTGTTACTTGGGTACCTGCTTCTTCTGTTCCTTGAGGGTTCCACTTCAGGGCTATACGTCTTATGTTTTTCTGGTGTTTTCTTAGAGTATGGCCTATCATTTTTTTTTTCTTAGTTGTCTCAATATGGGTTTTTCCCCTGTAAGTCTCTATAGGTCTTTGTTGCAAAGTTTGGTAGGCTAGAATATTCTGCAATTTTTGTGCAGACAGCGGTTAGTGAGATCTGTAGCTTATGAATTATGGTGTTGGATATCATCCATGTTTCGCTACCGTACATTTTTTCGTTCTTTACACAAGCATTAAAGAGCCTGAATTTTGTTTTCCTGGAGATTTGGATATTCCTCTATAATTGGTACAAACGTCCGAGTAATGCCCTCGCTTTTCTGAGTCTGTTGTTTACATCTGCCTACGCACCACGATCAGTAGTCATTATGCTACCTAAACGGTTGACCTGGTTAACGCATTCAATTTTCAGCATAATGATATAAGTACAATCATGATAAAAATCTAAAAATTAACTCTCAATTAATTTTTGAATTTTTAAATCTATTTAATTCTGTTGTACTATTACATGTTAATCTTAATCCTTTTAATTTGAAACGAGGAAGAGTGTAGTAAAGTAGACTGTGTCAACTCTGGGACACCCATATGACCGTATTATAAACATTACTTTTCAAAATTTCATTAATTTCATTTTCAAATTTATTAGGTGTAGTGTAATGCTTTTATTATAAAAGAAGGAGTTGTATGGCAGCTACTCGAACCCTCTGCAGTAGACCAGCCAAATTTTGCAGTAATTTTGGCCATTACACTAAATTGTTTTGGAAAAATTTCGGACACCAAGCTTCATTAGCTGAAAAGTAATGCTCATATAAACATGTGGTGAAAAAAAGGGTTTTTAAAAAAGCACATTTCAAAATAATAAAGTGTTTCATACTAAGTATTTTATCGGAATGTAATGCTGAAGGTGAAGCTTCAATATTAGCGTGTATTTAAGAAAATATATACATTGGTGACTAAGTTACTGCTTACTTATAAAAACAGTAAATTTTTTATTTTAAAGTTCTAATAGCCCTTCAATGGGGAAGGTTGCTAAATTTCTCAAGAACCTAATTTTGTCTAACCCCCCCCCCCTTCCTCTCCTTTTTTGTAGGTTCTAGGAATTAGATTGTGACTTCCACAAAAATTTGGAATTTTACTTAGAATTATACTATCTAAGCAAAAATGGGTAAAACCAAGAGACACTTTCCTCAATTTAAGGAACCGCTTTTAAATTTAAGAAAAACCTTTAACATATGTTAAAATATAATGTTGGACCTTTAAATTTTGTATATTAATAAAAATATAATTCGAGATAAGTTACAGGTGCTTAAAAATAGCATAATTTCAATTTTCGAGCCCTTATAGCTTCTAAACAGGGGGCTTGACAAAAAAATTTTATTAACCGACTCCTACTAATTTTGGAGAACCTAACTTCTCTCCAAATTTCAAGACCCTAGCTAGTACCGTTTAGAAGATATGTGTGGCCAAAAATTTTGCAAAAATTGAGTTTTGCATAATTGTAAATTTTAGTACCGTTTGGCACTCTAAACATTTGGCTTGTTATAACAATTTAAAAATAGGGCTTTTTCAAAGTTTGAGGGGCTGTAGCTCTGTAACGGGTGGTGCTACAGAAAAAAATTCTTCTACGAAATTATTTTTTTTTTAATATCTACCCGTGGTTAAAATTTCTTTACTCTATTTCAAACGGTGTAAAAGTTTTGTAAACATACGGACGGACGGACGGACAGAGTGAAGCTATATAGGCACATTTTACAAACTTCGAAAATGTGCTAAAAAAGGAGTTATATGGCAGCTATTTGAACTCGTGGAGCAAAATGGCTGGATTTCAATAGCGGTGGATTTCAATATAATATTGCATAAAAACGAATTTGAGAAAACTTCAGAATTCTAAATCTACTGAAATTAATCCTAACTGGAATAATACTAAATTTAATAAACGTCTTCTGTTCTTAAACAGTTAAGCGAAGAACTTGTTCCATCTTTAATAACTCGTCGAATATAAAATAACAACGCCTACCAGGAACTCAGGTATCAGCTTCTTTAGTTTTAACACAACGAATTGAAGAAACAATCATCAATAACCTCCCCACCACTCTTAAAAAAGAGAAAAAAAAGTAAACGATAACGTTGCAAATTTTGTCTTTTAAGAGCTGAGAAAAATTTTTATTTCCTGCTGCATATTCACTAAACCAACATCGTCTGTTCGCAACATCGTCACTCTACTACCATGATATTGGGAGAATCACGTTCGTTAAATTTTGATTTTTACTTCGTTTAAATATAAGTGGGTCATTTGATGACTTGGAAGGTATTTTTTGTAACTTTGTTTGGACATAAGTGTCCAAAGGGTTAAAATGAATCATTGTTTTAAACGAATAATATATATATAGTTCCTACTTAGAAAGAAATACCATTTTTAAATCCCAGCGTAATTCCAGATTTAATAGAACAAAAACATAGTAATAAATAAGTAACTTGTGAGTTATTTCAATTTTTTTTTTCTATTTTGAAAAACTTTTTTTTTTATATTTTATGTACTTATTAAACTTTTGTAAGTATATTTAAAAAGTTTAGTAGTTTTATGTTTTTTTTTATTCCAGCATTCAATATGTACATCACAAGTCCATTTTAAAGATTATCCTTGCATTATATGTGTATATAGCTTATTTTAAGAAAATAAAGGACTAAAGAGGATTATAAGAAAATATAGTTTTTGTAAATAAAATGCATCATACAAGATGTGATGAAATAAATTGTATTTGTACAAATATGGGTCTAATAAAGATTACAAAAGGTTTTATTTGAAATTATAAGAACTTTTAATTGAATACGTTAAATATAACACAACCTTCCAAATGAAAAAAAAATTTTTTTTTTAAATTCATTGGTAATTAATACTTAGCCAATCTAACCAAAATAATAATACCGTAATTACTTTTCTTTTTAAATTATTGTGCTTTTATTTTTAAATTATTGCAATCTTTTTTCAAAAAATTTTCCTTTCCAATTGAAATTGTGCAACAACTATTCCGAACCTTTCATTTCAAGTAGAAGCTTTGCAACATAAGACTTGAACATTTCGGGGATTGAGTTAAACAAAAAAGAAACTTGGTCAAATCATATTTTTGGAGTAGCTAAAGGATACTGCTAAATGTCTGGGTTTCTTAGATCGCTGCAAAACTTACTTCTCCTCATTTGATCTCCTTAACATCTATAAAACTTATATTAGGTTATTAGGTCGAAAGGGGAGTATAATGCAAACCTTTAGGTTGGTGCTCCCATGACGTCGCTAGAATATCTTGATAAAGTGCAATGGAGCTATTCGTCTTATAAATGATCCCAGTGTTACGTCATCGATCACTCCGCTCAGCCAACGTCGTACAGTTAGGTCACTGACCTTGTTTTATATATATCTTGTGGGGACAAGATATCTATAACACCTGTTTCAAAAAAACTAAACAACTTATACCTCCACTCAAGATTTTCCAACAAATAGCTATCCCTACACAGTTAAGCAAGCCAGATGCCGTAACACGACTTATGGAAATTAGTTTGTCATGCGCTCATCACCTCCATGGAACCATTTTCCACATATGTATTCCCAAAAGTTGACAATCCGCAAATTCCAAATAACTTCCACCATAATTCCAAATTCTTCCATAGGGATATCCAAATCCTTCCGTGTAACCAAACTGTACATTTGTATTACAGGCTCCCTCCTAAAGTTAGTTAATCTTAAGCGATTTCTAACCAACAATTATCTCTTATTTTTAATTTATCTATTTCTGGTATATTGACATGCCGTATCTCAGGTGTTCTCCCTTTATATCGCTCGGGTTATTTTTTTTTTTAGAGATAATACGTGATTGCGTCTAAACACTACTCAACTAATAACATCTTTTATTTGATCAAAAATATTTAAAATGAATTGCATACTTTTAGGTAACTTTACATTAAATTATTAATATTTGTAACTCGTTACCTACTCTTGACAAAAGTAGGGTATAGAGTAATTTTTATATAAAAAATTAAGTTGTATTTTGAAGACTAACAACATTTTGCATGAATTTTAGCCATATAGCCAAAATATTTTAGCAAAATTTGAGACACCCATACATTTATTGGCTATAGAGTAATGCTCATAAAAAGAAGCAGTTATATGGCAGGTACTTCTTTGCGTTACACATTTAATGCCAAACTTAGTACATACTTTTCACTCATAGTCATACAGGTATAATAATAATTTTAAAATTATGTTAAGGATTGAAAATTTGTAATATATTTGTATTAATTCCTGTGATTTGGGCAGCTTGAAAATGTTTTAGTATTCCAGTTCCATCACCTCTTAATCTGTAAAGAATTTAATGTATCATTAAATTTTTAACTTAAGTTTAAAACTTTTCTAAAACTCTGTAAATTTATATAATTGGAATTTTGCAGTATGCAATTCATACAATAAATTTAAATACAAAATAACAAAAAATATAAAAAATATTTAATTTTTGTATATTTGTATAAAAAATTTTAAAAAGCTAAACTTTTATAATTTTAAATAAAACTTATCTGGAAACTTAAATTATATATTATACTAAAATAAATTTTAGAAAACATTTTTTGTAATTGTTTTTTTTTTAGAAAATCTAGATTTACTGGTTTACCAGAAATATGTAAAATTACTTTTAATTAAGTTTTTAAAACTTATTTTTAATTTACAAGTTTAATTTACATTTAAATGAAAATACCCTAAATATAAAAATTAATGAATGTAATATAAAATGTAGGGGATAAACTTCCGTAAAGGGGTTGTGAGCTATCAAGATGACGTCATCACATAACGGTACTAAATATCTCAAAGTTTACGAATATATAAATTATTAGTGGCGATGGCGCCATCTAGTGGTCGAAAAATGCATTACAAAATTTTCCTAAGATTTTGTAGCATTTTTATTAAAATCTTACATTATTGTAGGGCATGATATTGTCTTTCATAAACATCTTGTTGCATCTGAATCGGTGCTACCATTTTTGAGATATTGCAATTTCAAGTGGAAAATTAAAACAAAAAAAAATAAATTTTGAACTTTCAAAAAAATCACTATAAGTATGAAATTTTCCAAAACACCCTGTATTTTTTATGATACTGATAGAAAGGTCTTTTGACACTCTTTCCAACGGTATGTAATTAGTATGATATATGTTGACAAATAGCCCTACCAGGGAACATAAACTCAAATCTGACACAACAATTTTATTAAAAAATACATTTTCATACTTTATTATACCCGTATGACTATATAGTCATTATACCCGTATGACTATATAGTCAAAGGGTATAATAAATTTGCCATTACGTTTGTGACGCAGAGAAGGAGGGGAAGTAGATATAGACTCAAGTGTATGGATCGGATCAGAATCGAAAAAGAAATCGATTTAGCTATGTATGTCCGTCCGTCCGTCTGTCCGTCCGTCCGTCCGCACGATAACTCAAAAATAAAGGAGCTAGGATCTTGAAATTTTCGCAAATTTGTTTTTTTGCAATAGCCGTCATCGCTATTTAAATCCAGCTATTTTGGGCCATTGGTTCGGGTAGCTGCCATACAACTTCTTTTTTTATATAAGTATTTCTCTGTACCTATTACAGCTGCGTGTCTGAAATTTTGGCAAAAGTAGTTTAGTTTCATGGCCAAAGTTTTTGCAAAATTTGGTTGGTCTACTGCAGTGGGTTCGAGTAGCTGCCATACAACTTCTTATTTTATATGAGCATTACTCTATACCTACTGAAGCTGGGTGTCCGAAATTTTGCTAAGAAAAGTTTAGTGTAATGGCCAAAGTTTCTGCAAAATTTGGTTGGTCTGCTGCAAAGGGTTCGAGTAGTTGCCATACAACTTCTTATTTTATATGAGCTTTACTCTATACCTATTGAATTTGGGTGTCTGAAATTTTGCCAAAAATAGTTTGGTGTAATGGTCAAAGTTACTGCAAAATTTGGTTGGTCTACTACAGAGGGTTCGAGTAGCTGCCATACAACTCCTTCTTTTATATGGGCATTACATTACACCTAATAAAGCTTTAAGTTTGAAATTTTGCCAAAAGTAATTAATGTTTTTAAATGATATAATGTTTATATAAACGTCATACGGGTATCCCAGAGTTGACACAGTCTACTCTACCACACTCTTCCTCGTTTTTCATAAATTTACTTTGCCTTTTGTTTTCAAGTTGAAATATGTATTTTAAAATGTAAGAATGCACTTTGGACTTGGATACAATATTGAGTTTTGTTTTGGTATTTTGTTTGAAGGAGTTTTTGGAGGTGGCCATTATAATATAACATTTTAATAAAAATGCTACAAAATCTTAGGAACATTTTGTAATGCATTTTTCGACCACTAGATGGCGCCATCGCCACTAATAATTTATATATTCAGAACTTTGAAATATTTAGTACCGTTATGTGATGACGTCATCTTGATAGCTCACAACCCCTTTCCGGAAGTTCATCCAATGTAGGTTCTTGACGTATATTTCAGTAATTACAATTAAGCAAAATTTCCCCTTATGATGTAGAAAACTTTGAACTTTAGAAAAAATTCCAACTCTCAATCAAATGTAAATTCTTTTTGGAAAAGTTTTTAATTGTTCAAGAAAACTTGATTTGGTTTTCCATTAAAAACTTTATCGATTTTTGTTTCTAAAAAATGTTATTTTTTTGAATAAATAAACAGTATATACTATATATTATTTGAATTAAATTTATATCATTTGAAGCAAATTACATTATATTGTTACATTAATTAAGAGACAGTATCTAAAAGCAAAAGTTTTTAAGGGGAGCGTTTATAATCTTGGGTTAAAAATTTTTGTTTTTTAAAAATCGTTTTTACAAAATTTAGGTTTTTTTTAAAAATCTTGTTTAGAAAATCTCGTTTTAAAAAATTCTCGATTTTAAGGATTTTAGAATTCGATATATAAATACTTAGCGAATTATGAGATTTTCCCAAAATATGAATAAAACAAATTTTTTAAAACAAGATTTTTTACAACGAGATTTTCTGAAATGCGATTTTCTGAAAACGGTATTTACAAAATCAGGGTTTCCGCATTTAAGAATGAAAGTAGGGAAAAGAAAGGCTTATATAATAATTAATTTAGAAAATATGCGGCATACAAATGTGTAAATTGTTATACCCGTATGACTATATAGTCCAAGGGTATAATAAATTTGCCATTACGTTTGTAACGCAGAGAAGGAGGGGGGGTAGATATAGACTCCAGTGTATGGATCGGATCAGAATCGAAAAATAAATCGATTTAGCGATGTATGTCCGTCCGTCCGTCCGTCCGTCCGTCATCACGATAACTCAAAAAGTAAAGGAGCTAGGATTATGAAATTTTCACAAATTCGTTTTTATGCAAAAAACGGAATCGAGTTTTAAATTCAGCAATTTTGGTCCACGGGTTCGAGTACCTGCCATACAACTTCTAATTTTATATGAGCATTACTCTATACCTATGGAAGCTGCGTGTCTGAAATTTTGCCAAAAGTAGTTTAGTATAATGGCCAAAGTTACTGCAAAATTTGGTTGGTCTACTGCAGAGGGTTCGAGTAGCTGCCATACAACTCCTTCTTTTATATGAGCTTTACACTACACCTGATGAAGCTGGGTGTCTGAATTTTTGCAAAAAATAGTTTGGTGTAATGGCCAAAATTACTGCAAAATTTAGTTGGTCTACTGCTGAGGGTTCGAGTAGCTGCCATACAACTCCTTCTTTTATATGAGGATTACACTACACCAAATGAAGCTGGTTGTCTGAAATTTTGCCAAAAATAGTTTAGTGTAATGGCCAAAGTTACTGCAAAATTTGGTTGGTCTACTGCAAAGGGTTCGAGCAGCTGACATACAACTCCTTCTTTTATATGAGCATTACTCTACACCTAATAAAGCTGAATGTTTGAAATTTTGTCAAAAGTAATTAACCGGATGATATAATGTATATGTTACGGTCATACGGGTATCCCAGAGTTGACACAGTCTACTCTACTACACTCTTCCTCGTTTTTATCTTAATTTTGTAAAAATCGCCTATGACTAAGTTATTCTAAATTACCACATTCTTTATTTTTTTTTGACATTTTTTCATGTCATTAAAGCTTTATTAAGAAAGGGGAATAATAAAAATGAAATATATTTCAGAAACTTTAATGAAATAATTTGAACAAAAATGTTTGATTCCAAATATTGTGCAACATGTATCTAGTAATGTTTAACCTCAATCAATGTAACGAAAATTTATTTTAAATACAAAATTGTTCTTTCATTCACAACACCTTTAAGTCTAATTAACATACAATTTTGATTTTAATTATTCACAATTATTTGTAAAAGCTTATAAACCATTTCCTATTTGCTATTCAAATATCGTATACTTATATATTCAAATTTGTTCATAACTAAAGTCTATTCATTGTAATAGAAAAGAAAAACAGCAAACATTTTAATGAAAACTTATGCAAATATATGCTTTTATTATACATTTTCCCATTACAATTACCGATTAAAGACATTTTTAAATGGACAATGAGAGAGATATAATTATGTCAAAGATGAATAGGTATTAAGTAAATATTTGATTTAAAATAGAAAAATTTTTAATGAATATAGTTGCGGATTGAGATTTGAATACATTAGAAGATGAATTTTAATATAATCATTAACATATTCTTACTTTGTTTATTTTATGGTTATTAAATAAAAATAATGGAAGAATTATTCATAATATTATTAGGTATTACAATATAAATTTGTCATTTGAATTTTAACTAACAATATTGTTTTTAAAACTAATTGAAATCATTGTTCTAGGAGTATTTTGATTAAAGATATAATGATTTCAATGATATAGGTCATATGTATTACTTTTGAATGGATTACGGGAATATAATGAAAAATTATTGTATCAAATATTGTAGGTATCAGAATATTAACTTTTGATGAAAGTTTCTTAAATTTGATTTATTTAATTTCTTTCCTACCTTATAATATAACACCAGAATATTAACTTTTGATGAAAGTTTCTTAAATTTGATTTATTTAATTTCTTTCCTACCTTATAATATAACACCTTTCCTTCTCAGAAGGGAATAGAAGAATTCTTTCAGTTTCCTGACTTGTAATATAGGAAGGCACATACATTACTTGGTTAACAAGCCATTTGCCTATCCACTAAATCTCGGCAGTAAATTTTACAATAAGAAGGCAGTAAATTTGACAAAATAAGATAAATGCCTTAGGCGACCTCTATGCTGAGGAGTTGTTACATTTAGAGTTTTTGATGACCTGCCAAAACTTATTTTACAGTATAAGAAATTTGGACATCCAGTAGTGACAAGTCTGTGGAAGAAACAAAGGTATTTATGGTTAAAGTAATTATTGAGGGTGCACCCTAATAATCTTTTAGAGGTATCAGATATCCTAACGAACCTACGGCGGTTTACAACAAATCTTGTGCAAGCGTTAAATATTAAATCCAAACTTGCATTTTCACTAAAACTCATTGAAAAATAAACAACGTTGCAATAGCGAATATGAAGACGAGAGCTTTAATTCGTTAACACTGAGTATTGAATGAAATACCAGGAGCAATTAGATAGAGCTTTTGAAACGCCGGAGAGACTTACTAGCAACGATTTTTATATGCTCGGCCCATTTAAGATTATTACTAAATGCAACGCCCAAGTGGTTAACCTTTTCAATAAAGGGGAAAACATTTCTATTGAGCATCGTTGCGTTAGGTTGACAGTTTCTATTGGTTTAAAATTTATAATTATGGCCTTTGACTTCACAAAATTTTCATCAAAATTAAAAAGGATTAAATAGGACTTCAAGTTTAAAATTCAGATTATATTATAATATTAAATAAAGTTTTTCCATTTTTTAGGATTTTTATCCGTCTTTCGTATTAAAATTTTAATTTTTCATTAAAAAAATGTTTTTTATGTAAAAGTTAAATGTGTATATACAATTGATTAGTGAAACATATTGTAAATAGACTATAGAAACATATTATTATATATTTAATATCACATGAATAAGTAGATAAAAGAAAAGGTTTACACCCTAATTTACACCCTAAAGATAAAATATCATATAAATCATGGGCCATATTTGGTTATATGTTATTTTATATAAACCCTATATAATATTCAAATTGTAATTTTATTTTAAAATTATTAATAAAATATTTATTTATAATAAAAATATACGATAATAAATATGCAAAATATACATAATAATATTTAAATAAAATTGTAGGAACTATATAAAATAAATAAAAATTCAATATAAATGGTAGGTATATAATAATATTCTAAATAATGTATGAATACCTGTCATTTTCAATGAAAATTTTATGAAAATATTTTGAAAACGGTTGGAAAATTTTTTTTAAGTAAATCTCTGTATAAATTTAACACTTTATGTTTAATATAATATTATGTCAGGTATACTTACAATTGAGTATTAAAAAAAGTTTATTATTTAAATTATGTAATAATAATAATAAATACATTGTTAAAAACATAAAAACATACATATATTTTTATAAGTAAATAAAATAATATTTATTATTAAAATTTTCAATCAACAATTGATAAATGTTTCACAAAATATAACCTAATTTTTAAATTTAAAATATAAATTTTATTTTAAAAATTTAGTTCAATATTTTTCAAATGATAGAGGATTGAAAAATTGCCTAATTTATTTGGATATACTTCCGCAAAGTGATGATTAAAATTATTAAAAATTAAGAGATACATTTTTGTGAATTACTTCAAACAATTTTGTCAAGTATTCAAGTTACAGGTGTTTAAAAAAAATTAATAAATTTCAATTTTTGACCCCACAGCTCTTAAACGGTGGGCGTTTTAAAAAAATTTTCCTAAATCACTCTTCTAATTTTTTAATAACCCAACTTAATTAATAAAATATGAATGTTCTAAAATGAAGATATGAATGTTCTAAAATTTTAATGAGCTGTGTGTTACCGTTTTTAAACTTAAAATATACCTTAAAGAAATTTTATATAACAGTTATAACAGGCTGTAGCTGTGCTATTGAAAAAGTGCTCCCATGATATTTTCATTGAAAAATCTACCCGTAATTAAAAGTTCATGTCTTAATTTCAAACTGTGTAAAAGTTTTGTTTACATAAGTTCATAATATATAGTCATATTGGTAGTTATATTAAAATATTTTTACAAAATTTATTGAAAATGTTCTTAAGAAACACTTAAACACATTTAATTTACTAATTATATGGATTTGACAATTTTTAATTTACTCTCACCAACGTTTCATGATACCAAACTTATGACAACCCTAAATAAACTTTCATACGTAAATTTAAATTACAAAATGTTTCTATTGATAATGTCTGTTTCCTTAAGCAATATATCTAATCAAATTGAGAAAAATAATCTGTCAAAACTCAGACATTACATTAATATTAAAAAAAAATCATTGTATCTGGTTACAAGCGTAGTACAAAGAAAATTAAATTAACTTTAAAATAAAAATTTTGAAAAATATATGAAAAAACTTAAGATTGTCAATTGTCAAAATATGAATTTAATTTTGTTACTGTAAGACTCTTAATTTTTAGGTAAATTATTATGTTTGAATCAAATGAAAATTTAACTGTAAATTTTGGGAACTTTAAATCTGCGGTGACTGTGAATGGATGAACAAAAAAAATTACAAAAAAAAAGTGGGAAAGCCAGGTTTTCTTTTCCAGGTTCTAAATTTCTCAGTAAATTTTTAAAATGTTATCGAATGGTCGATTAAGAAAGAGAGAGAATCTGAAACTTTGAGATGTGCTATATAAAGGGGAGTAGAAAACAAAAACTCAAGTAAAAGACTCAAATCAATCTAGCATTGTATGTCTAAATGCATAATTAGCTTAAAAACTGAAATTGCTCGTGATATTTTATAAAGAAGCATTTCTGAGGTTTTGAGGTGACAGCCCTTATTTTAAATACTTTATTGCTGACTCCTTTTGTATGAAAAGAAGTTCGGAGGAATTTTATAGTTCGCTTCAAAATCGAGATTTTGTACGCGATGTTTTACAACGAGAGATTTCGTAGCCAACCCTGTTACATACTAAAAGCCAGCTTAATAGCTTGGTTCAATATACAATCAATTTACTACTATTGAAATTGAACCAGTTTGCTCAGCGAATTAGGGTTGCTGCTATTAAACTTCTTATTTATATGAGCATATCCATATATTTAATAATAATGGGTGACAGAACTTTTGGCAAAAGTAATAAAGTTTTATGACAAACATTTGCATAAAATTTGGTTTGTCATATCAAATATTAAAATTATTACAAATCTGTTTTTCTACCCGTGCATACATATATGACATCGGGTATATTAAAATTGCTCCTCCGTTTGTGACGCATCGATCTAGACGAGCTAGATATAGTATCGAGGGTACGTATCGGCTCAGAATTGAAAAATGAGTCGATCTAGCTATGTGTGTCTGTCCGTCCGTCCGTCCGTCCGTGTGTCAGCACGATAACTCAAAAACTAAAAGAGCTACAGTTTTGAAATTTTCACAAAATATTTTTCAATCAATTTCTAGTTGCCTTATTTTTTTTGGTTAAGATCGGACCAAAACTTCGGGTAGCTCTCGAACAACTAACTTTTTTAACTTCAATATTTTCATATAAAAATTTGAAATTTTGCTATGCATCTTGTATTTAACATGAAATTATATGAATTTTGTTTTTTTTTTTTCGTAGATAACGATTTCGAGTTAGAATTTCATATGATTGAAATGATGCGTAGTTTATTTAAGATAAGCAAAAAAGAACACAAAGATTTTTTTTAAGTAAGTGGCTTCATAAATAATTTATATGTATTTATATATAATATGTATACGTGTAATATTTTGCATGCTTTGTATATTTTAATATTGATAGATATAATCATTATGAATATGATGATTGTTATCTATGATGATGATCATTATATGAATATGATCATATGAAGCTTATTTTTTGCTTAAGTTTAATATATTGGTGAATTAAAAATTAATTACAAGAGAGAGAATTGAAAAATTAGAGCTAGAGTTTTGAAATTCACACAAAACATTTTTGGTTAAGATCAGACCAAGGTTTCGGGGAGCTGCCACACAACTTATTTAAACCAATATGAATTTCTTCAAAAGTAATTATACCAGGAAGATGAAAATTACACACTGTTAGTTTTATAATGAACCAAGAACTTGTATGAAGTTTCAAAATGTTACGACTTCATTTTCGGGGGGCTGCCATACAACTTCTTTGAACCAATATGAATTTCTTGGAAACTGATTATACTACGAGGATCAAATTTACACACTGTTAGTTATATAATGAATCGAGCACTTATATGGAGTTTCAAAATGTTACGGCCCCGTTTTCGGGCAGCTGCCATACAAAGTTGTCAATTCGATAACTGTGAATTTAATGAAGCTACGAGGTTAAAATCAAAACTGGGCAGATAAAGTAATAGGGCAAGTTAGTCGGCAAAGTTGGACATCACTCGGACCAACTTTTAGGGTGGGCTATTTTTTTTTTTTTATGGTTTTTTTTTTCTTTTTGTTTTTAAGCAAAAATTATGGTATAATAAATTAAAAATTTAATTTTTTTTTTGTTCTTTTGTTTTTTTTAAGCTAAAATTATGGGATAATAAGTTAAATTTTTTTTTCTATTTTACTTTCTTATATTTTTTTTGTAATATTTATAATAGCATAGGGGAAATAAATAACGGTTAGTGGGTATGCACGGGTATCTAAAAGTTGACAAGGGCAACTATAATCTTCCACGTTTATATTTATTAGATTTAGAAATAAATTTCAAAGATATATTGCCAAAAAATATTATTAACTGCAACTTGGGAGTTATAATTGGGTGTAAATAGATTTACTAGAACTTAACGGTTTACTAGAACTACACTGTACTAGAATCAATAATTGCTTAAATTTTATAATTAAATTTTAAACCTTACTATCTCATTTCCTCTGTAATACTAATTGTCATAAAAATCTCTACTCTTCAACTACTAAAAGAACTTATAAGGGTTTTTAGAGCTTAGATTCAAAATTGCTTAAAGAACAGCTTTTTGCATTCTAAATTAATCAGTATTCAAGAGTATTCTAAATAAAGCGTAAAGCATCTATATCTTCCTCATTTTCATAGATCATTATTTTCTTGAGCCATCAGGTGGCAGTTGTTAAATTTATTTATTTATTATACTGCTTAACACAAACAGTTTACAAAAAATCATACAAATAACAATTAAAATTAACAATTAAAATCAATATAAAAAATTACATATTTGACTAATTATAAATATGTTCAAACTAAAATTAAAATTAAAAGTTAAAAATTATAAACTTTACATTACTACAAGAAAAACAAAACAAAAATAATCCTAATAATAGCGATTGTATAATTTTTGTTTTTGAGAGTGTTTTGAAAGTGTAAAGTCAATATAATGTTTATGTTTATTACCTATAATAAGCATTCTATTAATAGGTTCGAATTTGCCATAGTTAGTCCTATGATTATTAGTTTTAAATAAATTGCAAGAGCGAAGGCGTTGAAGATTTCTAATAATAATTTTACTAGAAATTAAATTAGATTTAACGTTACCCTTGACAATTTCTGTAATAAAAATGACATCAGAAACTTCACGTCGAAAATTTAAAGTACACAAATCAATTAATTTTAGCCTTTGTTCATATGGTGGTAAAATAATGGGATTCGGCCATGGCAAATGGCGTAAGGCAAATCTAAGAAAATTTTTTTGTATTGCCTCAATCCTATCAATGTGTACCATATAAAACGGAGACCAAACTTGACTAGCATATTCCAAGTTTGGTCTTACAAGACAAGTGTACAACGATTTAAGTACATAAGGATCTGAAAATTCCTTTGCAGAACGTTTAACAAATCCCAACAGTGAATTAGCTTTATTTATAATATTATTATAATGGATTTTAAAGCTAAGTTGGGAATCGAAGTACACCCCTAAGTCCTTTATTGAGGTAACTTTAGGTAAACTAATACCATCTAAGTTATAATTGAAACAAATAGGACTAGATCGGCGTGTATAAGATATCAGTGCGCATTTATTTACATTAAGTAGTAAAGAGTTATTAACGCACCAATTGTTAAAATTTTGAAGATCATTCTGCATAAGGATGGCGTCATTATAAGATGTAATCTTTTTAAAAAGTTTCATATCATCAGCGTAAACTTGAAGCTCGCAATTAGAAATTAAAGAAGAAACATCATTTACAGATAAGATAAAAAGTAGAGGGCCAAGGTGACTACCTTGTGGAACTCCCGAATTTGCCACGAAAGGTTCTGAAATCACATTTTTAAATATAACACTATAGGAGCGATCACATAAATAAGAATGTATCCACTTAAGGAAAAATAGTGGAAAACCATATTTTTCAAGTTTTAGTAAAATAATATTATGTGGCAATAGATCAAATGCTTTACTAAAATCAGTATAGACAACATCTGTTTGAAATCCTTCTTCCATGTTATTAAGAAGAAGAGATGTGGTTTCAACTAGATTAGTCACCGTAGATTTTTGTTTTACAAAGCCATGTTGGTTATCTATTAAAAGATTCCTACAATGATTATAAATTGAATCCGTTATAATTAATTCAAATAATTTAGGAATTGAAGATAATTTAGCTATTGGGCGATAGTTAGTGATTTCATTTTTAGCATTTTTTTTGTGAATTGGCCTGATATAAGAAATTTTCCAAATAGGAGGAAAATATCCGGAATTTAATGAATTTTTAAAGAGTAATGTTAAAGGCGTAGTGAGAATGTTAGAACACTTGCTCAAAATTATTTCTGGTATACCATCTGGTCCAGGAAAAGTATTATCACCCAGTTTATTTAGATAGCTGGAAACTATTTGTTCATTAATATTAATGTCAGTAAGAGAAGTTTTTTGATATGTATTCATATAGGAGAAATAATTTTCATTTGGCGTAAAAGGAGACTCACTATATGAAGTGCTAAAAAACTCACGAAAATATTTTGAAATAGTTGAAGGATCATTACTAGAAAGAGAATTGAAATTCATAAATGTTGGGTAATCATCACATTTACGTTTAGAGTTTAAGAATTTCCAAAATTTTTTCGGATCAGACTTTAATTTAGTTGCCATTAAGTTAATGTAACTATTATAAAGTATTTCAGAAGAAGTTTTAAAATTCTCAAACAATATGACAAAATTATTAAATTCATTAATATCTTTTGTTTTTAGATATTTACGCCAGGCTTTGTTTTTCTTATTTCTGAGAGATCTAAGCTCCTTTGTGAACCATGGTGGGCCAGAGTTAGAACATCTGTTTTTTGAAATAGGAACAAATTGTGTAAAACCTTCGAACATTATTTCATAAAACCTAATTGTCATTTGATTAAGGTCTATATTATTAAATATAGACGTGAATTCATAGGTGTTTAAGAAATTTACTAGTCCGGGAAAGTTGGTTTTATTGAAATTAAATCTATAAGAATCTGCTGCTTCATGATTTATGGAATTAGTCAAACAATAAGTAAAATTTATTGAAGGGTGATAGGGGTCCAACGCAACAAGCGGTGACACCGATTCACAGAAAATAATATTATTCCAATCAGAAGTAAATATTAGATCCAATTGTTTATCTTTAAAATTGCGGCAGTGGGAAACCTGTTGTAAGTCGTTGGTATTTAAACCATCAATAAATTGAGAATCAGGTTCATTCACTGAAGAATCAGCAATCAAAAAAGATTCTTCGTCATGATTGATCCAAGTTATATTAGGGAGATTAAAATCTCCACATAAAATTAACTCATCATTAGGACCAGAATTACAGCAAATCGAATCTATTACATTTAAAAGAGTAATATAAATATTTAAATTCGAAGAAGGTGGAATGTATGTGTTAACAATATTAACACTTTTATTGGAAAATTTTATGTTCACACCAATTATTTCGAGACAGTCCGCGTCAGAAATAGGAATTTCATTTGCATTAAATGAGTTTTTTACGGCTATCAATACTCCTCCCCCTTTAGGAATGTAACTATTAGATACATTAAGTTCAGAGTATCTGTCTTTTCTAAAAACCGAGTATGAGCTATCAAAAAGCTCAAGATTGTTAATAGAAGAATTTAGCCAAGTTTCAGTTAAAGCAAATACGTCAAAATTTAAATTTATTGAATTAAGTAGGACTTGTCTAGTTTTTGTTCTAAGACCTCTGACATTTTGATAATATAATGATAAATTTATCAAATTTGAAGGATCAATCAAAGATGTAGAGGTCTTATTGCAAATATAAATATTTATTTTTCTTAAAATTGAATCAACTATGTAAACTTTAAAAAAATTTTAAATTTTTATTATAATATTTCTACCATCATCTCGATAATTATTTAGTTTTAATGATTTGCCCTATATATTAGAATATACTATAGCAGGGCGAGGTATTCATATTAAAAGATTTCACTTTTCAGTCAATTGAGATAGTTTCCGCATCTGTTTTTATTGTTTTTATAACTTTACTTAACTTCTTTTTCCTACTTATTATTCTAAAGATACAAGGAACAACATTAACTTTTTATGTAATTAATTAACGTTACCTTTACCTATTTTACGGATCACTAACTTTAAATGTTTTTAAATGAAATAAAAATAAAACAAGTGAGGAAAAAAACCAAGGGTTTATAAAAAGCACATTCTCAAAATTATATACGGTTTCTTACTGAGTATTTTATCATTTATTTTTATATTTTTATGATATTATATTTTAATTATAATTTAGTAATTTCATTAATTTATTAATTATATGACTATTACGGAAATACTTAGAAAATAACCCAAATGCACTCAAGAAAACCTGTTAGTAAGTGCGTAATATAATGTTGGAGCTTCAATGTTAACGTTTAATTTTGGAAAAACTTACACTGGTTAATAAGTTACTGTTTTATAAAAACATAAAAGTTTTAGTTTTTAAGACCTAGTAGCCTAATAATTTATAAATTTTTGTACCGTATGGCAACCCTATATATTTAAGCCTTATATTTGTGTGAAGCCTATACGAGCAGCTCTCTTATACCGTTTTAAGATTGAAAATGCATTTAACAAAACTCTTGTTATACTCATTTAAATATAGGGGTTTTTTACAATTTTCGGGGGCTGTAACTCGGCACCCTTAAAAATTAAGAAAACCTTTGACATATGTTGAAATATAATTATAATATATGTTGAAATATAATTATGTATAATTATAATTTTGCAAAAATTGAGTTTTGCATAATTGTAAATTTTAGTACCGTAAGGCAACCCTAAACATTTAACTTTTAAAAATTTATAAAGTTTATAAAACCAGCTATCTTTTGCCGTTTTCTGTTTGGAAATACACTTTGCAGAACTCTTGTTATAACAATTTAAATATAGGGCTTTTTCCACCTTTAGGGGGCTGTAGCTCCGTAACGGGTGGGACTACAGAAGAAAATTCTTCTACGAAATTATTGTTTTTGTAATATCTATCCGTGGTAAAAATTTCTTTACTCTATTTCAAACGGTGTAAAAGGTTTTGTAAACATATTGACAGACGGACGGACGGACGGACGGAGTGAAACTATATAGGCACATTTTTATAAAATTTTTTGAAAATTTACTAAAAATGTGATTAAAAAAAGATGGAGAAAGAATTTTAAAAATAGGGCAGTTGCAAATTTAAGGAAGGCAAATTTGCATAATAAATGAACTTTTATCCCAAATGTTAAATTTTATTTTTGTTGTTGATTAATTTAAACAAACAACATGATAATTACTTTTTTGTAATAAAATTTAAATATTTTAAATAAAACTAAAGACCATTTTTAAATTTCTAATATAGGTACTTAATATTGTCTACAAAAATTTAAATTTAAGTTTTCATATTGTGGGTACAAACAAGAATATCATTGAAAGCAAACAAATCTCACATCATTATCTAGTTTTGCTTCAAGTTTTTTTGAAATTAATGATTTTATTGGGAATTCAGATCTCTTTCTGACTTAAGAGTTCTTTATAGGTAAACCATGTAAAAATATAGTCTAAAAAATATTATCTTTAGGTTAGAGAAATGTTGAATGTCATTGCAGCGAAGAACTGCCTTACTTTTGAGATTAGAAGCTTTTAAAGAATTTTTTTAATTTTTGTTTTAAAGCATATTAGTAAAAGTATGAATTAAATACTTTTTTAAATAATAAAAAATTAAATTCAGTTAATAATGTAAAATTTTTAAAATATAAATAAAGAGGAATAGTGTATGACAAAGCCTGTCAACTTTAGAATACCAACATGAACGTAATGTAGACATAATATTATTCGCTTAATTATTTTTTAAAAATTTCAAATATACAACTTCTTAGAATTTAAGTCTAATTAAAAATAAAAATCTATAATTAATAAAGAAAATTTTAGCTCTGTTGGTTACAACGCTATAGCTTCCCAAAATCCTGAAAAACCCATAATTAAAATTGTTATAAAAATAAGTTTTATAAAAACCTTTCATTCCGAAACTCTAAACGATTGTTCCTTGACAAGTGGGTCATAAGTTCTTTTTGGAAGTTATAACCCAACAAAGGTATAAAGGATAATAATAAAAGTATTACATGTAACACAATATGTATTTATATACTTGTCTATGCGAGATTTCATATTAGAAGGCATATTTAAGTTGGTTAAAAAATCTGAATTGATCTTTTTTCCAGAGTATTTATGAATTCATGCGAGGCTTTGGTTAGGCTTTGTTTACAAAATCAGGATGGCTCTCTTTTTTTCAAAATAGCCTTTCAACATGTAAGTTATTTGTAAAAATATTGTTCTTTTCTTAGTTTTTAAAAAACGAAATACCCTGATTCAATCCAACTCTAAAATGTTTGCTAATTATTTTTGATATTATGGTTTATATGAGTCATAAGTATGCCACTAAATGAGTCATAAATACCTAAGGGAGTTATGAACCTGCACCATACCATCTTACACAAAAAAAGTTGCCACATAAAACTTTCATATACAGCTTACCAAAGTAAAAAAGCCTTTTAGTATGGCCTTTCGTTAAGGAGTTGCAGAGAATCAAAAATTTTGTAAAATTAAGGAACCTATAACTCGAATACCTGCCTGAATTTTTGGGAATAATACTCAAAAAATAAGGCTGCAATATTCAGTTTTCTTAATTATTTTATCTTAGGACTTATACTTTAGATAATTGAAGCATTTTATTTTTTCCCGTATTTTTAGCACATTTTCAAAAATTTTTGTAAAAATGTGCCTATATAGCTTCACTCTGTCCGTCCGTCCGTCCGTCCGTCCGTCCGTATGTTTACAAAAACTTTTACACCGTTTCAAATAGAGTAAAGAAATTTTAACCACGGGTAGTTTTTGCAAAAAAAATAATTTCGTAGAACAATTTTTTTCTGTAGCCCCACCTGTTACGGGGCTACAGCCCACCGAAGTTGAAAAAAGCCCTATATTTAAATGGTTATAACAAGAGTTCTGTTAAATATATTTTCAATCTAAAAACGGCAAACGATAGCTGGTTTCATAAACTTTATAAATTTTTTACAGGCAAATGTTTAGGGTTACCAAACGGTACTAAAATTTAACATTACACAAAACTCCATTTTTGCAAAAGTTTTGACCACACATATCTTCTGAACGGTTCAAGCTAGGGTCTTGAAATTTTGGGAGAAGTTAGATAATCAGAAATTAGTAGGAGTCGGTTAACAAAATTTTTTTGTCAAGCCCCCTATTTAGGAGCTATAAGGGCTCGAAAATTGAAATTTTGCTATTTTTGAACACCTGTAACTTGAATACCTGTCCAAATTTTTTTTTAGTGATATACAAAATTTAAAGCTCTATAATTATATTTCAACATGTGTCAAAGGTTTTTCTTAATTTTGAAGGGTTACGAAGCTACAGCCCCGGCAACTTCCAAAAAAGCCCTATATTTAAAATGATATAACATGAGTTCTGTTAGGTTTATTTTCAATCGAAAAACGGTATAAGAGAGCTGCTTTTATAGACTTAACAAAAATTGGTCGATTAAATATATAGGATTGCTATACGGTACTAAAATTTAGCATTATATAAAACCCAATTTTTGCAAAATTTTTGGTTCCTCATATCTCTTAAACGGTTTTAGATAGGGTCTTGAAATTTTGGGAGAAGTTAGATCCTTAAAAGTTAGTAGGAGTCGGTTAACAAAATTTTGTTTAGAAGCTATAAGGGCTCGAAAATTGAAATTTTGCTATTTTTAAGCACCTGTAACTTGAATACCTGTCCAATTTTTTTTTTTAGTAATATACAAAATTTGAAGGTCCAACATTATATTTTAACATATGTTAAAGGTTTTTCTTAAATTTAATAACGGTTCCTTAAATTGAAGAAAGTGTCTCTCAGTTTTACCCATTTTTTCTTAGATAATAAAATTCTAAGTAAAATTCCAAATTTTGGTTTAATTCCTAGAAACCACAAAAAAGGAGAGGGACAGGGGAGGGGGGGGGGGGCAACCTTCTTTGGCAACCTTCCCCATTGAAGGGCTATTAGAACTTTCAAATAAAATATTTACTTTTTTTATAAGTAAGCAGTAACTTAGTCACCAACGTATATATTTCCTTAAACGTTAATATTGAAGCTTGGACATTATATTCCGATAAAATACTTAGTATGGAACAGTATATTATTTTGAAAATGTGCTTTTTTAAAAACCCTTGGTTTTTTATCATTACTTGTTTTACTTCTAATAAAAGTTCTAAAAAACTATTATAAACACTTTTTTCAATATACTTCTTCATAAAACTTATTATATCGAATATTGTTTAACTTAGAAATGTACTCTAATAAAAAGTCTTAGTTTTTTCCATTGCTTAAAATAATAAATAATTTTCGAAACATTTTAATACAGTAGGTATTCAAAAACTAGAAAATTTATTTAAAACTAAAACATAAATCATTTCGAAACTCTTATTTTTTTACTATATATCATCACCCATTTTCTAAGGTGGAATAATATTCACAATTATTGTTATTTTTATAATAATTACATACATAGGTATAAATTTACATATTTTATTACTGCTAGTTTTACAAAACTTTTGCTTAGAATAAACAACGATTTGACATTTATAAGATATCTATGTTATAATATATATATATATATATATATATATATATATATATATATATATATATATATATAAAATTAACTGGAAAAGGTAACTATGTATACAAAGGAAATGTTAAATTTAAAAAAATAAAATTTATATAAAATTTAATTTATTAAAAAATAAACACAAAAATTGTTTCCCTTATAAATAATTACCTTTCAAAGGAATTTTTATATTACGAAAGGAGAGAAGCTCTAAAAAGCTCTTTAATCATTTCATTCTGTTTTTTTTTTGTGTGTGTTGAAGAAACAAATTACTTAATAAATTACAGATTTTGTCTTTGAGACAGGTAAAAAAATAAAGTTTTGTATTTTATTTTATTTTCCGTTATAAAAATATCAAAAGTAAAATTTAAACATATAGATACAAAAAAAAACCTGTTAAAAGTTAAAATAAATAAACAAGCATTTTTAACATTGAAAAAGAAAACATCTGCTAACAGAAACCATAACTTAATTAAACAGTGGAAAATATTGTATCGTTTGTCAAATAGTAGTAGTTTGAATTATTTTTGTATTCGTATATGAGCGTAGTTTTGAAGGCATACTAAGTATATAGTCAACTCTTGCCATAGGCTTAACTGTATGAATCGGATTTGAATTTAAAAGTTAGTCAATTAAACTTTGTACGTTCGTCCGTCAGCAAGAAATCGCAAAAACTAAAGGATTTTGAAATTTCAAATTTATTTTCATATATGAGTCGTTTTTACTATTAAAATTAAGCTACGGTTTGGGTAGCTCCTTTAAAAGGTTTCTTTCCATATGAGTATAATTCTGTATTTATAATAAAGCTGGGTATCTGAGATTTTGTTTAAGTTAGTTAAGTTTATGGATTTCGCCTCTAGGTATAAAATATAGTTGATCTAATGCAAGAGGTTCTAATAATAATACTCAAATAACTTTAAAAAATCATCTGGAAAACTATACCCCTTGATGGTAGTGTAATATTTTTACTAACTAAGAGACCTCCTCTCTTAGCTAGAATAGTGGAATAAGCACGCAACCCGTTTGCCTAGTATAAAAGTTCAAACTATGAGGCATAATGTCTATAAAAGGTTGAATAGAAAAATCAGAGGGACCAAGTTGACTTCTCTCTTCAATATTTCTAAATCATAAGTATTAGTCTGCACATAAAATGATAATTCATTCCACAATTTCGAGTTGCGATTTGTAAAGTAGTTCTTATATTAATATTTATATTACAGAGTTCTTGTTCGAAAAAGATATACAGTATACGTATATAATTCAGCATATATTACGTATAAAGTGTTGGAGTTTTGGATTATAAGAAAAGTTTCAAAATTGATAAAGTTAAGTACTGTACTGTAAAGTAGGGATAAAGGGTTAAATTGACTAATAATGAATTTCAAACTTAATTATAACTGAACATGTGGTTAGCGATACTAATTGTAATAAAAAGCCTACGTGCAATTTTGGAATAATTCGGAAAAATAATTTTTGTTTAGCAAATTAAATAATATATTAATATAATACATTTAATTAAAAGTACCTATATTTTTTAATGCCTAATTAGGGTAAATTTTATCTACAAATTTAATTATTAACGTTAAAATTTTTTAATATCTATAATATTATAAACCAAAAATAAATGTTTTATTTGCATAGGACTGAATAAATAAAGATAAAATTAATGTTAAAAATATAATATTAAAATTAATTTTACAATTTTAGTATCAAGATATAATAATAATATAAAATTAAAATAAAATTTATATGCAAATATAAAAAAAATAGGTATTTGTTATGTTGAGGTATGAAACAAAATTAACATACAAAATGGTTTTGAATTTTAAAAATTTTTTCATTATTTCATTTGATTTAATTATTTATTTACTAATAATTTGACAAACTTTCTAATAAATAATGGTTAATATAAATTAGTGAGTATTTGTGGAAAAGCTAATAAAATAGTTTATTTTATTTATTTTTGAAAATAATTCCATAAAAATATCTAAATTATTTACAAAATTCAGAAGAATACATTATTATATTAATAATATCATATTTATATATTATTTATTCTCTGGTCAGTTAATTACAATTAACTTAATTATTTTAGATAATTAGAATAGTAATATACTTTGTAGAGTTTTTTAATAATATCTAATTACTAAATTTTTTTTTGTACATAATTATGTCAAAAATTAAATCGGTTTTAATTATTTAATATATTTTTAACTGTGAAACATTTGTAATATATTTCAATTAGGGCAGAATAATACAAGTAAAAACCACTAATATTTAAATAAATCAATTACTTATAGTAATCCGTTTCATTGTTATGTAATTTATAATAAAATGATATATATATTGTCAAAAAAATTTAAAAACTATTTAAATAGAACATATATATTTTGAAATGGAAGTTTTTATATTTAAATATTAAACAGGAGGATATAGGATATTCATACTATTATTTCGGTTTGAAATATTTATAGGGGAAATTGGAAGGATCTAAACATTATATTTAAGATTTTTGTGCAATTTGCTTATATCTCATAAAATTAGTTGCGGAATTAATTAATTAATCAGTTTGATTTACTGTTAAAATGATTTTATTTACGCCATCTCACATCGTGGATCGAATGCATAAAACTGAGCTTGAGCTAACAACTCGCCTTTAAAAAAAAAGTTGGGCTTGAACTCGTAATTTTCTTCGAATAAATGAAATTAAAAATTGATTTTTAATGTCGTAAGAGATAAAACCAAGCCGGATATTATACAAAACTAAAGAGTGCATGGATGGGGTTTTTTTTTTGTATCTAGAAATCTCACACTACACGATAATTTAGTATTCCAAGTGCTTTTTGAAGGTTGTTAACCTTCATTGAGGAAAAAAATGATTAACTCTAAAAAGCTTTCAAAACCGAAATAGAATCACCCAGTGCAATATAAATAAATATATATTTAAAATTTTAATTGTTTTTTTTAATATTTTGTCAAATTAAGGAATTCTAATATTTTAGTATATAAATTTTAATATTATAATTAAAAAAAAATTTAAACTATAGAAAAGAAATATTAATAATAACTAATTTATGATAACTATCAAAAAACATTCAATTATTTTGTTTTAAATACATTAGAATTTTATTTAAAACTAAATTTAGCAAAACTTGTATATCAAATTTGTAAGATACTAAGCTAATCAAAAGATATGCTACAAGATATTCATTTAACATCCTTCTATCTATCTATATTATATAAAAGTTTGTAACGTATAGCCTCCTAAGCTGCTCAGACGATTATCATGAAAATTGAATATATTTAAAGGTTTATGGGTACGCGAAGAGTTTCTCGGCAAACCTTTTTTTTCTGATGACAGCTCAGTTAAGGCTGTGTTGCAAATATTGAAACTTTAATATTCTAACATAAAAGTGGTTCAACTGATTAGCTTGAAATTTCATATACGTGTTGCTCTTTGACATTGGTGTTGAGTCCCTTAATAGACTTTTAAAAATTTTTAACTCATATTGGCACTACGATTAATCAAAAATATTTTGGAAGGGAAATACGCCTTATATTGTGAAGTACTGATTTGACTCAAGGGGGTATAAAATATTTTGTGTAAAGTTTCGTTTAACTTTGCAGCAACTTTTACCATGTGTAAATGTCATTTATATCATGTGCAATTTTTGTGTTAATTTTCTTTAATGACGCGCACCGGGTATTAGCTTGTATATTATATATTTCTTAAAATTCTGTAAAATCTACAAACAGACGGAAAATCCAATTATTGGATTATTCAAATAATTTAAACTAAAGTTATTGTTTGGTTTAGTTTGCAAGAATCGTCAGTTGGACATAAACGCTGACACTTTGCAGTACGAAGGAATAAAAACCAAATACATACTTCACATTCTCGTTTTTTTTTAAGTTTTTTTCTAATTTTCTATTTAAATTTTCGCAAATTATTAAGAAGTATTCTAAAAGTATTTATCAAACTTTTAAATAATTAAATAATTGTTTAGAATTTTTATACCCGTGCATACATATATGAACATCGGGTATATTAAAATTACTCCTCCGTTTGTAACGCATCGATCTAGACGAGCTAGATATAGTGTCAAGGGTACGTATCGAATCAGCATCGAAAAGTGAATCGATCTAGCTATGTGTGTCCGTCCGTCCGTCCGTCCGTCCGTCCGTCCGTCAGCACGATAACTCAAAAACTAAAAGGGCTAGAGTCTTGAAATTCACACAAAGTCATTTTTAGACAATTTCTAGGTTCCCTATTGTTTTTGGTTAAAATCGGACCAAGGCTTCGGGGAGCTGCCATACAACTTTTTTGCACCAATATGAATTTCTTCCAAACTATTTATACTACGGGGATGAAAATTACACACGGTTAGTTTTATAATGACTCCGGCACTTATATGAAGTTTCAAAATGTTAGGGCCCCATTTTCGGGGGGCTGCCATACAACTTCTTTGCACCAATATGAATTTCTTCAAAACTAATTATACTACGAGGCTGAAAATTACACACGGTTAGTTACATAATGAATCGAGCACTTATATGAAGTTTCAAAATGTTAGGGCCCCATTTTCGGGGGGCTGCCATACAACTTCTTTGCACCAATATGAATTTCTTCAAAACTAATTGTACTACGAGGCTGAAAATTACAGACGGTTAGTTACATAATGAATCGAGCACTTATATGAAGTTTCAAAATGTTAGGGCCCCATTTTCGGGGGGCTGCCATACAACTTCTTTGCACCAATATGAATTTCTTCAAAACTAATTGTACTACGAGGCTGAAAATTACACACGGTTAGTTATATAATGAATCGAGCACTTATATGAATTTTCAAAATGTTAGGGCCCCATTTTCGGGGGGCTGCCATACAACTTCTTTGCACCAATATGAATTTCTTCAAAACTAATTGTACTACGAGGCTGAAAATTACACACGGTTAGTTATATAATGAATCGAGCACTTATATGAAGTTTCAAAATGTTAGGGCCCCATTTTCGGGGGGTTGCCATACAAAGTTTCAATTCAATAACTTTGAATCTAATGAAGCTACAAGGTTAAAATTAAAATTGGGCAGATAAATTAATAGGGCAAGTTACTTGGCAAAGTTGGACATCACTCGGACCTTCGGACTTTTAGAGTGGGCCAATTTTTTTTTTTTTTATTTTGTTTTTTTTTTTTTTTAGGCTAAAGTTATAGGACAATGAATGAAAATTTTGTTTTTTTTTTTTGTGATTTTTTTTTTTTTTTTTTTTTTTTTTTAAGCTAAAGTTATGGGACAATGAATGAAAATTTTGTTTTTTGTTTTGTGATTTTTTTTTTTTTTTGTTAAATTTGTTTTTTTTTTTTACGTCAAAATTATGGGGTAATGAGTTAAATGTATAAGGGAAGTAAATTACTGTTTATTTTATACACCATAGTGGGTATGCACGGGTATCTAAAAGTTGACAAGGGCAACTATAATCTTCCTCGTTTTTTTTATTTCTTCCGTTTCTCTCTTTTTATTTTATTATACTATTTTTATTCCGTTATTTTTTTTGTTTTTGTTTTTTATTCTCTCTTGAATGTGAAATATTCTGTGTGGTGAACAGAAAAAGGAAGCGAAAGAGACGAAGTAGTAAAGAAGAAATAAATATAAAAAAAAAAAAGCTTTAATTCCTTTTATATATTTACTAGCAGATTTACCCGGCGTTGCCCGGAAGCTTGCAAATTGTAAAAAAGCAAGTTTCAGCCAATTTTTTGAAATACTACTTTGCTTATAAATGAAGCCACAAAAAAATATTTGTGGAGTTCCGTTAACCAATCGTGGCCCAATAGCTTTTTATAGGTTTTTTCGTTACTTTGTTATATATTAGAAATGATTTAACCGATTAACTTCAAATTTTGTATATGTGTTCTT